>OX463843.1:52215330-52398981 GCA_949825065.1 Odontocerum albicorne
TACAGGTTTGGGTTTTGTTATACAAATTCTAGGAAGAATAATTCTTAAAAAACTTCTTTCTAATTTCGCTCGAGAGGCGTCTCAGTGTTATTTTATTTGAAATTTAGCGAAGATAACATACTTTTTTGTGTATTGTCTTTTCTAACCACATTACTTTGTTTGGAAAGGTTATCTCTTGGGAGAGTCCTATCGTACTTTTTAACTCTTTTTATAGTGTAACCAAAATTTAGAAAAAAAGGTTTTCTTGTTCAATAAAAGAAAATTCGTTTTTCATACTTGTTTAGAAGTTTTATGTCCATGAAATCAAAAACAACACATGTCAAGAATTCTCAAAGCAGAATTTGGACCCCGTACAGAAAAATAATAATTATCGGCATATTTTAATTATCGGCATATATTAAAATAATAATTATCGGCATGTTCTTGCTCTATCAACGTTTTTCATGGTTTTTGCATCATCAACATTTATTTTATGCCCTTCTGTCATAACATGGAATGCTAGGGTTGATGTTGGATTTTTATTTTTGACGTCTACGCGGTGTTCTGCGATGCGTGCCGATACTCGACGATTAGTCTTCCCTATGTATGGTCGTTCACATGTTGAACACGGTATCTGGTATATTCCGTGGTTTTCATTTGGTATTTTGCTCTTGACACTTCTTATTAACGATGAAATTTTTTGGTGTGTTCCAAAGATGGTGGATATGTTATTTTTATTTAAAATTCTTCCAATACGGTCTGTTGTTCCTTTTATATATGGTAAAAATGCAGTGCTGACAAATTTCTTTTCGTTTCTTTTTATATTATTTTTATTTTTATTTATTTTATAAGCCTTGTTTATCAAATATTCAGAATATCCATTTGCCCTTAGTGCTTTTTTAAGATTTTGTTCTTAAATCAGATAAATATTAAAAAGAAATTCTAATGAAAACTTATGGATCTATCTATGGTCACAGAGTAAACAAAGAAAAGCGCTAATTAACAAATGTCATTTTGACAGAAAGTCAATTCTAAATCAATCTTTTCCCTGATGATGTTTTGGTGTAATCCAGAACGAAATATTGGAATATAAAGACCACCATGATGGCTACACGGAGTACTCCAGAAGAATATTCAATATATACTCCTCTCCGTGAAAATATAAAATATAACATATATATATATATATATATATATATATATATATATATATATATATATATATATATATATATATATATATATATATATATATATATATATATATATATATATATATATATATATATATATATATATATATATATATATATATATATATATATATATATATATATATATATATATATATATATATATATATATATATATATATATATATATATATATATATATATATATATATATATATATATATATATATATATATATATATATATATATATATATATATATATATATATATATATATATATATATATATATATATATATATATATATATATATATATATATATATATATATATATATATATATATATATATATATATATATATATATATATATATATATATATATATATATATATATATATATATATATATATATATATATATATATATATATATATATATATATATATATATATATATATATATATATATATATATATATATATATATATATATATATATATATATATATATATATATATATATATATATATATATATATATATATATATATATATATATATATATATATATATATATATATATATATATATATATATATATATATATATATATATATATATATATATATATATATATATATATATATATATATATATATATATATATATATATATATATATATATATATATATATATATATATATATATATATATATATATATATATATATATATATATATATATATATATATATATATATATATATATATATATATATATATATATATATATATATATATATATATATATATATATATATATATATATATATATATATATATATATATATATATATATATATATATATATATATATATATATATATATATATATATATATATATATATATATATATATATATATATATATATATATATATATATATATATATATATATATATATATATATATATATATATATATATATATATATATATATATATATATATATATATATATATATATATATATATATATATATATATATATATATATATATATATATATATATATATATATATATATATATATATATATATATATATATATATATATATATATATATATATATATATATATATATATATATATATATATATATATATATATATATATATATATATATATATATATATATATATATATATATATATATATATATATATATATATATATATATATATATATATATATATATATATATATATATATATATATATATATATATATATATATATATATATATATATATATATATATATATATATATATATATATATATATATATATATATATATATATATATATATATATATATATATATATATATATATATATATATATATATATATATATATATATATATATATATATATATATATATATATATATATATATATATATATATATATATATATATATATATATATATATATATATATATATATATATATATATATATATATATATATATATATATATATATATATATATATATATATATATATATAATATATATATATATATATATATATATATATATATATATATATATATATATATATATATATATATATATATATATATATATATATATATATATATATATATATATATATATATATATATATATATATATATATATATATATATATATATATATATATATATATATATATAATATATATATTATATATATATATATATATATATATATATATATATATATATATATATATATATATATATATAATATATATATATATATATATATATATATATATATATATATATATATATATATATATATATATATATATATATATATATATATATATATATATATATATATATATATATATATATATATATATATATATATATATATATATATATATATATATATATATATATATATATATATATATATATTATATATATATATATATATATATATATATATATATATATATATATATATATATATTATATATATATATATATATATATATATATATATATATATATATATATATATATATATATATATATATATATATATATATATATATATATATATATATATATATATATATATATATATATATATATATATATATATATATATATATATATATATATATATATATATATATATATATATATATATATATATATATATATATATATATATATATATATATATATATATATATATATATATATATATATATATATATATATATATATATATATATATATATATATATATATATATATATATATATATATATATATATATATATATATATATATATATATATATATATATATATATATATATATATATATATATATATATATATATATATATATATATATCCCATATATGGTACATACGAGTATGTGTGTATATACATAAATCAAACGTTATTTAACAACTTGCTATTAAGCACATTTTTGTCACAGTTTTAACTCCTTTTGATGGTTGGGTGAAAATTGGCCAATTTGTGAGGAATATAATTTGATGTTTTAAGTAATTTGAAAATTATCAATTTTTTTTAATATTACTCTCAATGTTTTACAAGGCTTTGGGCAAACACAAACAAAATAATCACAGATCAACCAAATTGACGGTTGAAGATTTTCTGCCGATGAAATAAACGTCCTAAAGAAATTATTCAATATTTTTTAAATTTGACAATTCTAAAATATACTAACGTAATATGACCACTTCATAATCCCTTCAGTAAGGCGCATTTTCTTTTATATTTCATAAAAAATAAAGTAGTATTATTTGAGAAGTTTCTTTAACGGTAATATAAATTCAATCATACTTTTATCGAAAGTGCGTTAAGCATAACAATATGTGTTATTTGTTGTAAGCGGTCTTTTAACAGCATTGTAAGCGGTCTTTTGTTTTATTTACTCAATTCTCTACCACATATCTATTTTTTGGCACTAATCCCTTTCTGTCAAGTGTATAGTACAGTAATCTTTTCTATCAAGTGTATAGTACAGTAATCTTTTCTGTCAAATGTATAGTACAGTAATCTTTTCTGTCAAGTGTATAGTACAGTAATCTTTTCTGTCAAGTGTATAATACAGTAATCTTTTCATTTCAAATGGATGTACTAGAATTTATTTATTTACAGAAAAACTGGAATTTAATGAAATATGGAAATTGTTATTTGATATGAATAATATATCTGAGTCTATATACAATATGTTATGTGTAAACTTCGGCATTATCTTAGCATTGTTACGCAGTACTTTTGTAAATAAATATTTTTTTATCTGGTATGCACATAAGAGATTAATTAGCATATTAGTTAAAAAGGTTGTCCAGAAAAAACAGTAAAATTACTTGTTTCATAACAAACACGTCCGATATATTTTGATAAAAATAAAACGTATACATCACGTTATTTGTATTACGTTAGAAGTGTTTATTAAACATAAAATATAGTAAAAAGAAGCGTTTTAAAAACTTCTGATATGAAACAATTTTACAAAATATTTAATTATCACTAATACTTAGCTTATACTCGTATGATAATTAAAATGATTTATTTTACAATGATTCTTTTCTCTGTTGTTTTAAAATAGTTTCCCTTCCCTATGTTACATTATAATAATATCCTTTCGCTGTGTTATTTTACAATAGCTTCCCTTCCCTGTGTTATATTAGAAAAATATCCCGTCCCTATGTTATTCAACAAAAGTTCCCCTTCCTTATATTATTTTAAAATAGTTTCCCTTCCTTACATGACTTTATAATAGTTTCCCTTTCCTATATTGTTTTAAAATATTGTAATTTATTTTTATCAAACACTGTTTATTCCACTTTTTTGTAACGGTATAACCCTGCCGGTTTCAAGGTGCACACGTCATCTTCAGGGGAGCACAAAGAAGACTGTTTGTGCTTCTGGGGAGCGCAAACAAGTCTTGTTTGTGCTCCCCTAAAGATGACGTGTGCACCTTGAAACCGGTAGGATTATACCGTTACAAAAAAGTGGAATAAACAGTGTTTGATAAAAATAAATTACAATGTCTTTAAACCTCCACAACGTTAATGCCTTAACTATAAACAACATGTTTTTAAATACTTTCCCTCCCCTGTGTTATTTTAGAACAGCATCTCTCCTGTGTTAGTTAGCAAAATAGTTCACCTTCCTCATATATTTATTAAAAAGTTTCCCTTCCCTCCGTGACCTTAGAATATTTTCCCTTTCCTGTATTGTTTAAAAACATTTTCCCTCACATCTATTGTTTTAGAAGAATACCCCTTTATTGTGTTATTTTACAATAGTTCCTGTTTACATTCAATGTATTCACTCTAGAATGTAACTCTTAATGAAAGTATTGTACAATGATTGAAACATAGTGTCATTGTAAAATTTCTATGTTAAGTTGTTAATTTTTTGAAAGGTATAAATCATCCAACTCCTAAACTATACCTATATAGTCAACTCCCCATAGCTTACTTACTATATGAAGATTTGACCTATATTAAAAATAAAATAAAAGCTCTTATACTCAAGAAAATGTAGCATGGTCCCTGTGACGTTTGAAATGTCATGTCTCCAAGTGATGGGGTAAAATCGTTTTTTTTTATAAATCGAAAAATTGTTTTTCTCTAAACTAACGTTTTAATTCCTAATTTTCACTATACTGACTTTCTAATGTATCGTATGATTTGTATCTATCTTTAAATAGGCCAAGATCCACTATGAATTAATACTAATTACGAACATTTAATTTAATGTATAAAAAAAATCGAAAATCCAATTATCGTATACCCCATCCCTAGCCAATGCGGACTAACGTAGTGACTTTTGACGAACGTCGCCAAATATTATTTGATTTTAACAAACTGCCATATTTTTGCTAATTTGTAACGAGAAGTATTAATTTGTCATTATTGTTAGTTTTATGTAATGTATTTACCTAAATAACTTGTTATTTATTAGAATCGAGGCTTATATTAAAGTTGATAAAATAATTAAAATTACTGAACGTCGTTTCAAGTTCGTATTGGGGCAAATTTGTGAAACGTCACAGGGGCCATGCTACATTTTCTTTAGTATAACAATTGCTAATTATTCTCATATATATATTTATATTTCTAATAATTGTTATAAATAATTGTGTTCACTGCACATTTTGTATTAATGATGTAACAACTAATGATGTAACAACTACCGTCTGAAATCATTCCACGTGTTAAATTATTCATCAGCAATTTTATCTTTCTGTTGTGCCATTGAATGTAAAAAAATGAACTATAATATTAAACATTTGTAATATGTTAAGTGTGTCAATAAAAATTGTACCCATGTAGGTCAATAATATTATTTCATTAACTTATTAGAAAACTACTTTGTAATGACTAAAATTGTAATGTTAGCATATACTATACTCGTATATTTTGAATGAAATTAGTGTTAAAATTAAACGTGTTGATAGAATAATATAAGGAATCATTTAGTTTCACAATAATGTAATTTAATTTATGCATTATTTTTCAACATATTGCGGACCAAAGAGTGGTTTGAATTCTGTTTTATTTCAGTATTTTGAAATAATTTTAAAACACAAACATCGAGTTGCGTGAATTACACATTTACGAATGAAATAGTTCCCGAATTTATTTAGTATATTTTAATATAAAATATACTAAAGGCATCGATACAAAAAATAAATATAGAATAATTATGTTAATAGTTTTGAGAAAATTGTCTCGTAAATAAAATAAAATAAAGTCACTCTTGTCAAGTAAGTAATTTATTGAATTCATCTTATCAAAGTAACTCTTGCAAAATAAATTGTGTCTTAAATAAAATAAAATAAAGTCACTCTTATCAAGTAAGCAATTTATTGAATTCATTTTATCAAAGTTACTCTTGTAATATAAATTGTGTCTTAAATAAAATAAAATAAAGTCACTCTTATCAAGTAAGGAATTTATTGAATTCATATTATCAAAGTAACTCTTGCAAAATAAATTGTCTGGAATGAAATAAAATAAAGTCACTCTCATCAAGTAAGGAATTTATTGAATTCATCTTATCAAAGTAACTCTTGCAAAATAAATTGTCTTGAATGAAATAAAATAAAGTCACTCTTATCAAGTAAGGAATTTATTGAATTCATCTTATCAAAGTAACTCTTGCAAAATAAATTGTGTCTTAAATCAAATAAAATAACGTCACTCTGATCAAGTAAGGAATTTATTAAATTCATCTTATCAAAGTAACTCTTGCAAAATAAATTGTGTCTTAAATCAAATAAAATAACGTCACTCTGATCAAGTAAGGAATTTATTAAATTCATCTTATCAAAGTAACTCTTGCAAAGTAAATTGTCCTTAAATTAAATAAAATAAAGTCACTCTTATCAAGTAAGGAATTTATAGAAGTCATCTTATCAAAGTAACTCTTGCAAAATAAATTGCGTCTTAAATGAAATAAAATAATGTCACTCTTATCAAGTAAGGAATTTATTGAATTCATCTTATCAAAGTAACTCTTTTAAAATAAATTACGCCTTAAATCAAATAAAATAACGTCACTCTGATCAAGTAAGGAATTTATTAAATTCATCTGATCAAAGTAACTCTTGCAAAGTAAATTGTCCTTAAATTAAATTAAATAAAGTCACTCTTATCAAGTAAGAAATTTATAGAAGTCATCTTATCAAAGTAACTCTTGCAAAATAAATTGCGTCTTAAATGAAATAAAATAAAGTCACAATTATCAAGTAAGTAATTTATTGAATTCATCTTATCAAAGTAACTCTTGTAAAATAAATTACGCCTTAAATCAAATAAAATAACGTCACTCTGATCAAGTAAGGAATTTATTAAATTCATCTGATCAAAGTAACTCTTGCAAAGTAAATTGTCCTTAAATTAAATTAAATAAAGTCACTCTTATCAAGTAAGGAATTTATAGAAGTCATCTTATCAAAGTAACTCTTGCAAAATAAATTGCGTCTTAAATGAAATAAAATAAAGTCACTCTTATCAAGTAAGTAATTTATTGAATTCATCTTATCAAAGTAACTCTTGCAAAATAAATTGCGTCTTAAATAAAATAAAATAAAGTTACTCTTATCGAGTAAGAAATTTATTGAATTCATCTTATCAAAGTAACTCTTGCAAAGTAAATTGTCCTTAAATGAAATAAAATAAAGTCACTCTTATCAAGTAAGGAATTTATAGAAGTCATCTCATCAAAGTAACTCTTGCAAAATAAATTGCGTCTTAAATAAAATAAAATAAAGTCACAATTATCAAGTAAGTAATTTATTGAATTCATCTTATCAAAGTAACTCTTGCAAAATAAATTGTAAGTTACGCTATTTTCCTGAAGGAAGTAAAATGTGGTTGTCAAAAGAATAACTCAACCCTAAAAAAAGCAAAAAAAATTACATCATATGTTATGTGAGATTGGTCGACAAATTTTAAAACAAAATGAACTATTTTCCGACAGCTTTTGTGAAAAGTAATTTTAAAAAATTTGTTTTATTCAATAATTATCTATAATAAATTGATTATCAAATAAAAATAACTCTTGAAAAAATTAAGTAGAATTATAACATTGAAATTTAGCGTATAATTTATCTAATAAATGTTGCGAAATATTTCGAAAATTCTTTTTATTTCATTCCGGGCTGTTTCTAATTATGTTAAAACATAATTGGAATCAGTATCACAACCTTTAAGCGTTAAATTTGTTTAAAGTTATCACCCTTTAAATTAATTATATAGATTGGAAAAAATATATATGTTATTAGAAATAATTTTATGAATGAATGAATTAAATCAATTTCTTATAATTCACATTCTAAACATTTCGACATTAAACTGAAAGTTTACAACTAAAATGTAAGAATCAAAATAATTGAAAATCATAAAAAAAAATACATTAATGCGATTGAGTCCAGACTAAAAACATCAACCCATCCATGGTTTGTTATCCCATGCAGGATAGAAAAACAGTTGTCCGAAATTTCGAATCTCCAAAAACGCTTCCAGCTCGACTACGCTTAAATAAATATGTTCACCTTTAATTCAATATAAATTACTCTGCCTTATAATTTTTTGTATCAAGTTAACAATTATATGTATAAAGGATAATAAAAAATGCAAAACAGAGACGTATTTTGCTGCACTTTCGTTCAAACTGTTTTGTAAGAACTATATGTTACTGCTCACTCAACTGTGTTGACACATGTTGCACGTTGCACCAGTACTATACAAAGATGATTGCCGCTCAATCCTCGAAGGTTCTAGATTGACTTAAATGTGTCACGGTGACAGCTGGGCTAAGAAATTTATTTTTGGCTAGTAGAACTTTGGTGAAATAATACACGGTAGTACGTGTATTTTTGTTCATTTCAGTGTCCTATATCATAGTATAAATAGGCCAAAACCCATACGACGGTTGACGTCAAAGAAAGAATACGAGAATTGAATTTTAAATACAAGAGAGCGAGAGAGGAATACTCGGATTCTCTCCGAAAGTAATTCGAAATTTGAATATCGGTGGGTCCGTGATACTGAACGAATTTTAAATATCTAGCTAACAATTTTTGAACCGGTGTAAAAGGGGACGATGTATAAATTATATATATATATATATATATATATATATATATATATATATATATATATATATATATATATATATATATATATATATATATATATATATATATATATATATATATATATATATATATATATATATATATATATATATATATATATATATATATATATATATATGATTATTATTTTTAGGGGTGGTTTTAGCGAAGGGTTAATGTGAATAATATGTTTTCTCAGATACTTCGCGAGCCTGCAAGTAAGTTAAATAGATATTAACTAATTGAAATCTTACTTCGGATCTACCTGGAGTTCCATCAGCAGATTTCCTTACAGTATTTTAATATTTAAAAAAAAAAAAATTAATATTAAAATACTGTAAGGAAATCTGCTGATGGAACTCCAGGTAGATCCGAAGTAAGATTTCAATTAGTTAATATCTATTTAACTTACTTGCAGGCTCGCGAAGTATCTGAGAAAACATATTATTCATATATATAGTATATATATATATATATATATATATATATATATATATATATATATATATATATATATATATATATATATATATATATATATATATATATATATATATATATATATATATATATATATATATATATATATATATATATATATATATATATATATATATATATATATATATATATATATATATATATATATATATATATATATATATATATATATATATATATATATATATATATATATATATATATATATATATATATATATATATATATATATATATATATATATATATATATATATATATATATATATATATATATATATATATATATATATATATATATATATATATATATATATATATATATATATATATATATATATATATATATATATATATATATATATATAAACAAATTTCATATTTATGAGTATATATTTTCATAAATGTAGAATTTGTTTTACTGCAATTAGTATGATATATAGTATTGTACATACATCGCAAGCATACTGGTACAACTGTTTTAACCGTAACATGTAGTGTGACATAAATACGAATGCGACCCCCTTCTTTCTAATATTTGGTCGAGAGGTTTTTATGACTCACTTTTGAGCCCTCACAACCCCCCGATCAACTCACATTATGACGCGAGCATAAATCTAGTTCACCCCAGGCCTGAACAAATTTCAGCAACACCACCCCCTCCGATCCGCAACGGTAGGCGCAGCATTGTGTAAAGCGCACAATTATTGGTATACATTTATAAATCCCCTTCATGTATCTCTGTAAAATACTCGTATACTATATACCACCAAGTCACACCATTACAATTCCCCTTCCATCGTGTAGTATATCATAATGGTATATATATATTTTTTTTTTGTATATGTATTTTTACCCTTTCATTCTGTATGAATATATAAACGAGTGTGACATACTCATATATATTGGTCACACGTGGGTGTCGCTCGACACCTGTTAATCGGCCGACCTGAACTTACTCGTATGTACTCGTATGTTTATTCAAGCCGTCCGATCCATAATGATGAAATTATGCGAGGACCATATACATGTGTATTTTTTATTACAATACAATATAAATATTATTTACAATATGAAAATATGTGACGCATACACATAGATATGAACAGGTATACAAACAGTTTAAGAACAGTTTCATTTCACCAAAGAAAAGTATATTTTGTCAAGAGTGACCGCCGCGCCGACGTTAGTGAAGCTGGAGACGGGTGGGGGCGCGTGATGAAGAAGCTGGAGACTGGTGGAGGCGCGTGATGAAGAAGCTGGAGACGGGTGGGGACGCGTGATGAAGAAGCTGGAGACGGGTGGAGGCGCGTGATGAAGAAGCTGGAGACGGGTGGGGACGCGTGATGAAGAAGTAGAGTAAACTTTTTTTTATTTAAAGATGCAGAATTTTTCATAGATCTACTTAATTAGTACGGAGTTGGTTTTTTCTTGACAAAAACTACAATTGTCATTTGGTTTTATATTAACTCGAGTGCAACCTGGATTCTTACATACGAAGGAACGAATGTGCGTTTAAGTTGAATTTATTATAGTTCATCTTGATTTTTAATTTCCAGTTGATTTTGTTTGGATGGAATCAGGAAACATAACGTAGAATCGAGGTTTTTAAGATGTGGATAAACGACAGTTCGTTTTACAAATGTGGGAGTGCTGGCTTGTATGTACGAGTGTAAGGGCCAATAACTCCTTAAAACTGTGAGGGTTTGTCACATAGTTAGAGGCACACGATACAATTAGCGCAGCTAATCATCCTGGGAAAAATGAATCGCTAACGTGGTTGAAAAAGACGACGTATGTTACGAGTATATCTTGACTTAAGAACTTGCGGAAATGGTTTGGGTAAAATACTATTGAAATGTTCCTAATTGTAGTGAACAAGACAAGGATTTTGATAGGAGATGGCATCATGAGAAAATAAGATCTCTTCATTGTCTGCTTCGTGCTTATCACAATAACATAAAACGTCCATAGAAACTTTAATTTATAATCGGTAAGCAATGTTTTGGGGAAAAAATCTAAAACGGAACTCGTAAAGCGAGGCATGTATGATGTACTCAGTATTGCCTCTAAGCAGTGCTGCTGCATCATTCTGACAAACTAAACGAACATTAAAAATTCTCAAAAAAGATTTATAACACTTGTTCACAAAGAAAATGAACGAATTGTACGAGTAATTACTCGTACTATTCTGAACAAGTAGAAAATCAATGATACGAGTACAATTAACATTTAATTCATTACTTTACATTGATGAGATGTTTTACTCGTATTAATACGAAATGATGAAAGTGTATTTACGCTTAACTCTTTCAGGATCTTTCTTAAGTAAAATTTTACTTTTAATTTTAGTTTTACACAATACTGTTGATTCCTTACCATGTACTTAATTGACACTTTGTATCCCGGTCCCGTGTTTTAACGTGACCAACTAGATTTGGGTTGAGTCCCAGTCCCGTGTTTTAACGTGATCAACTATATTTGGGTTGAGTCCCGGTCCCGTGTTTTAACGTGATCAACTATATTTGGGTTGAGTCCCGGTCCCGTGTTTTAACGTGATCAACTAGATTTGGGTTGAGTCCCGGTCCCGTGTTTTAACGTGATCAACTATATTTGGGTTGAGTCCCGGTCCCGTGTTTTAACGTGATCAACTATATTTGGGTTGAGTCCCGGTCCCGTGTTTTAACGTGATCAACTATATTTGGGTTGAGTCCCGGTCCCGTGTTTTAACGTGATCAACTAGATTTGGGTTGAGTCCCGGTCCCGTGTTTTAACGTGATCAACTATATTTGGGTTGAGTCCCGGTCCCGTGTTTTAACGTGATCAACTATATTTGGGTTGAGTCCCGGTCCCGTGTTTTAACGTGATCAACTATATTTGGGTTGAGTCCCGGTCCCGTGTTTTAACGTGATCAACTAGATTTGGGTTGAGTCCCGGTCCCGTGTTTTAACGTGATCAACTATATTTGGATTGTTTCCCGGTCCCGTGTTTTAACGTGACCAACTAGATTTGGGTTGTCCCGGTCCCGTGTTTTCACGTGATCGACACCTTTTCCAAAAAAAGACATAACTGGCATTTAGCGGATATTTTTTGTAAACAATACAACATTTAAATGATAGTTTCCTGCTTTCTGATACCTTATTTTTAACGAGAACAATATCCCAGATAATAAAGATATGAATGAATTGATTTATGATAGAGATTTTGAAGTTGCATCATCAGTGTGCAATGAAGAGTCAGATCTTGAAGATTTTGACATATGAATATGAAGACTAACTACAGCCTCTGTCTACAAAATCATTAACAAATTTGCGAGTTCCACCAAACATGTTATCAATGAAAGTATCTAAACATGCGTTGATATGTATTCCATTAACTGAAAAAAAGGAAACCCCTTCAGAATTGCTAGGTACGTGCTGCACACCAGAAGAGAAGAAAGACACATGTACCGGACATGTGTAAAAAGTGTGATGTAGCTCTCCACAAATGATAATGTTGACAGAATTACCATACTAAACTAATTAAAGTATTATAAATAAATATATTATTTATAGTTAAGGCATTAACATTGTGGAGGTTTAAAGACATTGTAATTTGTTTTATTAAACACTGTTTATTCCACTTTATGTAACGGTATAACCCTACCGGTTTCGAGATTTTCACCTCATCATCAGGGGAGCACAAAAAAGACTATTTGTGCTCCCCTGATAATACATAAAATGGAATAAGTTGTGTTTGATAAAACAAAAATATACAAAGTGTTATCACAATATCGCTAATATTTACGTAAAGTAATTTTAGTAAACTCTTCACAAAAATGAAAATTCCTCAAAAACAAAACGGATGCTGAGAAAGAGACCATTTAAATAACTCTTAATATAAGAAAATGAAAAATTAAGCGCGAAAAAAGGCGATTAAAATGTTGCCGTGCTGAAAATATTATTCTACGCAGTCAGTAAAAAATGAAAAGAAACATTGCCTATACTCTATACATTTGTTAGAAAGAAATAATTATGTTATTGTGCTTGGCCTTTTAGCTTGAACTTCTATGAATTACTCATGAAGTATTGTTAATGGCCGTTCGAGACATGTCCTCGCGAGAGATCAATATTCCTTACGATGTTGACACATTTATTTATATGGTATTGTATTCCTATCAAAAGCCCAAATTACTACTTGCCTATCGATAAATCATCAAATATTTAACAAGCTTTCCATATTAGATTTATATTGCCCTATATCCAAATTATGATTGTTTTTAGTTTCTAAAATATATCATACAGTCCTCGTTTTGTTTTGACCTCAATGGTGAGTAACGTGGCCCACACTGAGATTGCTGTAGGTTGCGCGAATTTGCTCTCCAGAAAGCATGTGAAAAAGGCAGACCCGTAGCACTTTTCATTTGATCGCTCCAGCGTATAGGCGTTATACTTCTGCTTCTGCAACCCTATACATTGCTAGTAATTATGAGTCTCTCCATATCCTCCATGTGCAAAATGTCACTGAAGAACTAAATAATGGGACGCGTGCATATTCTTGAAAACCTCTCCGAGATAAATTATTCAAAATTAATTATTCTTCATTTACTCAATATATCTGAATTAGCGACGTGGACACATAATAGAATATCGTCGTCGAGTTTAGAACCACTGGAGTATGTCCGGAACTCGCATTTAGTAATCGCTGGTGTGGAAAATACTATCGAACGTTTTTTTTTTCATTCAACAAAGTAATATATAGTATTGTACAAACATTTGTCAAGGCTATAATACCTATATACAAATTTATTACTTAACTAATCTTAATTTATGAACTTACTTAATCTTATTTTCCTACATGTAGTTTTATTTTTATTTTGTATAATCTTAATATATGATTGCTTAGAAATAACTAACACCTACATACTACTCGTAACTAGATAACAATTCTTACAACTAATTATTTAACAAGAACAAGTCCACTCGTTCAGGCTACTTGTATTCCATCACATTCACTCAGATCTTGGTCGTTACAGCTAATACTGTAGGCGAACGTGAAGAGCTTACAATACTCGCACACATTTAGCCTACATGAGTATTGTCGCTTGCTTGATGAACTAATTTACTAGACTGAGATCTTTTTTTTTTATTTCTTTTTTTTCAATCGCCATCGGGAATCGAACCCGAAAACCCCGACGTGAAAGTCTAAGGCTTGGGTTCCCTATAGAAGACGCATTCAGAGCCTGGAAATAGTTCATAATTGTTTCCTTTTTAGCGGATGTCCTAGTAGGACGTGCTGATGATTATGATTGTTGTTTGGTATTTGAATAAAATACCTCGATTAGCAATGCGGAAAGTGAGAGTGAATAATCAATGAATAGTAAACAGCAATGAATGGTCAAGTGATTAATAATAAGTGATTCTTTATTTATCGATAAGTAGGTATATATACATATTCAGAACGGGGCGCATGAGTGCGTCCGCAATATATTTTTATCTCACTCTTGTGCATGCAGAGGTGGTCGCAGACGTTGCGCATAATATAGTGGGTAGAATATTTGTTGGCGAAACGGCGAGACGGCGTGATGTGTTCTCTTTCTACTGTGGAATGTGTCGTAAATAGTATTTGCGGGTAAACAATATTAATGTTCTGGTATGCGACCTTTGGGCATGTCCGAAGGTCGTATCGTCGGTCGTTGACCGTGCGTGTTGACAATATTCAGGGACGACGGTATTCCCTACACCTTCATTATTTGGATCACATCACAAAAGTCTTGATTCTGCAGCGTTTTAACTATGAACGTATAAAGCATACAGTTGCAAAGATAAAATTGAAATGAACTGGAAATGTCACACATAAGGCAATAACAGACTCCCAAAACACGTATTTCACGGGTAAGTTATGGGCAAGCGAAGAGTTGATGGGCAGAGTAAGCGGTATATGGATAGTCTGCGGGAGTCGCTAACTTTACGACAGCCATCTGAGGACTGGGGGCAGATGCCTCAAGATTGCGGGGAAAGGAGAGATACTCGTATCTGTTCTCAAGCTGGTGGCGCTTCAACAGCTTGGCATATGTGAATCAGTCATAGTGCTGCTAGCACGCGTCAGCGTGACCAGACTCCTCAGCCTTCCTCACATATATCATATGTGACGTCTGTGAAGGGAGTGCACTTCTAGGATCGAACTCATATAGAGGAGCAGGTCGACAGCTGAGCCTCGACGACTACACGACTCAGCAACGACAATTAGTATTTCCAAAACGCAAGAGGCTGAACTGTGAGTCACGTGCATACGCAAGTGGTTCTACATCAGGAGGTTCAATTAATGGGGCAAAATTCATTGACAATCACCGTGCCCTAGTTGATAAGACGCCTGCTTCCCAATTTTTAATATGGATTCCAGTTTGGTTTCCATTTAAGGCCTCTTTAATAGCTTTATTTATTTATTATTTATTTAACACTTTTATTTTCATTATTTATTTATATTTTTAATAGCTTTATTTATTTATTATTTATTCAAATACAATCTGGCTGGATTATTGCCAGGTGGCAATCTCTTCCAACCAACTAGACAAAAGTAAATGAAGCAAGTTACGTGGTCGCATAAATCATTCAAATGACTATCCATCCCTGCGAAATGCATAAACACACACGTGAGCATATACCCACGAACCCCACAAAGACGGACAATCATCCGAATATTCTTTTTCATATAAAGTGAGATATCATCAATCAAAAGGAAAGGAAGGGATGGTGGAGAGGAAAGGAAAAGAAAAATCAGGAATGAAACACATTAATTTACTGACTAGAAATTAAGAGTTTTTTCAGTCGCTTCTTAAAGCTTGCCAAGGACGGAGCGAGTCTCATATTGGCTTGTAACTGATTCCAGAGTCTCACTGCGTGGACAGTAAAGGACGACGTAAAAAAGAGGAGCGGTGAACTGGAAAGGCCTATTGACAATCTCTCTGCTTTCTGGTTGGTTGGAAGATATTGTCATATGGCAATAAGCCTACCAGATTGTACTGTATAAAATTTAATATAATAATATAATGTTGTTTTCCGTCTAAGCTTTTCGCTTATATGCACTCAACAATAATTCGATTATACTAAGTTATACCATACAATAATAGTAATAAGATGAACCACATTCTCGTTGACTTCTCATTATTTGGTCTTGGAAGAAAAAGACTAGTCACCTCTCCGAAACGAATTCTACATCGATCATCAAATCATATTAAAAACATCCTGCCCCTTGCACAACAGAGACGACAATCTACCTTGTAGCCTGGAGAATTTCAGGTCCTCCGCATACTTCACACTGGAATTGTAATCGAAGTGGTGATAATAAATAATAAATAAATAAATATAGGTTTATTGACAGCAACATACGAGTAGTATGTACAAAATATATTTAAATAACACTTCTAAAACACATCAATTGCAGATTATACATTCAATACAGAAGCTATCAAAAGGCCTGGGCTCATCTAATAACATCCCCTTGGCCAAGATACACCCCACCAATATAGGGGGAACCCAGCCACGGGGACACCAGATGTTTTTCAGCCCACACCCTTGAACACGTAGAACAAGAATATAAAAAAACACAGAAAATAAATAGATGACAAAAAAAATACATTCAATAGAGAAGACATTAAAAGGTCCGGGCTCGTCCCACAAACATTCCCCCGGCCGAAATACACCCCACCAATGTAGGGCGAGCCCGACCGCGCGGGCATCGGGGGGCTTCCATCCCACACCCCCGCATATCTAGAGTATAAAATAAATAAAATTTAAAAAAAACGTATGGCAGAAAACAAAATAAAAAGTAAACCCACATATATGAGTACCACCTCAGGTTAACTGTCAGCAAGAACGAAAAAAAAAAAGCCTCAAAATAGTCCAAATTTTACAAAATGGCAAATGGGAAATGAAATAGTTGAGACAACATTGAAATAGTTAGGCAGTAATACATTGAAATTGGTAAAGCAGTTTTAAAAGAATGAATGAGGAGATAACGCACAAACACGCATGCACAATCCCCGATTCACCACCAGCGAAAAGAGAGAAAAGAAAGAAAAAAAAAAGCAAACAAGAGACCCATTAACCACTGAGAAACCACCCAGAAAATAACACTTTAGAGCATCTCTGAAGGTACAACTATTCACCCGCTCCTTCGAGGCCTGGGGCAACTCATTCCAGCATTTGCTGGCTGAGTAGGAGAAGGATCCCTTGAATAGTGTTAGATTATGGTCCAATCATCAATAGAGGATTGATAGAAGACAACGTTCTTTCCAAGTTACATTCTTTAATATGACCGCATCACTAATTCAAATAAATTGAGGGGCCCTGAACAAATATATGAATGGATACATACAATCTGTTTCACGTTTTAAAAAAAAACTCGCATTCGAGCGATAAAAAATAAAAAAGCGTGACCTTTTGATTTTTTTCTGAATTGAGTTGTGTGGACATGGTTCATTATAATTCCAAGGGGTGACTTATCCTTATAAGTGTTCGTGTTGAATTCTTGTTCGTATAGGAACAATTATATATTAAATATGAAGAAAGAAAAATTTCTTTTGATGTGTTATATATTACACCCGAAATAGATTGATTTTTGCGATTTCGGAAAGGAAAAAAATAATTACTTAAACTAAGTATGCGTCTTAAAGATCACAGGGGTCATCAACAGTTCCGTGTTTGTATTGACGGCGCCCCTAGGCAGTTTGCAACATGTACATTTTATTGAATGAAATTGAAGGGCCTCATAATATCTAAGTCCCCGGTCCGGTGAGATGCAAACTAGCAGTGAATAACAAAATAATAGAGCGAGTGATGGAGTTAAGGTATCTTGGAGTGAGCATCAGTAGCAATGGAAATCTGTATGATGAAACCTTGAGACGGGTCAATAAGGCGGCTGCAATATCGATGTGCCTAAAAACACCTGTGTGGATTAATAAACACATGGGAAAAGAAAGTAAAGTCAGAACATACAAGACATGTGTGAGACCGATAGCCGATAGCCACCTACGGAATAGAGACCAGAGCAGACACATCTAGAACAGAATCTCTCCCGAGAACCTCGGAAATGAAAACACTGAGATGTATAACCGGAAACACACTAAGAGATAGAATGAGAAACACCGAAATAAGGAGAAAGTGTAGTACGGAAGACATCGTCAGGTGGGGAAGACAACGAAGGCGATACTGGAACGAACATGTAAACAGAATGCAAGACGACAGACTTCCACGTGTCGCCCTTCGAGGGAACCCAGCCGGAAGAAGATTACCGGGAAGACCTCCGAAGAGATGGCGTGACAGCTGGCAATCCACGTCACAAGAAGGGGAACAAGCGGAACAAACAGATCATGATCTATAGGAAGAGGAAGAAGAAGAAATCTAAGGAATAAGAAAAAGTACAGGAAGATGTATGGATGTGTGGGAAACGAAGGAATATGTCGTGATAGGAAATGTTTGCGTTTTGTTATATTTGCCTACTGCAACAGGGATATGTATTCAATGTATTTATATTTCGGTTTTATCACACTTTTAGACTTCATTTCACAAGAATTTATTTAGCTACCTAAACAAAACCATCCGATTGGTGAAATAGCGTTATATTCCTCTTCTGCATTGCGTGCTCCATGCTGATCGTCGTGGTCCTTTGCTGTGCCTGGAACTTTGCGCACCACTTGTCTCCATTCCTCCCGGTCCTGGGTCATGTTAAATGCAACCTAGATAGTGCATCATGTTAATACTTATTTGTTTTGGTCATCTATCTTACAAGACACCCGATTCATGTTCTTTTTAATCGTTGGAAACGTGTATGATGGTACATCATTTTGAACATAATTCAGACTTGTTTGTGTTCACCGGATGATGAGGTGTGCACCTTGAAACTGGTAGGGCTATAATGTTATATAAAGTCGACTAAACAGTGTTTAATTAAACAAATTGCAATGCATTTTAACCACGGTGCCAATGCCTTAACTTTAAATAATATAAAATATAAAACTTGACTGAGACAATCGGATAACATTTTGTTTTTAAAAAATGTTTTTATCAGTTACGTCATAGCGAGCTATCGATTATAGGTGTAACGTTAAGCGAGGTTTTACTGTAATCTATTTTAACCGGCATTTTTTATTTTACCTTATCTATAGTAAATGTATACGTTTATATAAAAGTTTCGTTTGTTAGACGAACTTCCTGCATATACAAAAACATGTCGGTAGGCACAAACGCATTAAAAAACATGTCGTTAGACACAAATGCATTAAAAAACATGTCGTTAGACACAAATGCATTCACAAACATGTCGTTAGACACAAATGTATTCAAAAACATGTTGATAGGCGCAAATGAAACCAACCAAACTTGAATATAATCTTTAAAATTATAGAAACGTAAAAAAAACTGATTTAAGGAAAAAAAAATTATTAATTTGTCAATTCGTGTATGTATTATATATTTGCAAAAAGATTTATTTTATTTTATTTTATAATTTACACAAAAGCACAATTGGTGGGTGTATTGCTTTACGCCAACATTTCCCAATCAATCAATCAATCAAATATGAGTTAAATATGAAATTCCAATTGTTGGTTTAGAAGTTACAAAGTTTTTAGGTTATACATAAATTAATATATAAAAAGATAAAACGACAAACAATATTATGGAAATGGAGCGTTAGGACCATTTGGATGAGATACGAGTAAGTCTAGAATAATAACGAATGGATGCAAAAGGTATGAAAAAAGGAAAAGCGATAGGTGAGCATAGATCTAATTAGTAGTGTTAGGGGGCGAACGAATAATCGAGGGGGCGATAGGGGGCGAACGAATAATGCTCAGAAAAATATTCAACAAATCCTATACACTGAGAGACCTGGAGGGGTGCGGGGATAGTTCCGTAATATACGAGTACATTAGAAAGGAGTGCGGAGATTACAGTGCAATTAATTTGTTAGGTATGGTTAGTAAAGTGTGCCAAAAAATTCTAATAGAATGAGTGAGAAGAAAGTGTGGTATACTGAGGGTGCCTTTTTAAGTGGAAGAGCATGCTTGTGGAAAAATGTACTGAAAAAAATAAAAAGGTGTATTATGCATTTGTGGACTTGAAAATGTTGAATGAATGTAGTATTGAATGTAATTTGATACGTGGCATTGCTGCATTATACGTGGAAAGCAAAATATGTATTAGAGTGAATGGTGCTTTGACTTAGTGGTTTAATATTTCAATAGGGGTGAAGCAAGGATTCGTTATGTTAGCCCAGTTGTTCATTATTTATATAGATTCGTGAGTAAATGAACTACAGAGATCAATGGCTGGTATGCTAATGTCGATTGAGAACGTACTCGTGCATGAATTGCACATGATGGTATAAGCGGAGCATGAAAGTTGCGAATTCCAAAGTCATGATGATAGAAAATGTGAAAGGAAAAGTAAATGTTATACAAAGATTGGAACAAATTGAAGAATTTTGCTATATAGATAGTGCTTTCTCAGATGATGGAAGACTTAAAAGTGATATCGAATGGCGTGTAGCGATAGGAAAGTCTGGCACCCTATCAGGTAAATGGCATGATATGTAAGAAATGTTTGGTCATATAATGCTAGGAAGAAATATGACATTGTTCAACTGATATTGCAAGAAAATTCAAGTTAGAAGAAGTGTTGGCAAAATGCATAACCAGGTTGAAGAACTTAAAGAAATGGTTTGATTGTCCTCTTGGCCTTTTCTCAGCAGCTCTGAATTAAATTATTGTACCATAATTTTTGTGCCAGAGTTGTAGTAAAAATTGTGGTACCAAAGTTGCCAGAGTTGTAGTAAAAATTGTACTACCAAAGTTGCCAGAGTTGTAGTAAATATTGTGGTACCAAAGTTGCCAGAGTTGTAGTAAAAATTGTGGTACCAAAGTTGCCAGAGTTGTAGTAAAAATTGTGGTACCAAAGTTGCCAGAGCTGTAGTAAAAATTGTAATACCAAAGTTGCTGCGAAGAGAAACTTTGAAGAAGCAGAAGAAGAAATACAATTATCTAACTAGGGAAATTTTGTCTTATCTGAAAAGATATCTAAAAAATTACATTACAATGGTGTCGTATAAGAAAACATTAGACTTGGTTATTTTGATTGACCGAATATCCCGCAATGGACATGACATGGCGGTTTTCTATTAATATATACGAGTATGTAATAAATCAACGAATTATTTAAAACTATCTATTACAGTGAACCCCCGTTTTTACGTGCCCGGAATTTACGTTTTCCCGCTACTTGCGTTCAATTTTTACAATCCTGTTTTATTTTAGTACATTTAGTACCCGCTTTTACGTTTTTATTTCCCGCCATTTACGTTTGAAATATTTAAAATGCAAATCAATTTATAAACACATTTAATTAAATGCGCGACGATTTAAAATATTTGAAATGAATATTAGGAAGCAGAAATATGATGTTTATATTTATAGACACGTTTGCACCTGCACCTGCAGCGATTATGGTCAAGGTTACACGAGCCGTGTAATACGATGCAATTGGTGGGGAATTTAGCGAATCAGAGGCAGGCAGACTGTATACTATATTTGGTCAATATGTGCTTGTGTTTTAAACGTGTCGGTCGTGGATATATAATTTGTCGTGTATTTCGTGTGTCAATTAACATTTCTTTTAATTTTTCGTTTAATCCCTTCAAGTAATATCTCAGCAAAACATTATCGATTCAAGAGAAAAGGAAAATTCTAGAAAAAGTGAATAAACACGTTGGTTCACGTGTTTCGCCCATTACAACTTTGGCTACGATAATAAACAATCGCAAATCGATTGAAAAAAGTTTTTCGATTTGCGTGATTATCTAAATAAAAAATAATTTTCCATTTTTTTTCTAGCCCCCGAATCTACGTTTTCCCTCCAATTGCGTTTTTGTATCAGTAAAACATTTATAAAGTTAGAACTAAACTATTAAAAGCAATTTTTTATAAAATATTGGGTCGTTCGTAAAGTATTTCTCGGATAGATAATGAAAATAATAATACAAGGACAATTTATAAAGTGCCGTTTAGAGAGAAGACCCCTAAAGAGAGTTCTACTGAAGTTGTCGTTAGAACAAACTTATTTTTGCTAACTTCATTCCAAACGTGCTGAATATATCTTATTATGAAAAATACTAGCGTATTTTCAGACCAGTTTTTACCCAAATCTCTACAGCAGTTTTTTGACGTTTTTGAAGATGAAACTAATTAAATTGTTTTTTTCGTAGCTTAACCAAAAAAAGAAACGTGTATGTATGTATTTTACAGTATATGGCGGCGATGCAGTAAGCGATTGCGTTAGGACACTTATATATAATATGTGGTATCCACCGATGACGACCAAATCAAGGCATTGATCGAGAATAACCAGAGTTCAACGACACGAGAGATTGCTGAAATATTGAAAATATCGAAAGCCACCATCCACGAGTATTATGTAAAGCTTGGTTAAAGGCCCGTTTTCACGGTTCAAGTTTAGTTGACCGATTAAAGTTAATCAACAAAAGTTGAATGAAATCTATAGTGAGAACCTTTGTTTCAATAGAGTTGATCAAATTTTTAGTTGATCAAGAAAAGATTGATCCAGTCAAACTTAATCGTTCAAGTTATGAGTCATCCGTCATTTGCTTTCAAGTTGAAACCTATCTTGAAACGTGTGAACATGTGAATTCAAGTTGATTGTCAAGTTCGCTTTCAACTCGATAAATATAAAAATAAAGATGCAAGAGAAAATGCTTTCGACGCCATTTTTTACTTAATTAAATTGAAACAGTTTATTGAATCAGTTTTTATTGAAACGTGTAAACAAAAACTGATTCAAGTCGTATTCAACTTTTGTTGATCAACTTTTATCGGTCAACTAAACTTGAACCGTGCGAACGGGTCTGTATTCAACTTTTGTTGATCATCTATAATCGGTCAATTAAACTTGAACCGTGAGAATGCACCTTCACTACAGATTTCATTCAACTTTTGTTGATCAACTTTAATCGGTCAACTAAACTTGAACTGTGCGAACGGGCCTGTATTCAACTTTTGTTGATCATCTATAATCGGTCAATTAAACTTGAACCGTGAGAACGCGCCTTCGCTACAGATTTCATTCAACTTTTGTTGATCAACTTTAATCGGTCAACTAAACTTGAACCGTGCGAACGGGCCTGTATTTAACTTTGGTTGATCATCTATAATCGGTCAATTAAACTTGAACCGTGAGAACGCGCCTTCACTGCAGATTTCATTCAACTTTTGTTGATCAACTTTGATCGGTCAACTAAACGTGAGCCGTGAGAACGCGCCTTAAGTGAATTGTTACAAATTTACAAAAGTACAAAACCGGACAACAGTTTGAAATAGTCAATACCGAAGTTGAATTAATTACTGGGCACACCTCTTCAAGTACTTGGTAAATGTACTCGTGTTTGTCCGGTGGGACTAGCAACGAGGGCCGTACGAGTGTAAAGAGGTGTGGCTCTCAGGAAATAGGAGTAAAATTGACAGTTTATTTAAAAATACCCCGTGTCCCCATATTGCTTAATTGAAATGCTAATTTTCACAACCAAAGGTGACACTTTTTTACTAGTATCTCTGTCACACATTCAATTGAATTTAAAAAATATTATTCAATATCACTCAACATACAACTAAGTAAAGATAATAATTATGGTCAAATTCTAGGAATTATTAAGAAAGTTCCTTAAATATTCGTTAAAATTAACAATCAGCCCGTGGGCCGTAGTTCACTCAGATCTGGTCTAACGTTTAAAATTCACGCTAAGCAAGGGGGGAGTGCCCCAGATTCGATTCCAGGCGGATTGTATATTTTTTATTAGACTGGTTTTTATATTTTAAATCAAATCTATGTTTTTCTGTAGCTTGTATGCTGCTTATCATATTTTTAAAGCGCTACTAAGCAACACAAAAATAGTGCTGTATAAAATTATACCTAACGAAAGACTTCTTCTTCTCCCTGGCTCCATCCCAACTCACTGTCTGCGAAGACTGTTGGGGCTAGCTCTCCTCGTCCTCAGGTTGTATGCTCTTCTGTCCCGGACTACGTCCCCCAGGCCGTGCCTCCGCATCAGGTTATCTTTTTGCACCACCCATGAATTCTTTGGTCTTTCTCTGGTTGTTATTCGAGGAAGATCCGTGGAGATTGCCTGGTTCACTATGTGATCGGGTGCTCTGCGTCCAACGTGCCCATACCATCTCAATCCATCCACCTCTCCTCCATCTTGCTGTTTATGTCTGTAACACCCAGGCTTCCACGAATGCGTGAGCTTTTTATTTTGTATCTTAGGGACACACCAGCTAACCATCTTAGCATGCGCATTTCAGCAGTTTCTAGTTGCCTAGAGTAAGAGTTATACATCATCCAGCATTCGGAGCTATAGAGGAGTGCGGGTATGACAATCGTTTGGTAGCCTTTTCCTTTTAACTTTACTGCCATTTTCGGATCACATAGAACTCCCGTCATCGATCTAAACTTCATCCATCCCACACTAATTCTATGTGTTACATCTGCTGCACATCCTCCATCGCTGTGGATAAGTGACCCGAGATACTTAAAGGAGTCACAATTTGGTAATGTTTCTCCATCCATTTGCATTACGGGAGTGACAGCATTTGTGTTATCGAATGGAAGGTACAGATACTCTATTTTCTTTCTGCTCAGTCTCAATCAATTGTCCACCAAGATTCTTCTCCACCTTTCCAGACTATTTTGCAGGTCTTCGTGTTTTTCACTTATTAATACGATATCGTCTGCAAATAGTAGGATCTTTAGGAGACTGTTCATTTCCTGGTTAGTTAAATAGTCCATGACTAAGATGAACAGTAGCGGACTGAGTACCGATCCTTGATGTACCCCCCCCCTTTACAGGAAATTCTGGTGAAGTTCCCGAAGTGCACCTCACTTGCGTTGTCACGTTATTATACATACATGTACCTGACGAAAGACTGTTGCAGATTAAACCTGCATATCGTAATGAAACTTTAATTTCTTTGTCATCTTAACTTTAGGTTTAACCTGTAAACACTGTGTGCTTGCTGAAGTGCAACACTTGCACGCAATAAATTAAAACACGCACACGCGACTTTCTAGCGGACATGGCATGTAGCTGAGAGTAATTCTCGATTATATCCTCTTATATCATACATATTTAGGACAACTAGAATGGGGTCACGTACACAAAAATACGTGTATAATATTAACATGTACTATATTATGAGGATCACCTGAGACAAGACCTACCCAGACGTAATTAGTAACGTGACTCCAAGGTAATTAATTACCATACTTGAAAGGGTTAGCTTTGTTACGAAAAGTGAATAGATTTTTTTTCTCCTATCTCTCGGACGGCGCTACACATCCAATACATATTTATTAAGATAATAGAAAGACTTTGTTAGCGGGCTGATTGTTGAATCACTCTTAAAAAATCCAACAGAATAATATCATCCCCAGGAGATTTGACATTGTCAGGAGTTAAAAGTGTTACGAGTAAATATGCGGAAGTATCACACATACTATACTCGTACACGGTAGTGTAATAGTCACGTTACTGTTGCGAGCTATTGCAAATCTTCAATTCTCAAAAGAAAGCAAAAGTGTTGAAAGTGCGTGTCAAATACAATGTGACACATTATACTTTCTAAACATTGTCTAATAATGTTGACAAGTATGTCGTTTACGCCTCGGTGCCTTTCAAATTACGTAAATTTTTAAATGTGACACTTTATTGTATGTACAATTGTTGTTCAACACGTTATATTGATAATTAAAAACAGCGCGCTCGTAATCGATTGTTCGCTAACGCAGGAAGTTGAAAGGCTTGTGCTAATTTAATGCATATACCGACAGATTAATACAATTGCATATAAATTGAATGCATCCTTTTACGAGTTCAGTTGCAGCCGTGCAACCCTTTTATTCATATATGCAGATAATTCTTAATAATCCTCAGCTTTAGCATTTTCAAATGAATACTCCAATGTACACCAGCTATTGTAATTTGTTTTATCAAATACTGTTTATTCCACTTTATGTAACGGTATAACCCTGCTGGTTTCAAGGTTTTCACATCATCATCAGGGGAGCACAAACAATACACAATGTTAATGTGTCATATCCCGAATAATCATATCATTGAGACTGGCCACCGTTTCTAACTTGAACCGAAAATAAGACAAACCGAAGAGTTATCACGCTCCAAGTTATCACATCACGCGTGGTTTGACTTATAATGCCGACGTTTCGAAAACGTTGCAGTTTTGACTTTCAGGCCTTGTTTATTATCGACAAAATTGACTACGTGCCGAAGCTGACTTCGCCAAAATTTGGTGTAGTTAACTAACTACAAATAAGTCCTGAAAATGAAAACTGCAACGTTTTTGAAACGTCGGAATCATAAACCAAACCACATCATCATCATCATCATCATCATCAATGGCACTACAGCCCATTGTGGGCCCCGGCCTCCTCCAGCAGTCGTTGCCATTCCCCCCTATCCTGGGAAGCTAAACCACGCGGTGCAACATTTCGAAAGACAGGAAAGATAGGAAATGGGACCGTGCTTGACCGCTCAGTTTTATTCCATAGTTAGTATCCAAAATCTAGTAAAGGTCAAATTCTAATAAAGATCTCCAGTTTACAAAATCTAATAAAGGTCAAATTCTTATAAAGGTCTCCAGTTTACAAAATCTAATAAAGATCAAATTCTAATAAAGGTCTCCAGTTTACAAAATCTAATAAAGGTCAAATTCTAATAAAGGTCTCCAGTTTCCAAAATCTAATAAAGGTCAAATTCTAATAAAGGTCTCCAGTTTACAAAATCTAATACAGGTCAAATTCTAATAAAGGTCTCCTGTTTCCAAAATATAATAAAGGTCAAATTCTAATAAAGGTCTCCAGTTTCCAAAATATAATAAAGGTCAAATTCTTATAAAGGTCTCCAGTTTACAAAATCTAATAAAGGTCAAATTCTAATAAAGGTCTCCAGTTTCCAAAATCTAATAAAGGTCAAATTCTAATAAAGGTCTCCACTTAACAAAATCTAATAAAGGTCAAATTCTAATAAAGGTCTCCAGTTTACAAAATCTAATAAAGGTCAAATTCTAATAAAGGTCTCCAGTTTACAAAATCTAATAAAGGTCAAATTCTAATAAAGGTCTCCAGTTTCCAAAATATAATAAAGGTCAAATTCTAATAAAGGTCTCCAGTTTACAAAATCTAATAAAGGTCAAATTCTAATAAAGGTCTCCAGTTTACAAAATCTAATAAAGGTCAAATTCTAATAAAGGTCTCCAGTTTACAAAATCTAATAAAGGTCAAATTCTAATAAAGGTCTCCAGTTTACAAAATCTAATATGAGTAGTGAACGCTTTCCAGTAATTTTATAAAGTAAGGGTTCGACTCGTATATTCGGTATCTAACAAATTTTTAAAAAAATTCTCTGGGATCCAAAGTAATAGGTGAACCCTTTTCAGTAGTTCGATACTCTTTATAAAACGAGGGTTCCATAGTTGGTATCAAATATATAATAAAGTTCAAATTCTAATAAAGGTTTCTAGTATTCTAAATCAAATAGGTGAATTAATTCCAGTTGTTTTCGAGCGAGTTTATTGCCATGTGGCAATCTCTTCCAGCCAACCAAAAATATGTTTTTATAGGCCCTAAGTGTTAACCAGACTGGAATCCTTTTTTTTTAATTTGGGTTCTAGCAGGGATCGAACCCGCAACCTCCGGATCGGCAGACAAGTGTCTTACAACCAGGCCACTGAGGTCGTAGCTCAATATTCTTTGCAAAAAAGCGCTCTTTAGTTATTATTCAAAATCTAATAAATGTCAAATTCTAATAAAGGTCTCCGGTATCCAAACTCTAATACTCGTAGATATTAAAGACCGCCAAAATCATTTTTGGAGTTATCAGACTGAACGCTCTCAGTATATTGTATAGAAGGGTATCGACTGTTTTTACAATATCAGTAAGGCTCTAGTTCAGGTCATCTGATATTGTATTCCTAGTTCAGGTCATTTGATATTGTAATTCCTCTAGTTCAGGTCATTTGATATTGTAATTCCTAGATCATGTTAGGTAGTCATAGACTTAATGTTGACATAGTGACATGAAATTTGTACGAGTTATGTATCGGACGTATGCGTCACCTAAAATATTACACCTAAAATTTCTGCACATTTCTTGTTTTATGTTTAAATGTATAATTTCTTGTTCGATGTTTTGTTGATGTACGTGATGTGTCACGACCGCAATGAAATGTTCCTTATGCGCGGTATTCGCGAGAGATAGTATCAAAAGTCGGCCGGTCCATGCATGCGAAAACGTGCGAGAAATGTAATATCTCGCAAGTCATGACGGCATGCACGGGCGAAAATAGGCGCTTACGATGAGCAATTGGCCTCACATAAGGAGCGCAAAGCGTCAAAAATACATTATCAGTTCACTCCAGTCTACTTACTGTATTTTACTTACGACCAACTTCTACCTGCTAAAGAGGAATCTCTTCCCCTTGCTACTTTTCACCGCAAAGCATCAAGCGAGCCAAAATCTCCGATTATTGGAGCGGCAGTCATCCACCTATGCTACAGTCTTTGCACGGTGCTGTACAAGTTATTTTTACCAATATAATGAATCTTGATCTCAAATAATGAAATTAAACATCTTAAATAATATATCTTCTCAATATTCTTAACAAATTGTCAGAGTGCTAACATAGTTTATTGTTCCACTTTGCTAATCATTTGTGTAAAATGACGCCGAGTATATGATACAATACGAGTACCTCGATATGCGCTATTTCATATATCATATTTAGTACATAGGAAGCAGTGCATGTAGTTGACAGGTTAGCCGACTATGACATAATGTTAAATGTTGAACAATAGTTGACAATGTCATAGTAAAATATCTTGGCCAACCCATGTTTTATTTTGGTAATATCCATGATGCTGTAGATGATATAACTTCGACGAAGTAGATATGGGACAACACATTGTTAGAACGGATGAAGGCATATGGAGAAAGATTCATAAACTGTGTAAAAAAGATTATGGTTCATAGATACGGGAGGGTGGCATTAAAAAGACTGCCGGACATAACTGGATGCAGAAGACGAATGCAAGAAAATTGTCAACAGTTAGGGATGCACATGTCCTGTTATGAAACGGCACAAGCGGTGATAACATCCTTATTTAACTCGTCATTGTTGAGATTTTTTTTAACCGATGGTTTGCAGTCGTGTGACGCGGTTTTACTTCGAAGATATTATTCTTCATTAATATGGATATTTTTTAACCGATGGTTTGCAGTCGTGTGACGCTATTTTATTTCGAAGATATTATTTTTTATTAATATGGATATTTTTTAACCGATGGTTTGCAGTCAGGTGACGCTGTTTTATTTCGAAGATATTATTCTTCATTAATATGGATATTTTTTAACCGATGGCTTGCAGTCAGGGGACGCTATTTTATTTCGAAGGTATTATTTTTCATTAATATGGATATTTTTTAACCGATGGTTTGCAGTCAGGTGACGCCGTTTTATTTCGAAGATATTATTCTTCATTAAGATGGATATTTTTTAACCGATGGTTTGCAGTCAGGTGACGCTATTTTATTTTGAAGATATTATTTTTCATTAATATGGATATTTTTTAACCGATGGTTTGCAGTCAGGTGACGCCGTTTTATTTCGAAGATATTATTCTTCATTAATATGGATATTTTTTAACCGATGGTTTGCAGTCAGGTGACGCTATTTTATTTCGAAGATATTATTTTTCATTAATAAGGATATTTTTTAACCGATGGTTTGCAGTCTGGTGACGCTGTTTTACTTCGAAGATATTATTCTTCGTTAATATGGATATTTTTATATATATTGAATCATGTTTTAGTTGATAAAGTGAGAATACCTTAAATTGTTATTGATAACTTTTAATGATACTCATGTGATAAATATGATCTTCGTGGCACAATTGTTCTTATAATAACATTTTTTTTTTAATATAAAAGGTTTCAGTCTAGTTTTAATTAATACCACATTAGCATATTTCTGGTTAATTGGAAGATATTGCTACATGGCAGTATATTTACCAGGTTACAATATTTTTACAACGATATCGATAGGCAACCTTTCGTTATTAAGAATCTTATGCCATCCTGTAGGTGGAAGAACCTGTGCGTGTTTTGGTTTAGATTTAGAGTGTACACACTTGAGTATTTCAGCAAGCACATACTATTGACAGATCAAATCCAAAGATCCGATGGCAAGAAGACCAATCTTCAAAATTAGATACATCCATCCCCCTCTCTACCTGTCAGGAAAGACAAAGACGGGAGAGCGCCAGACTTTCGTGACACACATTTTTTTGCCTCGTCTACATCCATACACCTTTTTTTCTTCTCACATAGCCTCTACAATTTATCTTACATTTTCATCTTTCAAAATATCATACACTTGATCCATCCATACTTTCCTTGATCTTCCACTCACATTTGCACTGTTCATTTGTTTTTTTTAGTGTTTCTTCATTCATGCGTTCGACATGCCCAACCCATCTCAGCGTGCCTTCTCCACCTTACTCAACATATCAGCCTTAAGTTAACCATTCATCATTCATTCATTCAACCCTGATCACTTCATTCTGTCATACCTGTCACCCTTTGTATTCTCCATTCTCTTAAGAGCATCATTTCTAACGGTATTTATTCGCCTTTTTCAGTATTGTTTATTTATCCACGTTTCATTCCCATTTATCAAAGTTGATACTAAAATACTGTTGAGAAGTATTATTTGGCGCATTTAGATATTGTCAATTACAAGTAAATATGGGTTAGAGCCCCGTTGACTTTTTTCTTATCACTACACGCCGCCGTTCGATATCCCTCGTAACTCTTACATTATCTGAGAAAATACTAATTTAATAGCAGAATTTTATAGTGGACTATTTTCATATTGTTTAATAGAATAATTTATGATAAGCCACATAAAACATAAATTTGGATAGAAAATGGTCAAATACAATAGTTATACCAGCCTGGAAGTAACTCCATCGGCCTGTTGGAACCACTTTGCTTAGTGCGAATGCTTACTGTTCATTGGCAATGTAATATAATAAAATACAGTGTTTCTGAGAGAGGCCAATATAATAGTTATACCAGCCTGGAAGTAACTCCATCGGCCTGTTGGAACCACTTTGCTTAGTGCGAATGCTTACTGTTCATTGGCAATGTAATATAATAAAATACAGTGTTTCTGAGAGAGGCCAATATAATAGTTATACCAGCCTGGAAGTAACTCCATCGGCCTGTTGGAACCACTTTGCTTAGTGCGAATGCTTACTGTTCATTGGCAATGTAATATAATAAAATACAGTGTTTCTGAGAGAGGCCAATATAATAGTTAAACATTTGGAATCAACCAATATAATAGTTAAACATTTGGACCTTTAAATAAACTTTATTTTCCATTTCTATAAAATAAAGGATTCTATTATTGTTTATAGTTTTTCGATTTAAATTTAATCTTCCTATAAATAAACTTTTCCAATTGTTTTATTTTTTTTCAGTTCTTTTAATAATTCGTCACGCATGTTTATAAGGTGTTTTCCTTAGAAAATATACGCATATCTCAGATAAGGGTTTTTTTTCATCACATTGCACGAATTTCTCCTGTTACGCAAAAAGTTGATTCACAACTAAGTTAACGTTATCAAATATATCGTCTGTTGAGAATCATAGTGGCGAAACTCCAAAAAAACGATTTTCAAGTTAAGACTTCCAAATGGCACTAAAATTATTCCTTTTTTACGTGCGTAAGTGGCGAAAGTATATTTCAACTTCTTGAAGCGGCAAGATCAACAGAAGCTCAACAGGCGATATGTGGCATAAATTATATTGTTATACAAGTATAAGTAAAAAGTATATAAGTATTCTGCGGTGATAATCTAAACTTGAAACTTCGACAACGCTTAGTCAAATGCTACGTTTCGTCAGTGTTATTGCATGGACCGTGGAATCGTGAACCCTCAAAGTTGGTAGTATGAACCGACTGGAAGCATTCTTCACTTTTTATTTTGTTTTCTGCCTTACGTTTTTTTAATTTTTTATTTATTTTATAATCTAGATATGCGGGGGTGTGGGGTGGAAGCCCCCCGATGCCCTTGCGGTCGGGCTCGCCCTACATTGGTGGGGTGTATATCGGCCGGGGGAATGTTTGTGGGACGAGCCCGGACCTTTTAATGTCTTCTCTCTTGAATGTATTTTTTTTGTCATCTATTTATTTTCTGTGTTTTTTCTTATATTCTTGTTCTACATGTTCAAGGATGTGGGCTGAAAAACATCCCCGTGGCCGGGTTCGCCCTATATTCGTGGGGTGTATCTTGGCCGAGGGGATGTTATTAGATGAGCCCAGACCTTTTAATAGTTTCTGTATTTAATGTATTATCTGCAATTGATGTGTTTTAGAAGTGTTATTTAAATATATTTTGTACATACTATGTTGCTGTCAATAAATCTATATTTATTTAATCCATATTGAATACGGTGTGATGTCTTACATAGGTGGACACAGAATATAGCAGGTGATTTGGAGTGTTAAAAACATTCCTAATCATGATTGCACGAATTTCTATCATTCCTAATAATCTACTACGCTCTACTATGCTTATTTACATACCTAATAATCTGCTATACTCTGTGTCCATCTATGTAAGACATCCCATCGTATTCAATTGAAACACCCCTAATAATCTGCTATTCTCTGTGTCCATCTATGTAAGACATCACATCGTATTCAATTGAAACACCCCTAATAATCTGCTATGCTCTGTGTCCATCTATGCAAGACATCACATCGTATTCAATTGAAACACACCTAATAATCTGCTATGCTCTGTGTCCATCTATGTAAGACATCACATCGTATTCAATTGAAACACCCCTAATAATCTGCTATGCTCTGTGTCCATCTATGTAAGACATCACATCGTATTCAATTGAAACACACCTAATAATCTGCTATGATCTGTGTCCATCTATGTAAGACATCACATCGTATTCAATTGAAACACACCTAATAATCTGCTATGCTCTGTGTCCTATGTAAGACATCACATCGTATTCAATTGAAAAAAAATCTGTAAAGATTTCTCTGTATATGACTCATTTGATAAAAATTAAAACTACCTCCATCCATGAAGCACTTTAGAAAAAAGTAAAACTTTATCCATGAATGATGCATTTTAGAAAAACTTCCTCCATCCATGATGCATTTTAGAAACAAATTGATACTTATTTCATTCATGATGCATTTCAGAAGAAAAATCAAACTTCCCCTATCCACGATGAATTTTAGAAAACAATAAAACTTCCTCCATGCATGATGCATTTTAGAAAGAAAATGAAAACTTCCTCCACCCATAATGCATTTTAGAAACAAATTGATACTTATTTCATGCATGATGCATTTCAGAATAAAAATCAAACTTCCTCTATCCACGATGCATTTTAGAAAACAACAAAACTTCCTCCGTACATGATGCTATTTGAGAAAGATAATGAAAACTTCCTGGTAGAGTTTTAAAATGCATTAAACATCTGTCATCCATGATGCATTTCAGAAAAAAAGAAAAACTCTCTCCGTCCACGATGCCTTTTAGAAAACAATAAAACTTCGTCCACCTTTGATGTACAATATTTTAGTAACAAATTGAAACTTTTTCCACCCATGATGCATTTTAGACAAAATAGAACTTTCCCTGTCTATGGTGCATTTTAGAATAAAAATAAAACTTCCTACATCCATAGTGCGTTCACTCCGCATTGTGATGCTAGTATCAAATGTCATGGTGATTGAATTGCTCATATTCATATATCGTGTATGAGATAATGAAGAAGACATTATATGAGTTTTTAATGAGTTCAGCAGAGTCGTCACCATAGTTGTAATAAAATATATTTCATTATTTTTATGTGTCTTGAAGAAGTTTAGAAAAATCAAGAAATACGTGGCATGACCAAATGAATCTAACTCTAAATGTTGAATGCGATGAAAGTCTTTACAATAGAAGAGTATGCATGATGATGACGTTCAGGGTTATTCTCTCCGCATGGTACTGCGATGAAAGTATTTACAATAGAAGAGTATGCATGATGATGACGTTCAGGGTTATTCTCTCCGCATGGTACTGCGATGAAAGTATTTACAATAGAAGAGTATGCATGATGATGACGTTCAGGGTTATTCTCTCCGCATGGTAATGCGATGAAAGTATTTACAATAGAAGAGTATGCATGATGATGACGTTCAGGGTTATTCTCTCCGCGTGGTAATGCGATGAAAGTCTTTACAATAGAAGAGTATGCATGATGATGAAATTCAGGGTTGTTCTCTCCGCGTGGTAATGCGATGAAAGTCTTTACAATAGAAAAGTATGCATGATGATGACGTTCAGGGTTATTCTCTCCGCATGGTAATGCGATGAAAGTCTTTACAATAGAAGAGTATGCATGATGATGACGTTCAGGGTTGTTCTCTCCGCGTGGTAATGCGATGAAAGTCTTTACAATAGAAGAGTATGCATGATGATGACGTTCAGGGTTATTCTCTCCGCGTGGTAATGCGATGAAAGTCTTTACAATAGAAGAGTATGCATGATGATGACGTTCAGGGTTATTCTCTCCGCATGGTAATGCGATGAAAGTCTTTACAATAGAAGAGAATGCATGATGATGACGTTCAGGGTTATTCTCTCCGCGTGGTAATGCGATGAATGTCTTTACAATAGAAGAGTATGCATGATGATGACGTTCAGGGTTATTCTCTCCGCATGGTAATGCGATGAAAGTCTTTACAATAGAAGAGTATGCATGATGATGACGTTCAGGGTAATTCTCTCCGCATGGTAATGCGATGAAAGTCTTTACAATAGAAGAGTATGCATGATGATGACGTTCAGGGTTATTCTCTCCGCATGGTAATGCGATGAAAGTCTTTACAATAGAAGAGTATGCATGATGATGACGTTCAGGGTTGTTCTCTCCGCGTGGTAATGCGATGAAAGTCTTTACAATAGAAGAGTATGCATGATGATGACGTTCAGGGTTATTCTCTCCGCATGGTAATGCTATGAAAGTCTTTACAATAGAAGAGTATGCATGATGATGACGTTCAGGGTTATTCTCTCCGCGTGGTAATGCGATGAAAGTCTTTACAATAGAAGAGTATGCATGATGATGACGTTCAGGGTTGTTCTCTCCGCATGGTAATGCGATGAAAGTCTTTACAATAGAAGAGTATGCATGATGATGACGTTCAGGGTTGTTCTCTCCGCGTGGTAATGCGATGAAAGTCTTTACAATAGAAGAGTATGCATGATGATGACGTTCAGGGTTATTCTCTCCGCATGGTAATGCTATGAAAGTCTTTACAATAGAAGAGTATGCATGATGATGACGTTCAGGCTTATTCTCTCCGCATGGTAATGCGATGAAAGTCTTTACAATAGAAGAGTATGCATGATGATGACGTTCAGGATTGTTCTCTCCGCGTGGTAATGCGATGAAAGTCTTTACAATAGAAGAGTATGCATGATGATGACGTTCAGGGTTATTCTCTCCGCATGGTAATGCTATGAAAGTCTTTACAATAGAAGAGTATGCATGATGATGACGTTCAGGGTTATTCTCTCCGCGTGGTAATGCGATGAAAGTCTTTACAATAGAAGAGTATGCATGATGATGACGTTCAGGGTTATTCTCTCCGCATGGTAATGCGATGAAAGTCTTTACAATAGAAGAGTATGCATGATGATGACGTTCAGGGTTATTCTCTCCGCGTGGTAATGCGATGAAAGTCTTTACAATAGAAGAGTATGCATGATGATGACGTTCAGGGTTATTCTCTCCGCATGGTAATGCGATGAAAGTCTTTACAATAGAAGAGTATGCATGATGATGACGTTCAGGGTAATTCTCTCCGCATGGTAATGCGATGAAAGTCTTTACAATAGAAGAGTATGCATGATGATGACGTTCAGGGTTATTCTCTCCGCATGGTAATGCGATGAAAGTCTTTACAATAGAAGAGTATGCATGATGATGACGTTCAGGGTTGTTCTCTCCGCGTGGTAATGCGATGAAAGTCTTTACAATAGAAGAGTATGCATGATGATGACGTTCAGGGTTATTCTCTCCGCATGGTAATGCTATGAAAGTCTTTACAATAGAAGAGTATGCATGATGATGACGTTCAGGGTTATTCTCTCCGCATGGTAATGCTATGAAAGTCTTTACAATAGAAGAGTATGCATGATGATGACGTTCAGGGTTATTCTCTCCGCATGGTAATGCTATGAAAGTCTTTACAATAGAAGAGTATGCATGATGATGACGTTCAGGGTTATTCTCTCCGCGTGGTAATGCGATGAAAGTCTTTACAATAGAAGAGTATGCATGATGATGACGTTCAGGGACTAAAATGAACACTGAGTCTATAGACTTAAATAAATACTGAGTTTAAAGACTAAAATGAATACTTAGTCTCAAGACCAAAATAAACACTGAGTCTTAAGACCAAAATGAACACTGAGTTTCAAGACTAAAATGAACACTGAGTCTAAAGACTAAAATGAATACTTAGTCCAAAGACTTAAATTAACACTGAGTAATAATTTTATCACATTTGTTTTAAGTAAAAAGATAGGCATCATATTTCAACTATTATTTCAAATAATCTCCTTTCAACAAAGTTGTAAGGAGATAAATCCAACACAAAAGGAATATTCATATGGATGAGGCATATATTTTGATATATTATCGTTTCCTTTTATAATATATTTAGATATACCTATTATCGTTATCATGTTACCGTATCTCAAGAGAAATTTCAATATTCTTGGTTGTACAAACGATTACAAATTTAGATCACCAAATTTAGGCGTTACTGCGAAAATTAATAACAAGTGTTTGATTATGGGGAATTTAATTTTTATTTTCATAGTGTTGAATAAAATTGAAATTAAATTAAAAACCGCGGTTTAATTTTAATCTTTTTAAAATCTGAGGGACACCATACAATTTAAACAATCAAATATTTAGCGATTGTAATTATTAAATTATATTTGATTTCAAATCGAGTTAATTTTTATCATTTAACGTTACGTGTATAAACAGGTTTTTTTTTAGTGAGCAAAATCATCTCCTGTTCATCATTAATAAATGTATCTTATAGTCGATCGTTTTCAATAATCCACCATCAGTATACTATACAGGGAGTGGCACTAAACAGAGTTTCTCAATTCAAGGATTTGGGCGTAACCTTCGATGTCGGACTTACGTTCGTTAACCATGTCTCACGTTTGATATCGGACTGTTACAAACTAGTCGGTTTTATAATGAATATATCAAGAGAATTTAACAGCACCGATATCCTCCGAAACTTATATAGTGAGCCGTTGCATATTAGCAAAGTCACCGGCCACATCGTTGTATTGGGTCCGATGGCACACTGAAGTGGGTTGTCTTCTCTTTTTGAAAGAATAGGTATTAATTTATTTATATGTCAATGTACCAATTTTACAGGAAACTGGTAGAAATCTTAGGTTTATTTATACCACCGAATACTAGGCAGAAAAAAATACCAATGTCGTTCGAGACGAGTAACAGCTGGACAAATTACAGCGTCTTCAAAATGTGTGCCTAAGATTCATTTTCAACCTACGTAAGTACGATCATATAACTTCATACCAGAAGGCATTGAACTGGTTGAATGTTAGAAAAAGACGCCAAATTCACATACTGTCTCTATTGTATAATATCATTAACTGTTCCGCCGCCCCCTCTAATCTCGCCGAGAATTTTCAGCTTCTTTCCAATCATGGATTAGCGCTACGCTCAAACAGAGATTGTTTATTGGCCTTTCGAGTTCACCGCTCCTCTTTCTTTACGTCGTCCTTTACTGTCCATACAGGGAGACTCTGGAATCAGTTACAAACCAATATAAGACCCTCTCCGTCCTTGGCATGCTTTAAGAAGCGACTAAAAAACCTCTTAATTTCTAGTCAATAAAATAACGTGTTTCATTCCTGATTTTTCTTTTCCTTTCCTCTCCTCCATCCCTTCCTTTCCTTTTGATTGATGATATCTCACTTTATATTAAAATAATGTTCGGGTGACTGTCCGTCTTTGTGGGGTTCGTGGGCATGTGCTCACGTATATGTTTATGGATTTCGTGGGGATGGATAGTCATTTTAATGATTTATGCGACCACGTAACTTGCTTCATTTACTTTTGTCTGGTTGGTTGGAAGAGATTGCCGCCTGGCAATAATCCCGCCAGATTTTATTTGCAATAAAAGTGTAAAATAAATAAATAACATAGCTCGGGGTTTGAATCGGTGACCGAAGTCCGTCGTACCGGTGTCAGAAAAAAAATACTATAACACTAAACTGTTCATTTTCAATTAGTTAATAGCCACAATTTGTATTTATTTTTTTAAATAAATAAAACTGTAACACTACTGATCATTTCTGTAAATCTATATTGTCAATAGCATTTTATTCATTATTGTGTTTAGATTCCAGGTATCAGATATGAACACTATGGAAGACCGCGTAAGGTTTATGAAACTGGATTAACCCTTTATAGGGCAAGTTTTTATTTTTGAGATATTGACTTTTTTGTTGAATAAATCATTATTATGTGTATCAAATCAACTTTATTTCTTGGAATATGTGTTTTAAATATTTTTTTTTAAATGAGGCGTTCACATATGAGACCTGTGCCCATTTCAGGGGTCATGTCAGTGGGAGCAAAAGTGACCAATGAATATTTAGTTTGTATTAGGAAATAAAATTCTTATATGAAATATAATGAATGGTGATTTACTTATAATACCTATTTACATATCTTACAATAAATTGACCGTCTGTTTAGATCGTTGCTACTGAACATGCAGCTAACTTCACGACGATCCGTCTTAAATAAGACCTCTGCCCATCCACCACATTTGCCAATTTGACATTTGTGTTACTTAAAAACGTTTTATTAAGAAAATGAATCCTTATAAGTATAACTATAAGGGTTGTCGCATATGCGACCGATTTCCGCTTATGTCCGTTAACTCGTCCAATGCTGAGGACACGCCTGGCGTGTTCATGTAAACATCTGCTTCATGCTCAGAACACGCGCGGCGTGTCCATGCCTAAATATTGTTAGTGTATTCAGCATACAATATTCGTTCATTACTTCGAAAGAGTCCATCGCATTCGGACGTTTTCATAAATGTAGAATTCATTTTACTTCCGTGAATATTTCACGGGTTGAAACTAGTTTTTATTAATCAAATATATTGAGCACCAATCTGGTTGTCATGCATTTTGTATCAGCAGTGAAAGAGTTAAAGGGTTAAACTTTACGTGCAAGTAAAAAAAAAGAAATTTTCTCGTCCATTGTGAAGACGCACCGACCCATCACATAAATGATTTTGTAAACGATAATAATCGCGGAGTATATAAACATTGTAAAGTATAATTTAGCTTCAGATAAATTCAGTGCACCGACGAAGTTGATATGTGTTCAGTTTGTTTGAAATAATAAAATTTCGCCGGTAAAAATGAATACATATTTTCTATATTTTTTTCTTGTGGTTGTGTCTTCTATGTGCTCGGGTAAGACTTGTTAAATTACATAACATTTTTCTGTCATCTTTTTGAGTGAAGTTTGTATACCTTAAAATTGAATGAAAGTGCTTTAATTATTCCGTAAATGTAGCTCGTTCATTGAAAAGTCTCGTATTTTTATAAAGCGGTCTTTTTCTTCGCAATAATATGTTACATGCAACTGAAATATATTTGAAATATTCTTTTTTCACAATAATATGTTACATGCAACTGAAATATATTTGAAATATTCTTTTTTCACAATAATATGTTACATGCAACTGAAATATATTTGAAATATTCTTTTTTCACAATAATATGTTACATGCAACTGAAATATATTTGAAATATTCTTTTTTCACAATAATATGTTACATGCAACTGAAATATATTTGAAATATTCTTTTTTCACAATAATATACAACATGCAACTGAAATATATTTTAAATATTCTTTTTTCACAATGATATACAACATGCAACTGAAATATATTTGAAATATTCTTTTTTCACAATAATATACAACATGCAACTGAAATATATTTGAAATATTCTTTTTTCACAATGATATACAACATGCAACTGAAATATATTTGAAATATTCTTTTTTCACAATAATACGTTACATGCAACTGAAATATATTTGAAATATTCCTTTTTCACAATAATATGTTACATGCAACTGAAACATATTTTAAATATTTTTTTTCACAATAATATACAACATGCAACTGAAATATATTTGAAATATTCTTTTTTCACAATAATATACAACATGCAACTGAAATATATTTTAAATATTCTTTTCTCACAATAATATACAACATGCAACTGAAATATATTGGAAATATTCTTTTTTCACAATAATATACAACATGCAACTGAAATATATTTTAAATATTCTTTTTTCACAATAATATGTTACATGCAACTGAAATATATTTGAAATATTCTTTTATCACAATAATATACAACATGCAACTGAAATATATTTGAAATATTCTTTTTTCACAATAATATACAACATGCAACTGAAATATATTTGAAATATTCTTTTTTCACAATAATATGTTACATGCATCTGAAATATATTTGAAATAGTCTTTTTTAATTCATTTTATTTTACTTTTGTTTAAAAATAAAATCATATTCGCCGTGATCCTCTGCTACGTCACGAACTTAACGCACCACCTGTTTCCATCTCGTCTGATCCCTACGAAAGTACGATCATATAACTTCATACCAGAAGGCATTGAACTGGTTGAATGCTAGAAATAGATCCCAAATTCACATACCATATCTATTGTATAATATTCTTAACTGTTCCGCTACCCCCTCTTATCTCGCCGAAAATTTTCAGTGTCTTTCCAATCATGGATTAGCGCTACGCTCAAACAGGGATTGTCTATTGGCCTTTCCAGTTCACCGCTCCTGTTTTTTTACGTCGTCCTTTACTGTCCATGCAGTGAGACTCTGGAATTAGTTACAAGCCAATATAAGACTCGCTCCGTCCTTGGCATACTTTAACAAGTGACTGAAAAAACCTCTTAGTTTGTAGTCAGTAAAATAACGTGTTTCATTCCTGATTTTTCTTTTCCTTTCCTCTCCACCATCCCTTCCTTTCCTTTTGATTGATGATATCTCACTTTATATGAAAAAGAATGTTCGGGTGATTGTCGTCTTTGTGGGGTTCGTGGGCATGTGCTCACGCATATGTTTATGGATTTCGTGGCGATGGATAGTCATTTGAATGATTTATGCGACCATGTATAGTAACTTGCTTTCATTTACTTTTGCCTGGTTGATTGGAAGAGAGAAAGAGACCTTGCAATAAGCCCGCCAGATTGTATTTGCAATAAAAGTGGTAAATAAACCCCGGCTAATGTTGATTGCGGTGCTTGTTTACTTATATCCTTTAGTGGTAATAATTTTCTTCTTCATTGCGTGCTGATTGCTGCGTGTCGTAGTCCTATGCTACTCGTATGTCTCGAAGTCGGAGCAGCGTCTGTCTCTCGGTCCTGCATCATGTTGGATACAGCACTTACGGAGGATCCTTTTACCACCTTTATTTGATACGTCCATCTCATAGGGGGCCCCTTCCCCCTGCTCGCCCTCCCCCAACTATACCCGTGATCATCAGCTTCTCCAGATTTTCATCACTCTTCCTAGCAAAATGCCCAAAGTACGTTAAGGGGGTATTTTACTCTAGAAATTTGAAAAAACAATTTTTGTTTTTGCATATTCTTCAAGTTTTTACCTTTAAGAATATATTCTCAAAAGGAAATTTAAAAATTCTCAATATTTACGAAGCTATAGCTATAAATGAGGCAGCAATTACGCCGCACCGGAATGACAGACAATAATCTCAAAACTTTAAACTACTTTTGTCGACCTGGTCGACATAAAATCTCAAGTTGTAGCCAACCGATTGCCTTCAAATTAGGTACAAAACTTTAATAAATGTCTTTATATCGTCTCTACTTTGAAAAACTCAAAACTATTTTTATACTTTTTTTTTTAAATTTGAAAAAAGGGTAAAAATAAATTTCAGACAGCCGCCATTTTACGATTTTTTTTTGTCTTTGGTACTAACTATAACGACTTTATTTTTTATCAAGAAATTGTGTATTATTTTTGTTTAGAATTTACGAAAAGGTTTCAATCATGTCGACCAGTTTACCCCCTTTTTTTACGACAAGATATAACAGCTGATAACATCTTGAATATCAATTTTTTCTGCACTTTCTTAAATCATTAATAATCAATCTGTAAAAATGTACATCAAAATATTTTTTGTTTTTTTTTTTTGTATTTATTCTGAAAAAACCCCTGAAAGTCACGCCTCTAGAGTATGTTAGAATACCTCCTTAAGATTTTTTTTCTGCGTGGTATCAAAAGTCTTTCGATTATTTCCAATTTTCGGATGATCGAGACCCTGGTGCGCCTTCCTGTCTATGGTATACGGAGCACTCCCCTTCAACACCACATGTTGAAACCATCCATCATATTTATTTCATTCTTTCTCACTGTCCAAAATAAAATAAAATAAATGGTTTTATCAAGCTAGCTTTACAGTTTAACCCTTCCCTTACGGTGATAAAAATAATACGCGCGCTCCGGTGTTGGGTAGTGAGTACGCAATAAAAAATTTGCGATTTTAAATCGGAAAAATAAGAACATTCATAGATAATCCCCTTAATTAATTATAATTGAAGTTAAAAATTATAATAATTAGGATTTATTTGCTGAAAACATTAAAAAACCATCTGGCAACGCTCACGGAACGGGCGTAGATCTAATCTCGTTGCCAGCTCAACAGCTACTGCGGCGCGGCAGGGCTGGTGGCTAACTCGGGCGTGGCTTACACTTGCGAGGTTGAGACAATTGAGCTCCTCGCTATTCAGTGACGTATGCAAAAGTGAGATGCGAATATAGTGTCGCGCTTCTCGCATACTTTTCACCTATCGTCAAGACCCAAGATCGAGGCACTCACAGCGTTTAAATGCGAATTTGTTTCCGATATTCACGAAATACTTACGATGTAGTCAATAAATTCTGATTATTATTAATATTATTTTTTAAATCAATGCGTAAATATATTATAGAGGGATACCTAAAATCTTAACCTTGTATTTATAATATTTATAGAGATATTGATGGTTATTAGAAGCAACGTGTAGAAGATACCCAACACAGGGAAGGAAAGGTTAAAAAATATAATTTATCTGTAAAATTATAAATTATCTGTGAAGAAAAAAAGTGACACTTATTGATTAATGATATTTTATTTAACATTACATTATCTTTCCACATCAATAATGTATACTGCCACATATATTTAATGGAAATTTCACAAAGAAATATAATTATTAGACATAAATATAATATAAATTATACATATTCATATAAATCAGCGTTTCCCAAGTATAAAATTAAGGGTTCCGCGAAAAAAATAAAAAATGCGAGATAAACAATTGTTGATATATTTGTATTTAGTGGACGAGTCAAAATAAGGATCAGATCGCTTTTAATGTTTCACAGTTTGTGTACTAAACTGCATTTGTATTATAATTGTAATCCAGAATCTACAAATTATAGAAGACTAAGTACCGTATTTTACCGACTATAAGACGCACTTTTTTCTTCAAAAAATTGCCTCCAAAATTCATGTGCGTCTTATACTCGAAATTAATATAAAAATGTCCAGTGTTTGATTTAAAATCCCCGCCAGTCTTAAAAATGGCCATATATTCGATTCCGCGGGAAAGCTATCTCTATCTAGACTCTGTTGTCCTTTCATGTTGGGCTTACGGTACTAAACTTAATCTAGTGATCATTTTCAAGCGCAAAACAATTCCAAAACCTTCTGAAATACCGCCAGGTATTGTTATTGCTAAAAATATATATATTTTTTTAAATTGCCTAAAAATTAAGGTGCGTCTTATAGTCCGTAGCGTCTTATAGTCCGTAAAATACGGTATCCGCACTTATCTACCTAAATTTATAATATTAACAAATGACGCGCTAATGGCTGTGGTTGGTTATACTCCGTGTTTCGATCCACATTTTGTATCATGAGAAACCGCGTTCACTTTAGTCTTGAGAAGGGCATTGCTTTAAAAAGAGTTTAAGGACCTCAAATTTTGAAATGAGATGTTGAACGATTCACAATGATGTGATAATCGAAGTATATCGATATTTTTCCCTACATAAACGATTCACAATGATGTGATAATCGGAGTATATCGATATTGGTACATTATTCAATCATTTGGAAGTAGAACAATAACATTTCTTTCGAACAAGAAAACTTAAGAATAAATAAAGCCGACAATTTTAAATTGTATTTAACATACAAACCATCACGCTGTCTCCCTATTCGGGGCAGGCAGAAAGAAGAGAGTGACCGACTTTCATATCGCGACACACATATAACGCCTCTTCTACACCCATACACCTTCTCATACAGCTAATACAATTCCTCTGGCTTTTTACATTGCATTTAATATTCCTCATTATTGGTAATCTTAGTTTTTTTTTTGTATTTACGTACATATATGATACATCCCTGCCGTCCATTTCCCTGCCGGAGTAGACAAAACGAAAAGATCGCCAGATTTACCTATCTCGACATACATCCTTCGCCTTTTCCACATTCATACATCTTCACATACTACTACGATTTCTAAGACTTTCTACGTTTCCTTCTTTCAATGTATCGTTCACTTGATCTAACCACACTTTTCTTCTTCTTTCCCTGCCATGCCTTCTACTCACATTTGCAGTAAATATTTGTTGCGTTAGTCTTTCGACAATTTGACTTCTTCTTCCCAGTGTCATGTCAGGTCCCCCCAACGTTGAATATCACCCTAAGAGTAGACATCTTTGTCCCCGGCAACCATAAAAAGATCCCCAACGCTCCTTATACCAGTCCAATCACGTATATTGCGGAGCCAGGAGATTTGCCTCCTGCCAACACCTCTTCGACCCTCTACAACAATTTGACTTCTTCTTCCCAGTGTCATGTCAGGTCCCCCCAACGTTGAATATCACCTGAGAGTAGGCATCTTTGTCCCCGGCAACCATAAAAAGATCCCCAACGCTCCTTATACCAGTCTAATCATGTATATTGCGGAGCCATGAGATTTGCCTCCTGCCAACACCTCTTCGACCCATTTATTTATTTAATGGACGTATAACCAACTGCTGTAGAGTTTTTCGGAGAACCATAGATCAATTTTCCGTTGTCCCCTTTTCAACAAAGAGTAAAATGTTTTGCTAAACGATTTATATATAATATTATACAAATACAGCAAAAAAATCATTCATAAAACACAATTGAAAACAAAATTAAAATTATAATTGTAACTTTTATTGTATAATATAAAACATGTATTATTTTGTAATACTACCAAATAATATTGCTTAACATCAATTCAATACATCAACCGCAACATTAATCAATTCAATACATCAACCGCAACATTTCTATTCTGACGTTTAACATAATCACGAAAATTTTATTTATAGTCATTATTTCTCTTTCATAATTTAAAATATTTTCATTCATTGAAAATTAGTCAGAGAACGAGAGCAAATCTAAATGATAGGGACTTTTGGTGAAAACTGAATTTTACTAAACATAATTTAACAAGAACCTCGAATGGGAATGTATTGCAAGATAAATTAGAGAGTTTGATAAATAAATTGCATGAGAGATGCTAAGAGAAAGATCTGAGAATGAATGTTACGAAATCTAAAGGTATGTAGGAACTATTGTTGTCACTGAAATATTGTCAACATACACGGTCAACGACCGACGAAACGACCTTTGGATATGTCCAAAGGTCGCATACCAAAACATTGAAATTGTTTAGCCACAAATACTATTTACGATACATTCCACAGTAGAAAGAGAACGCATCACGCTGTCTCGCCGTTTTCGCCAACAAATTCTCTACCCACAATATTATTTGCGATGTCTGCAATATTTCAATCGACCATCTCTGCACGCACAGAAGCGAGATAAAAATATATTGCGGGCGCACTCCCGCGCCCATTCTGAAATGTATAAATACCTACTTACCGATAAATAAAGCATAATTAATTATTATTTATTATTCATTGATTCATTCACACTCTCTTTCCGCATTGCTAATTGACGTATTTTATTTAAATACCAAACAATCAAAATCATCAACACGTCCCACTAGAACCATCTGCTAAAGGTATAATGATAGAAAAAAGTGAAAGGAAAAGTAAGCGCAATATATTATATCATATAAGTGAAGAAAGATTGGAGCAAGTTAAGTAAACTACTGTTTGGGTAGTATTTTTTTAGATGATGGAAGAGTTCGGAGAGATATCGAACGGCATGTAGAAATAGGAAACAAAGTCAATGGAGCACTAAAACATATATTGAATATTATTATAATTTAAGATGCCTAAATAACAATAATTTTTCCGAGTTTGCTAACCACATAATTGAAAATAACCATTCCTTTGATATCAATTGTGGTTTGCGGATACACATAAGCCGAGGGGGATTGCAGCTTGACAATTTGGAAATTCTCAATATTAGAAATATTATAAAATTAAGTCTAGATATTTAAAACAATCAAACCAGTTTTAATAACTACCCTCTGCTTAATATGTTTCCCATTTAAAATCCCCCCCCTTGGATATCCAGACCCTGGCCTACCCGTAAGATTATTTTTCCCCGCCCCATTTACCATTGAATCACAACTCTCCCCACTTCTCTCCCCTTATATCATTCCTCTTATACTATTAACACTTGCAGAATAAATATATTGCGAGCAATTTAGTTTATCTTCACCTGACGATGAAGACGGAGGTCTTTGAAACCGGTAGTAAACTCAAAATAAACCAGTGGTGAACACAACACATATAAAACAAGTGTTTTTTTTATTTATTTATTTTATTCCTTTTTACATAAAACATGGCATCAGAAAGTGAAACTAAAGTTTTTTCGAAAAGTCAAGAAATTATTAAAATCGACTAAAATTATAATCCATAACAATATTTTAGTAATAAATTTAAAGTATGTCAGTGAAACGTTGATATTAATAAATAATAAAAGGATCCGAATAAATTATATAGAAATACGTACACTGAGAAGAATACATGGGCTAACAATGTATGTCAGAATACGGAATGATTGTAAACTTAAGGCTGATGTCTTGAGTAAGATCAAGAAGAGTGATCTAAGATGGTTTGGACATGTAGAACGAATGAATGAAAAATATTAATAAAATAAACATTAAGTGTAAATGAGAGTACAAGATGACATAGCAGAAGAAAGCCGAGGAAAGTACGGTTTGGTCAAGTAAATGATATTTTGAAAAAATATATATAGTTAATTTGAGAAATCGTAGTTGTTTGAGAAAGTATATGGATGGGGAAGAGGCAAAGGATGTGTGTCGAGATAGGGAAGTCTGGTGATTTATTCTCTCTACCTACCCTGACAGCAAAATGGCGTGATGTATGTATAATTTAATTATATATATATATATATTGCATTTGCTCTGTTTTTTGTCCTGCCTATTCCATGGTTAGAAGACATTGTCGTCGTTTCTGGACTTAGAAGTCGAGAATGTCTTCATTATTCCAACAGAATTACAAAAATCTTCGTCTGACATATAATTTCTTATGGAAGAACAATCCAATTCCTAAAATATATATTCTTCATATTTCACACTTAATATTCGCTAGGCCTCCGCCCTTAACCCGTTAACGCTGTCGCATGTTCTCCACCAGGAGGAAGTTTCGCTCCAGTCTGGCAATTGCAGCGCCATCAGCACCAGAGATCAGCATCATACATATCATGTACTCCTCCACAGCCCAACTCCTCAGGCGCAACACACAAATTTATCTGACCTCCAACATGGTGATCAGTTATAACTTATCAAATATAAGAACAGTAATAACAGATGTAAAATATATCGCAAATACAATCTGGCGGGCTTATTGTCAGGCCTCTTTCTCTCTTCCAACCGACCAGACAAAAGTAAATGAAGCAAGTTACTATACATGGTCGCATAAATCATTCAAACGACTATCCATCGCCACGAAATCCATAAACATATGCGTAAGCACATGCCCACGAACCCCACAAAGACGGACAATCATCCGAACATTATTTTTCATATAAAGTGAGCTATCATCAATCAAAAGGAAAGGAAGGGATGGTGGAGAGGAAAGTAAAAGATAAATCGGGAATGAAACATGTTATTTTACTAACTATAGTTCGGAAATTCTAGGATGGGTCCTGTGACAGCTCACAAATTTGCCCCAATACAATCTTATGTAATGTATTTACCTACATAACTTGCTATTTATGAGAATTGAGGCTTATATTAAAGTTGATAAAATAATTAAAATTACTGAACATCGTTACAAGGTTGTATTGGGGCAAATTTGTGAGCTGTCACAGGACTCATCCTAGTATTTTCGAACTATAGAAATTAAGAGTTTTTTCAGTCGCTTCTTAAAGCATGCCAAGGACGGAGCGAGTCTTATATCGGTGTGTAACTGATTCCAGAGTCTCACTGCATGGACAGTAAAAGACGACGTAAAGAAATAGGAGCGGTGAACTGGAAAGGCCAATAAAAAATCTCTGAGCGTAGCGCTAATCCATTATTGGAAAGACGCTGAAAATTTTCTTAAAAAACGAATATGTGATATAAAAAGAGTAATTATTGTCACCTCTTGGCATCTCATATCAACATAGAGGGTAGAAAGGAAACCAATTTCTCTTTTTGGTAGATATTAAATTATATTACAATAGAAGAAGATGTCTCTTCCGCTCCAAAATTAGCATTCACTTTACCTTACAAGCAATCACTAAACAAATTAGCATTCACTTTACCTTACAAGCAATCACTAAACAAATTAGCATTCACTTTACCTTACAAGCAATCACTAAACAAATTAGCATACACTTTACCTTACTAGGTATTGAAAGCAAATTGCGTACTGCAAGTGCTACTGAGTATCTTGGGGTAGTAAAGTTCTATAATCAGTAAAAAAAGAAAATAAAATAGATTATCAATGAACAAGTTGTGACTTTTTCAAACCCTTCCTTCTTTTAGTGGCCACCTTATATTATAGTAAAAAAATCTCATATAACATATTCGTATGTTTCAGGTGAACTTAACGACATTCCGCTCTCCACAGCAGCTCCTCGCAACAAATCGAACAAAATGTTAAACAGGAGAAATAGGGATAACTGGCTCAACAAAGCAGACCAGTGGGCCAGAAGTATTTATGGGTCTAAAGGGGAAGGATCATCAGTTACAAGACATGCAAGATGTAAGTTTATTATACTGTACTATAACCGATCAAACAATAACATTTTACAGTAAATTGTGGCTTTAATATAGACATGCAAGATGTAAGTTTATTATACTATAACCGATCAAACAATAACATTTTACAGTAAATTGTGGCTTTAATATAGACATGCAAGATGTAAGTTTATTATACTATAACCGATCAAACAATAACATTTTACAGTAAATTGTGGCTTTAATATAGACATGCAAGATGTAAGTTTATTATACTATAACCGATCAAACAATAACATTTTACAGTTAATTGTGGCTTTAATATAGACATGCAAGATGTAAGTTTATTATACTATAACCGATCAAACAATAACATTTTACAGTAAATTGTGGCTTTAATATAGACATGCAAGATGTAAGTTTATTATACTATAACCGATCAAACAATAACATTTTACAGTAACTTGTGGCTTTAATATATTCGAGTATGTTCAAAAAGATAAGTTCATCATTTCTTGATTGTCTATGGGCCAAGATTTATAATATATTTTTCCTATCTATGGATGTTTCTGTACCATTCTGTATGAAGGGCTCGCTTGTATCGGTAGAACTGTGACCTGCTTTACTTAATTGAATAATAATTATTATAGTACAATTTATATGGTGCTGTTTAGAGAGCACAAGCTCCTGAAAAACTTTCTAGCTCGGGATTCGAACCCACTATTATTGAGAGATTAAAAATATAAGGATATGAATGTGGTAGCTGCGACTATTTAATTAGAAATTTTCCTGCAAATTTGGTAAGAAAATCGCAAAAAACTTACCAAGGGAAGATGAACTACAAAAAAACATTTGTAAATCTTCCGATATGTGACAACACATTCGGCTTTAGGTGTAGTGTAGTGTAATGTATGTAGTGTACATATGCAATCATAAATTTTGATAAGACTCCCTAAAAGGGAATATCAATGTGACTATCCCTAAGCCGCTGCCCAACAAATATAAAATTAGCAAACTCATCTGTTGTAAACATTTATGAGTATGTACACATTCTTTTTATTTTCGTGTCAAAGGCATTTTACTACTTGTATCAAGATTCTATCACCTGGAAGATAGCAATGAACATTCCACTAATCAAATCCTCTTCGGTGCAAGACACCGAGCTTCTTGGATACAACAGCAAGTGCCGCATGGACTGCTCTTTACCGCAGACACAGTTGATCCAACACGTAACATTCCCCATTGTGACACGTTGCCTTTAGTTATTTAAATTTATGTACGAAGCCTATGGAAATATTTCCAGGTTCTCCAGGGTAGTTAACAGTCAGGTGGCAATTCTTTTACAGGCATAATCCACCCGCTGGAGCCTGATGTCTTCTCCACTCATTCATCCTAGTAATGGTAGGTGATTATTATCAAGCTGTGCCAGGATGTTAACCATGGGGTTGAAGACTGGTGGTTATATAAAGGATATCTAGGGTTAGTCAATTGATTGGATCCTTCAGTACTGCTTCGAATAACTCTCCTGATTTTTGGGGGAGCAATGCCGAGAGGATTTACGCAGTATTTAGTGCGGCTGGTTTAAGGCAACCCGTAATCACACGTCGTGTCACATTCAGTTGACTAGCGTGACTCCATCTATTTCATACACGGCAAGCGTATTCACCTACCAAGTAGCACAAGGACAGTCCCTAGATTCGGAGAACACAAGGGTTAACGCCCCAGGACGAGTTCGTCAATTTTCTGAACAGACTGTTCCGAGTGCTAACCATTGCCTTAATGGGTTTTGCGTGAAAGCCTCCGATCGAGAGTGACACCGAGACATTTCAGCTCGGGACATTGTTCCTGCCTTGTATCATTCCAAATGATATTGAGCTTACGGTTTGCTTCTCGGTTGCTCAGGTGAAAGCTGCAAACATTTGTTTTAGAAGGGGACTTAGAGCATTTTGTTGTATGTATTAATACATTGATATTTTTTTGCAGTTTTATCGTTATTGTCGGTGGTGAATTTCCCAGCTGTGAGTTGTGCGGGCGTATCTGGAAACAACGGCACCTGCCTCTCGGCGCAGGACTGCAGGGCGAGGCAAGGGTCTCCAGACGGAGCGTGTGCCAACAACTTCGGAGTTTGCTGTCTTTGTAAAATACCCTTATTTTTCTTCAAAAATGAAACTTTATCTAAAATGACAGGCCTGTTCGGCTTTACCGAAGCATTGTCCAACTGTGCTCAATGCATTATTTACCAAGCTCATAATATTTTACAATCTATGGATTAAAACTAATACGAAAGTCTTAAAACGAGCCGATCATCCTTATACGGTGGGTACTTCTAGCTTTTGAACGCCCGCCCCTTATAAAACCTTAATATTGCAATACCATATTTACCCAACTTTGATATAAAACAAGATAAAAAGGACCAATTTAGTTGAAATGGTTTTCAAAACAAACCGTTGGAATTATTTATTCCTTTTGCCAAAAAAAGTTTTCAGTAATATTTGTATCAACGTAAAAAATTTTATTGTGTCGTTTATAGTTAAGGCAGTAACGTTGTGGAGGTTTAAATACATTGTCATTTATTTTTATCAACCACTGTTTATTCTACTTGTTTGTAACGGTATAACCCTACCGGTTTCAAGGTGCACACCTCATCTTCAGGGGAGCGCAAACAAGACTAAATGCTGTTCAAACTGTTGCTGATATACACGCTTCAAAGGTTGGGGGCTGAGGGGTGAGGGAGGCATGGGACAATTTCGGCCAAAGTCAGTATACCGATACGAACATCTGTTGAACAGTTATTTCCCAAAAATCTCTCCGCTCTTGGCCGAAATTGTCCCATGCCTCCCTCATTCCTCAGCCCCCAACCGTTGAAGCGTGTATATCGGTACCAGTTCGAACAGCATTTAGTCTTGTTTGCGCTCCCTTGAAGATGAGGTGTGCACCTTGAAACCGGTAGGGTTATACCGTCACAAAAAAATGGAATAAACAGTGTTTGATAAAAATAAATTACAAAGTTTTTATTATGTTTATTGTTTGCATGGTCATAAGTGAGGTGAATGACCACGAGGTAATGCAATGGACTTCCTTGTGGAAGGACACCGGTTTGAATCCCGCGCTGTGCTACTCCCCCCGAATGACAGATCCATTTTTCCGATAAGAATTCGGGGGTATAAGAATACTTATGACTAGTCATATCTATTCTTTAAAAAAAAAGCATACCGGTGTGCTCCGATTATCTTACATCGGTGTGCCATCAGATCCAGTACAGCGGTGTGGCCGGTGGGTTTGCTTGTGTGCAACGACTCACTTACTTAAAATAAATCTAACTCCACGACACAGCTTCACTCTCCAAGTGTATTGATGCCTGGACTCGACTACGAGGTCCAGCTACGATACGAATGCGGTTTTATTTGGGAAGTATGTTAAATCCTGAGGCGAGACTTTAAGGACACAGCAAGTAGCTTAGGAAACAGGCCTGTCACTTTCATTTACGTTAACTGTGTAGATTTTTTTCACATTTAAATGTTAAATCAACCTGTTTTAATTAGGCTTGTACAATATAAATATCAAATCAATTAATAATGATAATTAATATTTCTAAGAATTTTTTTTGATGTCTTCCTTGACGCATGAAAAAAAGCTTGGACTAAACAGAAAAAGGCTAAAAGTAAAACTACTTTTATAGAGATGCGTACACAAAGAAGGAGGTATGAAGTAAGATGAAGAAAGAAGTATAAAGCTAGATTGGAGTAATATAACGAAACAACACGTCTTCTATCGGTTCTAGTTGACATACTACTGAGGATCGAGATATCAAATTTTAACAGTAACATTGTCTGACTATTAGACGTGGTTGGCGTGTTGTCTCTCAAATATACGCTCTAATATGTTTTCAGGCTGACAATTTTTGGGCCTGTATGGCAGAGCCGAGACGAGGGTTAGCAACCGGAGCATTGGCCTTTGGTGCAATATTTCAAGGGTGCCAAAATTGGTAGCCCATGAAAGGAAAATAGCCTTAACATAATAATACAAACAAAAAGATATTTAAATAAAATAATCCAAACTTATTTGAAGTTTAGTCAAACAAAATCAATTTCGTTTAAGTTATTGATGATATTGACGTCCTGAAAGCTCGTTAAATAATGGTTCTTTAGCGTGATGCTTAATTTGATACGTCGTGATGATTTTGATATGTCTTGTATTTAAAATAAATACAAAACTCAGGAATGCGGATAAAAGTGAGAGTAAATAATCAATGAATGGTCGAGTGAATAATAATGTTTATTTGTCTACAAGTAGGTATTTTATAGTTGTGCGTGAATGCGCCCGCGATATATACTTTGTCTCACTCCTGCGCGTGCCCTAGTATAGCGGGTAGGATATTTATTTGCCGAAACGGCGAGACAAAGCGATGCGCTCTCCCTCTACCGTGGAATGCCGCGTATGATTTTATTTGCGAGTACACATTGTTGACGTTTCTGGTATGTGACAATTGTAGATGTCCAGAGGTTGATTCATCGGTCGTTGACCCTGTATGTTTGACAATTTATTTAGGGACGTAGGTACCCTACAGTTCAAATGTTTGAGATTAGAATTTGTATCCGTTGATTTATACATATACTGTGGGGTTTAAACACCATAACACCTCTATTTTTTGTTAATTGATATTTATGGTTTTTTTTTTCAATTATTGAAGAGGATTATGTATTTTGGGGGCATCTTTGATGTATAGGAGTGAAACGTAGATATAGGAATCAATGCTATAGAAATGCGTGCATTGAGAAGGAAACACAGGGTGATTAATTATAATAGAATACGAAATGAAGTGATAAGGAATGAATGTGAACTTAAGGCTGATGTGTTGAACATGAGGAAGAAGAGCAGACTGAGATGGTTTGGATATGTGTAACGAATGAAAGAAAAAATACATGTGAGGGGAAGAACAAGGAAAGTATGGTTAGATCAAGTGAATAATATTCTGGAAGAAGAAAACATAGAAAGTCAGATAAATCGTAGAAGTTGTATGAGAAAGTGTATAAATGTAGAAGATGCTAAGGATGTGTTGAGATAGGAAAGTCTGGGGCTTCATCTTCTCTGCCTACCCCGACAGAGAAATGGCGTGATAGTGTGTATTATTTTTAGAAAGCTAAAACAAATTTCACATTTTTAAAAGGAGGAAAAAATGTTGCAGCAATGTTACCCATTTGAAAATGTGCTTCCTATCAATTTGACAAAAAAAATGTCCTCATAATGTGAAGGCGCATTTTCATATGAATAATCAAGGTGTCAAAATGCCTTGTCTCGGCTTTGCTTTGTGGTAATGTGAACGCTCACCATTAGCATCGTCACGTTTGGCATTTGGCTTGTATTACACCAGATTTATATAATATTAAAGATGTGATATAATTTCTCATGACAGTTGTCGTTGGTTGCGGCAGCACTACATCACAGAACGGCACTTATTTCGTGAACAATGGCTACCCAAATCGCTACGATGGCACTGGCTCTTGTCAACTTACAGTCTTAAAGTCCCATCCAGATGTTTGCCAAATAAGGTAAGTGAATCAAGTTCCTATGACATTAACAAATAGATTATAATAGATTTTACTTATAATGTGAATGTTCTAAGATGTTCATTGTTATGTTGTTTATAGTTAAGGCATTAACGTTGTGGAGGTTTAAAGACATTGTCATTTATTTTTATCAAACACTGTTTATTCCACTTTTTTGTAACGGTATAACCCTACCGGTTTCAAGGTGCACACCTCATCTTCAGGGGAACACAAACAAGACTATTAACGTCTTGTTTGTGCTCCAGTTAACGTCTTGTTTGTGCTCTCCTGCAGTTAACGTCTTGTTTGTGCTCCCCTGAAGATGAGGTGTGCACCTTGAAACCGGTAGGGTTATACCGTTACAAAAAGTGGAATAAACAGTGTTTGATAAAAATAAATTACAATGTTCATTGTTAATATTCACAAGTTTAATTTTTTTTTTAAAGTTGTTACCATGTTGTGTTCGTTTACGAGTAACATGTTAGTTAGTGTTCCTAAAAATATTTGGTGTGAGAGAAGGCAATGGATTATTAAGAGGTAGAAAGGAAATATCGAAGAAGCCAAAGCTCTTAAATAAATATTGGCAACGCTGTTAGAGGTAAGGTATGGTGACTTGCTGTATCACTTAAAATGTATACGCTCAAAAAATATATTTTTTAAACCATAATGTACTCGTATCATCCCTCTAATATTGACAAAAAATATTACCGAATATAGTAAGTACGCAAGAAGCACCCACTTAGCTATTCACACTCACGACCGCAACGTGAACATGAACACGCATAGCCATACGTTTTCGAAGGGTGACTAGATGGGCGCGTTCTTACTATATTCTGTAAAGTTTTGTTTTCATTGCTCTAAGGATGAAGGCTGGAACACCTTAGAAACGTCGGTCATCATTATAAACCAACTTAACACTGCGACAACTCGAAAAAATATTTTAAACCCATGTTGAGTGTCTTGAGCTGTGAGTTCTTTTTGGGTCGCTTCTTGACCCAGACAGAGTCAAGTTATTTTTTTGGGCGAAATAAAATTTATTCTAAGGACATTTGCTTCTCAAGTATACTTCGACAGACCTGATCAAGCCACATATTTAATTTTTTATTATATTCTTATTGTGATTTTAACAAATAAAACACATACACGATTCTAAAAACATTATAAAACTATAAAAAAATTGTTTGACATTTACTTGTGACACTATAGTTCGGAAAATCTAGGATGAGTCCTGTGACAGCTCACAAATTCGCCCTAATACAGCCTTGTAACGATGTTCAGTAATTTTAATTATTTTATCAACTTTAATATAAGCTTCAATTCTAATAAATAGCAAGTTATTTAGGTGAATACATTACATAAGGTTGTATTGGGGCACATTTGTGAGCTGTCACAGGACTCATCCTAGAATTTTCGAACTATAGTAACAATGTACAGAGTGGGTCAGGAAAATTTGCGACTGATATATCCTGATTATCTACTGAACGGACGGTTAAAAAAAGTTGAAAAAAAAGCAAATAAAAGTTTATTTTAGTATCTTTCCGTTTGGTTATGTTTATTTTGAAACAGCAATAACTCCCCTCTGACTCCTATGCAGTGATGTTTTGTTTTTTTTAACCTGGCGAGTTTATTGCCATGTGGCAATCTCTTCCAACCAACCAAAAAGCTGTTTAAAAGGCACTTAGTGATAACCAGACTGGAATCCCATTTTTTAAAAAATCCGGGTTCCAGCGGGGATGGAATCCGTAACCTCCGGATCGGCAGACAAGCGTCTTACCACTAGGTCACGGAGGTCGTCCTGTTTTTATATAGATGGTGCCCCTAGGCAGCTTGCAACTGGCGCCCCCTCAATATATAATAAAAAGTTATCTGGACTGATGATATACTCGTATGTATATTTCAGCCACACAACAAAGTTATCTGGACTGATGATATACTCGTATGTATATTTCAGCCACACAACAAAGTTATCTGGACTGATGATATACTCGTATGTATATTTCAGCCACACAACAAAGTTATCTGGACTGATGATATACTCGTATGTATATTTCAGCCACACAACAAAGTTATCTGGACTGATGATATACTCGTATGTATATTTCAGCCACACAACAAAGTTATCTGGACTGATGATATACGAGTATGTATATTTCAGCCACACAACAAAGTTATCTGGACTGATGATATACGAGTATGTATATTTCAGCCACACAACAAAGTTATCTGGACTGATGATATACGAGTAGGTATGTATATTTCAGCCACACAACAAACCACTACAGTTAACGTCTTGCTTTCTACTTCATAAATGCATCTTCAATGTCATTGAAATCTATATTCACTGTTATGTCCAATGAGCATATGTCTAATGCGTTTAGTCTGTTTTATTTTAGTGTGGATCTGAAATACTTTTTTGATCGTTTCAATAATGTAAACTTTGTGCCACCATGTACACATTTCATCATCATCATCATTGTCAACCAGGGTCGATCAGGGTTGCTTCCAAATAGTTCGGTATTTTGCTCGTTGATGCCATGTGATGCTGGCATGCTTCCTGATTTAATCTATCCAGCGTACCTTCGGTCTTCTTCTGGGCCTCTTTATGCCTCTTAGGTACCGTTGGATTATTTCGGATGTCCATCGGGAGTCTGACATTCTGGCTACGTGTCCGGCCCATTGCCACTTCATTCTTTTGCACACCTTTATAACGTCTTCTACCTTTGTTATATTGCGAATCCAAGTGTTTCGTTTACGGTCTCTTTTAGTATATCCCAACATGCATCTCTCCATGCCCCTTTGTGCGGTCTGGAGCTTTTGTGTGTTCTTTACGGTGAGCGTCCATGTCTCGCAGCCATACGTAAGTACTGGCAAGAATGCACTGGTTGTAGACCCTTCGCTTCAATGATATTGGGAGATTACTTTTGAAGATGTTGTTCAAACGTCCAAATGAGCTCCACGCTAGTTTTGTCCTTCGTGCTATTTCCTCCGATATGCCACCTACAAAGGAAATAAGTTGGCCTAGATACACATATTCCTGGACAAGTTCTAGCGGCTTTCCATCTACGTTTATTGCTTTTGGGGTAGCAAAGCCGTTCATCATATATTTGGTTTTTTCATGTACACATTTAACATAATATAAATACTAGTGTTAACAGTTTTTTTTTGTTAATTATTAGTTGCTAAGTTGTTGCATTGAACTATCATAGTTATTATTAGATTTTAGATATAAACTATAGTGAACGCATTCTTCCATAAAGCATTCGTCTAAAGTTTAGACTCTAAACTGTTGTTGTACATACTTTTATAACTTATGTATGAATCTTCGGGCGCCTCTTATTGTTTGGCGTCCCTAGGCATGTGTCTTGATTTGCATGTTAGCAAACACAGCTTTTTCCCAGAGGGCTAGAACCAAACACGTTGTCAATATTTAATTCTCCTGACCTACGATGTACATTGGCTCATTTTAATTTTTAACCAAATGGTATTCAAGTGTTTTGCAATATACAACTCAAGTTCTTAGTAAAAAATATTCATTAATAAAAATTAAATTTAACTTGGGTTAAATTCTCACTTGACTGAGGCTGTATTGTGAGTTGGTAGTAAGCTTATAGTATACCATGGATCGACAGGGGCTGCCAGCATTTTTTTCTGGCGGTATGTCAAATCAAACTATAAGATTACCTTACTGCACCTTCTTTTACCATTGGTTGATAGTTATAAAGTTTTTGCCAGCAGGCTCGCGGTATTACCGCTGCCAAATGGGAGTTATGCCTTGTGGTGTTTAATCAATTAATTCTGATGTATATAAGGTATTTAATTTAGGTCTGGTCAGTGGCGGCCGGTCCCGAGGTACGCTGGCGCGCCGAACCGGAAAAGCAATTCGCAATATGGAGAAATAGTCTCACGGTTTACTGAATGTCTCTGTCTGCCATATACGTATGTCTCTGTCTGTCCGGTGCATATTCGAGATCGCTCCAGTATGAATTGGCCAATTTGACCGGTCAATTTGAAAGGAATATTTTTTTAATTTTACTTTAATTTTTTTTTAATTTTCCTTGAAATAAAAATACTCGTACTATTTGTCAGTATTCTTATACATATTTAATCTATACAAATATTTAACATTTTTGGAAGTCATGTTTGCGAATATATCATTTAAGTATTGCGAATTATTTCTCCGGCTCAGCGCACCAACGCACCCCAAAACAAGTCGCCGCTGGGTCTGGTTCAATAGAACATTCATTATAAAAAACTTTTGATATGATTTTAGAAATAAAATTACTAGTAAAATAAATATTTGAAACCATTTCTCCATACGTTGTGTGTATAATGTTAGTATCCATCATTGCGATTTGCAAATTATTGGCAAACATAACATATGTCGCGATGCGATCATTTTGACTACATTCATAACTAGCCGGTGACAATTTGCCTGTAGTCAATATTTATCCGCGCCACGTTAATTTCACCAACTAACGATCAAAAGACGAATCGTCTTCTTCTCCCTGGCCCCATCCCAACTCACTGTCTGCGAAGACTGTTGGGGTCAGCTCTCCTCGTCCTCAGGTTGTATGCTCTTCTGTCCCGGACTACATCCCCCAGGCCGTGCCTCCGCATCAGGTTATCTTTTTGCACCACTCATGTATTCTTTGGTCTTCCTCTTGTTGTTATTCGAGGAACATCCATGGAGATTGCCTGATTTACAATGTGATCAGGTGCTCTGCATCCAACGTGCCCACACCATCTCAATCCACCCGCCTCTCCTCCATCTTGCTGTTGATGTCTGTAACACCTAGGCTTCCTGTCTCTTAGGGACACACCATCTTAGCATGCGCATTTCAGCAGTTTCTAGAGTAAGAGGTATACATCGTCCAGCATTCGGAGCCATAGAGGAGTGCGGGTCTGACTATACTATGTATTTAAACGGTTTCGTCCTTTGGGCATGCTTAGTCAAGCCATAAGAAAACCCAGAGTTGAGACAAGGTTGGGGCGACCGTGGTACTGACCTCGGGCATGATTTCTAAAGGGATATCGTTAAAATACGCCCCGAAACAAAAATTGCATAAAATAATTAAAAATCAAAATTTAATTAAACCTGAAAAACATTAAAGATAACTTCTGAATACGCCATTGCTTTAGTTAAAACGGTGTCACGCATTATGTTTGATGTTTGTATTAGAACACGCAACACGGTACACCGTGCAAATGCAATTTTCGAACGGAAGTCATTTTATTAATCACGTTTATCTCTCGCTTCCGGCTCAATGATGATACCATGAAAGTATGAAAGGATCATTAAATTTCTATTGACCCTATGATTTCAAACTAAATCAATTCGATAAAGTTATCAATGATTTTGCCACTGTGAAAGTTCGAAAAATAAACGATTAAATGTTTGAAATTTTTATCCTAATCCGTTGGTTTTCTAATTTGGGGTAAAGTAACCGTGACTGTTACGTCCTTAATTTCTAAGTTGGGGTTAAGTAACTGTAACTGTTACGTCCTTAATTTTTTATTTGGGGTAAAGCAACTGTATGTTACGTCCTTAATTTTTTATTTGGGATAAAGTAACTGTATGTTACATCCTTAATTTTTTATTTGGTGTAAAGTAACTGTATGTTACGTCCTTAATTTTTTATTTGGGATAAAGTAACTGTATGTTACATCCTTAATTTTTTATTTGGTGTAAAGTAACTGTATGTTACGTCCTTAATTTTCAATGAATTTGATCAAAGGAAGGGGAAGCATTTTTTAAAGAATGCAAAAATCGATCGTTTTCATATATGGGGAGAATATTCCAGCAATTTTATTCAATCCCTAAAGTGTCAAGAAAAAAAAAATGTCGTATGGGTGGATGGGGTCGCGTTTTTTAACGGGTGCTCCAAGGGCCAAAATGCCTCTTTCCGGCTTTCTCAGAGCCGGAAAGAGGCATTTTGGCGCCTGGCGTAATTAAAACCGAATTCAGTTTTAATTACTCTTTTTTGAAATCACGTTTATCATAAGATGTTTTACTGCGTTTAAATGTTACAGGCTGGACTTCGATCAATTTCAAATAGCGGGTCCGGAGACTATTAACAACTTGTGCAACACTGATCAATTTATTGTGTCCGGAGGTAATCCGATCCCGGCGATATGTGGAAACAATCAAGGAAATCACAGTAAGAATTATGTTAATTGGACGCATACATGTCAAAACAACCATTTTTTTGTTTAATAAAATGTACAAAGTACTCCCCTGCCTAACTGGGTGCGCAATCATCGTAAGGCAGATTGATTTCATAAAACATAACATTTTTTCTGTTTCTTTTTTTTTTTTTATTAACACTTGCCTTACTGTGTTGAAAAATTCCGCCAGGCACGGTGCTGGACGCTAAGCATCCAGTGAAAAGTGTATGTTTTAAATTAAAATTATGCAAAGTCTGCCAGATTATTTTTTGTAATTAGCTATAAAAATAATTTTATTATGTATTAAAACGTCGAATAATCAAATAAAATACAAGTCCTGGTCACTCGCTATCCATCACAGAGTGGCATGTGTTAAAAAAACTCGCATAGGAAATATTGAAAGAATATTTCTCATTTCTATGCATAATATTTATAAATATGTAGAGGTATCTCTCGCTATACGCGGTTTCACTTTACGAGATCTCGTTATAATGCTTTTTTAATGAAATTAAGAAAAAATGGCTAATTCAAATTACCCGATTGACAGGAATAAGCCATCCACTCGTATGTCTTCAAATTGAAAACAAAAATGTTTTTTTTTACCATTTTTAATTTATTTTATTTTGTTTGGAACCAATCTCACCAAAATTAACATCAATTCACTTTACGCGTCTTTCAAGTTACGTGTTTTTTTTTTCTAAAACCAATTAATCGCGTACAACGAGGAATACCTACATTTCATAGTTCAAGTCGATGTTGGAAAAAATCATTCAATTCAACCCTTTACGAACGGTTTTTACATTTCCGAAAAATAACAATACATTTTTAATGTGAGTGGGATCTTTTTGCATATAAACGTCCAATTATGTTTTTCAATTAAATTTAATAACGTCTTATTTTTGTAGAATTAATTATATTTATTACTCAATAACCCTTCAAACGCGATTTTTATATTTAATCTATGTTTTATTTAGCGTTTCTTTATTTCAATATTTGTTTCGAATAACGTTGTAATTTTCTTAAATATTAATTAATTTAAAATGTATCACTATATGTATAAAATATATCACTATATGTATAAAATATATCACTATATTTAATTAACGACACAACAGTGTCTTTATATACAAATGAACATGTGACAGGTTATAAATTACTTAAAATTATTGACAAATAATACAACTTTATCTTAAACTAACATGAAGATACAAAAAGCAGTAGAATAAATTACAGTCATCGTTTTAAAATTATTTAATAATCTTTGAGAATTTTGTGGGAATTTTATGGATATATATTGAGATATAGAAAACACATGGCCTCATTAGTGGAACGAGATGCAAGTTACTTTGCAGAATTAAAAGCTTCACACGTGCTGATGCAGGGTTACTCAACTCCAGAGGCAAAATATTGTCCTTAATATTTGGTTTGTATTACGTTATTTATATTAATAAAGGAGAGCACAAAGTTAGTAGCTATTTCTAAATATTGTTGTAATATTCTGGCGAATACTATATATACTTATATTAAAAATATCTAAATTGTTGCAAAACTCGTTTCCAAGTCTTTGCATACGAAATATAGAGGAGTTGATTTTATAGTTAGTATAACAATTTTCAGTATAAAAGGGATTGAGCTGTCTTGTGGATCTAGTGGGGATACGAAATGAAATACTTGCGAGTAAGTAAGGTGCATCAATCACTGAGTGAATGATTTTGTATAGCAGTACTATATCGGCTGTTTTTATATCACTATATGTATAAAATATTATATATCACTATATGTATATCACTATATGTATAAAATATATCACTATAAATATTATATATCACTATATGTATAAAATATATCACTATATGTATAAAATATATCACTATATGTATAAAATATATCACTATATGTATAAAATATATCAATATATATATAAAATATATGACTATATGTTACGTATAAAATTTAACAAAAAAATATATATTTCTTTCAAATACAATAAAACTTTAAAAATAAAATAATATATATTTTTCAACGACACAAGATATAATTAATTATTATAAAACATAACTTATTTAACAAAAATTATACTTCTTTAGCACCATTTAATGATCGAAATCATTCGAAGGACACTTCGTTTATTTTGTTGATTTTTAAATCATATTTTTTCTAAGCTTCTAAAAATATGTACTATACATAAAGAAGGACTTAAAACTAATTTTATATGTTGTTTTTAAATATCTCTCAATTAACGGTACTAAGGAACGTGTTATTTTATTTTATAAATACAGAAGAATCGATTATCCGGGATAGTAGACACAAAAATTTACCTATATAAAAAATCCCAGATAATCTCTGCTTATAAAAACACAAAAACTAAAATGATTCCTTATTTAGAATATAAAAGTAAACGAGTTTATTTTTCCTTGTTTACTTTTCGATACATGTTGCTATGCAGATTATCCAGCATTCATGTTACACCAAATTACTAAATATGGTAGACTTTCAACGTTAGTTAATGCAGCACGGTGCTGTATAATTATTTTTATTTATTTATTTAACTCTTTTATTGCAAATACAATCTGGCGGGCTTATTGCAAGGCGGCAATCTCCTCCAACCAACCAGACAAAAGTAAATGAAACACTTAAGTACGTGGTCGCATAAATTATTCAAATGACTATCCATCTCCACGAAATCCATAAACATATACGTGAGCACATGCCCACAAACCCCACAAAGACGGACAATCACCCGAACATTATTTTTCATATAAAGTGAGATATCATCAATCAAAAGGAAAGGAAGGGATGGTGGAGAGGAAAGGAAAAGAAAAATCAGGAATGAAACACGTTATTTTACTAAATAGAAATTAAAAGTTTTTTCAGTCGCTTCTTAAAGCGTGCCAAGGACGGAGCGAGTCTTATATTGGTTTGTGACTGATTCCAGAGTCTCACTGCATGGACAGTAAAGGACGACATAAAGAAAGAGGAGCGGTGAACTGGAAAGACCAATAAACAATATCTGTTTGAGCGTAGCGCTAATCCATGATTGGAAAGAAGCTGAAATTTTTCGGCGATATAAGGGGGGGATGGTGGGACAGTTAAGGATATTGTACAATAGATACAGTATGTGAATTTGGCGTCTATTTCTAACATTCAACCAGTTCAATGCCTTCTGGTATGAAGTTATATGATCGTACTTACGTAGGTTGAAAATGAATCTTAGAGACACATTTTGAAGACGCTGTAATTTGTCCAGTTGTTCTTCTGTAACATCCAAGTAACATACGTCCCCATAGTCCAGAATCGGAAAGGGCAGAGATTGTACGAGTAAAATTTTGGTTTTAGTTGGAAGGAATCTTTGCAACACTTTAAAGGAATGAAGGCTGAAGAAGATCCTTTGGCTTACCTCATTTATTTGATCTCGCCATGAGAGAGTGTTATCTATTAGCACTCCTTAATTATATCTTGTATGATAATACCTTCTTTCGTATCTGTGACATCGTCCTGGATGAAAAAACTGAAAAATCTACGGAAATAAATAACTGCATTATCAGCAGTATCTGCCGATTCATTAATAGTAACACGTTGCACAATCACTTCATCATTTACACTTCATATACTCATCAGTAGTAACACGTTGCACAATCACTGCATCATTTACACTTCATATACTCATCAGTAGTAACACGTTGCACAATCACTTTATCATTTACACTTCATATACTCATCAGTAGTAACACGTTGCACAATCACTTCATCATTTACACTTCATATACTCATATAGGCAAATTGTTATCTTCATTTATCTAATCTCGTAGTTTTGGATTTTATTTATTACCCCGATTAATTCACAACCCCGTTAATGCGACCTCTAATAATCAAGAGTCTAATAATACTGTAAATATCAACAAATATTGCGTAACAATGTGCGAATATATAGTATTATGATTTGATCAAAATTGCAATTGCTAAATCAGTGAAATCTATTGTATATTATATATGTATATTTAACTAAAAGTTATTTAACTCAAAATTATATACATGGGGATGTGAAAGAAGGAAAATAAGAAAGTATGGTGTTTATACTTTCCGCCTACTTCAATAGGGAAACGGTATGATGGTATATATGTTTGTGAAAATAAGTTTAACTTAAGAGAGATTTTCTGTCACTTAAGTAATCTCGAGTACGGCGATTGCGCACAAAGTTATGATTGATTTTCGCCAACATATTATCTATAGTTCGGAAATTCTAGGATGAGTCCTGTGACAGCTCACAAATTTGCCTCAATACAACCTTATGTAATGTATTTACCTAAACAACTTGCTATTTCTTAGAATTGAGGCTTATATTAAAGTTGATAAAATAATTAAAATTACTGAACATCGTTACAAGGTTGTATTGGGGCAAATTTGTAAATTGTCACAGGACTCATCCTAGAATTTCCGAACTATAGTTATCACTTTACATGCCAATATATGGAACAATTGGACATATACCATATATGCAAAATTACCCTATCACATTTTTTATGTATGTATTTAAAATGTGTAATAAGCATAGCTCAACCCTTTTTGCGCAAAAATATTAATCCAGATAAATATGTAATTCGTGGTTGATTTCGTAAATTCATTTCATAAAAGTCTATATTATGTTATGTTGTCATATTAATCGTATATTGTCAAATATCTTTTAGCGGAATGGTTCTGTAGGAACTACTGTCGTCGCTGAAATATTGTCAACATACACGGTCAACGACCGACGAAACGACCTTTGGATATGTCCAAAGGTCGCATACCAAAACATTGAAATTGTTTACCCACAAATACTATTTACGATACATTCCACAGTAGAAAGAGAACGCATCGCGCTGTCTCGCCGTTTTCGCCAACAAATTGTCTACCCACAATATTATTTGCGATGTCTGCAATATTTCAATCGACCATCTCTGCACGCACAGAAGCGGATAGAATGTGAACTGGATATTTTTTACATCTATAAGTCCAATAATAAAATTGAATATCTAAGTTTACAAATATTGTCACTATGGTATTGATAGCGTTCCCTCAATTGTTCATATATCGATTACATGTCTAATCTAATTGCACTAATTTATCAAGAGAAACATAATGTAGTGCATGTGAAGGTTTAATGAGTGTGAGAAACATTATAAAGTGTTTGATTCTAATATATAAAAATAATTACTTTAATTTCAAAGTGTTTGAATCCAGGTGTATAAGTTATGAAATATATCATTATTATTTTATGTCTATGGCGTCCCTGTATGAGGAAAGTACTACACTGCCCTCATAAGCAAAAACGCAGCTAATGACAAAAGTAAATGTGTTATGTTTTTCATTGCTGCTTAAAAATGTGATTCGTAAACAAAAAATCAGTAAAATGTGATTCATAAGCAAAAACACGACAAACGCAAAGGCACCTGTTGTCTTTTTGCTTATGAATCACATTTTATTGTTTTTTTGCTTAGAAAAATCTAGTATTTTGTAAAATAAAAAATTGTGTCGATTTTTGTGTTGAAATAAATGGTTTTCTATATTTTTTTTAATGGATTGTGGTTCAGAATTTTATATGGAATATTACCTCATACTTAGTTAAATTTCTGTTTTTTTACTTATGACGGCAATACAAATATAAAAGTGGGCAAATAGTATGATTGAATAGTTTTGTGTACATAAAGGTGTCAAACAAGGATATATAATATCTCACATATGATTTGATCCATCTTGTTCCACATTTTTATTCTCTGCACCATTGAGGAATGCACAAGGCGAAGTAATAAAGGATAAAATATAGAATAGGGTGAAATATTGTCTCGCATTATACTCTCGTCTGATTCCTGGATCTCCCTTTATACTGGAACCAGTGGATTCGTTTGAAACCGTTTGAAGCGAGTCCTCCGCGACTAAGATCCGCGCTCCTAGATAAGAGTTGATATAACTTAAAGAAAATTATTCGCCTTTTCTGTGGTATTTCCATTACTTCAGGATTGAATACCTGACCTCTTGGTGCGCTAAAAGGCAGAGATGAATGCGTTACGTCGGAACTCAGAGATATTCGGAGTGTACTTTGAGGAAGAAGGAAACCAAATACTATAGTGTCCAAACTGCTATAAAAGAGGTGAAAAAGGAGCCAATAAGTAGAATTGAATTGGTATTTATTTATTTAATACTTTTATTGCAAATACAATCTGGCGGGCTTATTGCAAGGTCTCTTTCTCTCTTCCAACCAACCAACCAACCAGACAAAACTAAATGGAGCAAGCTACCACACGTGGTCGCATAAATCATTCAAATGACTATCCATACCCACGAAATCCATAAACATATGCGTGAGCACATGCCCACGAACCCCACAAAGACGGACAGTCACCCGAACATTATTTTTCATATAAAGTGAGATATCATCAATGAAAAGGAAAGGAAGGGGTGGTGGAGAGGAAAGGAAAAGAAAAATCAGGAATGAAACACGTTATTTTACTGACTAGAAATTAATAGTATTTTCGGTCGCTTCTTAAAGCATGCCAAGGACGGAGCGAGTCTTATATTGGTTTGTAACTGATTCCAGAGTCTCACTGCATGGACAGTAAAGGACGACGTAAAAAAAGAGGAGCGGTGAACTGGAAAGGCCAATAGACAATATCTGTTTGAGCGTAGTGCTAATCCATGATTGGAAAAACGCTGAAAATTTTCAGCGAAATAAGAGGAGGTGTAGGTACAGTTAAAGATATTATACAATAGAGACAGTATGTGAATTTGGCGTCTATTTCTAACATTTAGACATTGACATCAGAAGAGAATTCAGCAATACCTGGTGTGCAACACAACTTGTTTCATCTACTATAATCATACCTGCGGAGCTAACGAGATAAACTGAACTTTGATGATGCTGTCTTGGAAGACCACATCGTTGGGATGCGTCCTGGGATAGTCCTACGAATCACTTATTTTGGAATTCAACTATCAACAACTTGCTTCAGAAATTTCCATGATGGCACTCACAGCCTTTACAGATAATGTACTAGCAATTGAACTCAGTGTCACATTATATTGTAGAAGACAGAATCAAAAGCTAACTGTGAACTTCGCCAAATTTGTGTATAGATCCATCGATCCAAGGAATAATGTTCACTTACCATAACTAAGATTGCGGTGGAAAGCTTCAAGATTTTAGAAGTCAAAAATTGACGAAAATTTTAACTGTTTCCAATACGTCAACGCGAGGTGATTTTAACTGTTTCCAATACGGCAACATCTGATAGGAACCGTGCAAAGAGCCGGAACAGGCCATCCGCGAGAAGCTAAAGCAACTCCTGAGGCATATGTGCGTCCTCATCTGTCGCGTGGACCGCACAATATCTCAAGGCTCAGCACTGGCTGCCTCCGACGTACTCGGAATGTTAGAGATTTTAAGGCCTACAGAATCAAACGACGAACGCCACTTTTTTGCTACCTGAGGAGGTATTGTCACCGTCATTGCTGGGCCTCATAGTCGAGGATCCTCTCGCCATTTGCTACCTGAGGTATTGTCATCGTCATTGCTGGGCCTCATAGTCGAGGATCCTCTCGCCATTTGCTACCTGAGGTATTGTCACCGTCATTGCTGGGCCTCATAGTCGAGGATCCTCTCGCCATTTGCTACCTGAGGTATTGTCACCGTCATTGCTGGGCCTCATAGTCGAGGATCCTCTCGCCATTTGCTACCTGAGGTATTGTCACCGTCATTGCTGGGCCTCATAGTCGAGGATCCTCTCGCCATTTGCTACCTGAGGTATTGTCATTGCTGGGCCTCATAGTCGAGGATCCTCTCGCCATTTGCTACCTGAGGTATTGTCATTGCTGGGCCTCATAGTCGAGGATCCTCTCGCCATTTGCTACCTGAGGTATTGTCATTGCTGGGCCTCATAGTCGAGGATCCTCTCGCCATTTGCTACCTGAGGTATTGTCATCGTCATTGCTGGGCCTCATAGTCGAGGATCCTCTCGCCATTTGCTACCTGAGGTATTGTCACCGTCATTGCTGGGCCTCATAGTCGAGGATCCTCTCGCCATTTGCTACCTGAGGTATTGTCATTGCTGGGCCTCATAGTCGAGGATCCTCTCGCCATTTGCTACCTGAGGTATTGTCATTGCTGGGCCTCATAGTCGAGGATCCTCTCGCCATTTGCTACCTGAGGTATTGTCATTGCTGGGCCTCATAGTCGAGGATCCTCTCGCCATTTGCTACCTGAGGTATTGTCATCGTCATTGCTGGGCCGCATAGTCGAGGATCCTCTCGCCATTTCAACGTCAATTCAGTTGAAAAGTGAAATTTTCGTCTTAATTTATTCTCTTCTTTAAGCAAGTGAGTCGTTGCACACCAGTAAACTCACCAGCCACACCGCTGTACTGCTTCCGACGTCACACATGAAGTAAGAAAATCGAAGTATACCGGCAGGTTTTCTAAACAATAGATATGACTGAAGTCATAGGTATCTTTATAGCGGAAAAATGTCTGTGTTATTTGAGGGAAATAGAACAGCGCAAAGTTCGAACAGGTGACCTTCCGCACGGAAGTCCAGTGCGTTGACGCGTAGCCATGCACCTCACCAGTTACCTGAGGACAGATTGTCTATAATTGCTTATCTTTAGTCCCTGAGGCCACGAGGTTATCTGCGATGGGGAGAAGGAGCGGTCATAGAATGAGTGGTTAATCTCCGACGAGAAATCCGTATTTTGGAAGTGATATTTTTATGGCGGATTGCATTTGATCTACATGAAGCCACAGGGAGAAATGTTACTCCGAACAACTACTTGAAGCTCAGAGAGAATACTCGGACTACGGCATCGTCTCTCATAGACGGATGACTGTCATGAGTGACATCTTGTTATACACACACACACCAACCGGAAATACCAACTCTTTTTTGTTTCAGTATCTTAACATATTTATAATTAAGTAAATTGTATTTAACAACACCTTTTCAACTGAACTGACTTCACTGGATCGTAGTTATCGGATAAAACATGGCATAGTTATCGGATAAAACATGTCGTAGTTATCGGATAAAACATGGCATAGTTATCAGATAAAACATGGCATAGTTATCAGATAAAACATGTCGTAGTTATCGGATAAAACATGTTATAGTTATCGGATAAAACATGTCGTAGTTATCGGATAAAACATGTCGTAGTTATCGGATAAAACATGTCATAGTTATCAGATAAAACATGTCGTAGTTATCAGATAAAACATGGCATAGTTGTTGGATAAAACGTAGCAAGTATCGTTTATATAAGTAACAGACTTTAATAATGTTGAGAACTTTAAATGGCTTTTAGTTTGATTTTAAAAATAAATATTCGTAATTCATATAATGTTATTTTATCAGTTGTGCTATTTATTCCTCTGGAGACCGATTTTGCTATGCGAAAATATTTAGGTTAAGGCAATAATTTACTTCATTACCTATTTTAATATTCCCACTGTGATTTAAACTGTTGTGTTAATGAATTGTTAAAAAAATATGTTTATTTACGTACCTTTGAGAGCAAATGGTAGACAACTGCATGAAGCTAGAAACAGAGTGATTCCGAAGTGTTGCCAGCAATATAACTAAGTTTCTTGTTAAATGGTTCAAAGTTGCCATATTGCCTCAATTTTTTTTTTATGATCAACCAAAGATAATTTTTTCATTTGGGCAAAGTTATCGTCCATGGGCAATGTTGGCGAATTTGACGGTATGAAATGAAAAAAGGTAATATTTTGAACATTTCGAGTAAAACGGGTTTTATTGTTTCAGTGTATGTTGATGCAGGAATCGGAACAACAAATCCAATCACTTTGACATTTGTCACGAGTGGACCATCATATCAGAGGAATTGGAAAGTCAAAGTTAGCCAAATTCCCTGCAGCACTATTTACAGAGGTGATTTTTTATTCATAATTTTTTTTTTTGAAAAAAGCAAAGTAGAATAATCAATAGGTGCATAATACATATCAGGGAGTAAGGGGTTGTTCCATCATCCCGGCAGCCTAAAAGTCGACCTCACCTGCACGTGGTGCATCTGCTATACTCAAGAATATGTAGCATGGTCCCTGTAATGTTTGAAATGTCATGTCTCAAAGGGATGGGGTAAAATCGTTTTTTTTTTTTACAAATCGAATAGTTTTTTTTATAAATCGAACAATTGTTTTTCTCTAAACTGACGTTTGAATTCCTAATTTTCATTATACTGACTTTCTAATGTATTGTATGATCTGTATCTATCTTTAAACAGGCCAAGATCCACTATGAATTAATACTAATTACGAACATTTCATTTAAGATATAAAAAAATCGAAAATCCAATTATCGTATACCCCATCCCTAGCCAACGCGGAATAACATAGTGACTTTTGACAAACGTCACCAAATATTATTTGATTTTAACAAACTGCCAAATTTTTGTTAATTTGTAACAAGATGTATTAATTTGTCATTATTGTTAGTTTTATGTAATGTATTTACCTAAATAACTTGTTATTTATTAGAATCGAGGCTTATATTAAAGTTGATAAAATAATTAAAATTACTGAACATCGTTACAAGGTTGTATTGGGGCAAATTTGTCAACTGTCAAAGGACCCGTCCTAGAATTTCCGAAGTATAAGACATATTCTTTGACAACCTGATTGGGATCTGGGATCTTGCCAATTCCTTATTCTATTTGGATTCGGAGACTGTAGTTGATCTTCTGATTCATATGACAAAATCTTTAAGATCTGACACTTCACTGCATATTGATTTTCAGTGTATAAGGTTTGAGTTATCAGAAATGAGGAGACTGTCGTAAAGTTGAATGGTTCACAAAAAATACTAAATGCCAGTAATATATAGTTTTTTTAAAGCGGTATTAATCACATGAAAACGTGGGGCTGGAGCTCAAAACTAATCTAGTTTAATTGTGCCTTCAGGCTTGATAACTATTGGAGTCAGATGATGAAGAGTAACATATAGGAGTGGTCGAGGAAGAATGCAAATGTAAGGCGTGGTCGAGGAAGACCAAAGAAAGCATAGTTGAATCAAGTAAATGATATTCTGAAGTAGGAAATGAAAAAAGCCATAAAAATTGTAGGAGTTGTGTGAGAAAGTATATATGTAAAAGAAGCGAAGAATTTGTCATTTTTTCCTTTCTGCCTTCTTAGACAGAAGAATAGCGCGATGTTTAGACTGTGACAGTGGGGAGTAAAAAACATTTAATGACACAAAAATCTTACGATTATATTTCAAAAGGGTAAGCGCTGTCTTTTTTTAATAACAATTTATTGCATATAAATATAATAATTATCGCCATGTTTGTAATGTTCTCCCATTATGGAGAGTTAACTTCTATCTGGCCACGTCCACGCTCTATCTCGGCCTCTTGATTCTCCTCTCCCAGCTTTACAGGGTACATGTAACTCTCTCTCTCTCTCTCTCTCTATATTCTTTCCACCTACCATTACCAAGACGGGGAGATTATTTGTCGTGTTGCTCATTATTTTTGTCTGGACAGCGTTTGGTAAACTCTCTAACATCCTGAAATCTCCAAAATACCTCAATCATTTGAAAAAGAGTCATTGATTCACGCATCTTACCGATCCTCACATATGGAATCGAAACCTCTGTCCTAACAAAGCGAATAATGCAAAAACTACTAGTGACACAGAGAGCCATGGAGATGAGGATGCTGGGAGTTTCACTGCGAGATAGAAAGACCAACAAATTGATAAGAGAGAGAATCAAAGTCACGGACGTGGTAAAGAGAGCAGGTGCCTTAAAATGGAGCTGGGCAGGACATATTGCCAGATGCTCTGACTCTCGATGGACGAAAAAGGTCCTGGAATGGCAGCCTAGAACGGGCAGGAGAGGTGTGGGGAGACCACAGGCTAGATGGTCGGACGATATAAGACGGGCCGCGGGGGTGAAGTGGATGCAGTGTGCCCGAGATAGGGAGTTGTGGAAGACCGAAGGGGAGGCCTATATCCAGGGATGGATCCAGCACGGCTGAAAAAGAAGAAGAAGAACTTCTATCTGTAAGAATGGTGATGAGGGGAAAACAGCCTCTCCACAACTTCAAAATTCCTTGCCCATCGCAGCAAATAACTTAGTCCTACTTTAACAATAATACCATAAATGTTAGTGAGGAGACACAGATGTGCGTCTATAAAAACAAAAATCAACTCCTCAACATGAACAGAAGGATCTTTAAAGCTCCAATGAAGATGGCATCGTGTCCCATCGATAGGCACCCCGCCACTCCAAGGGTTGTCTTTAAAGCTCCAATGAAGATGGCATCGTGTCCCATCGATAGGCACCCCGCCACTCCAAGGGTTGTCTTTAAAGCTCCAATGAAGATGGCATCGTGTCCCATCGATAGGCACCCCGCCACTCCAAGGGTTGTCTTTAAAGCTCCAATGAAGATGGCATCGTGTCCCATCGATAGGCACCCCGCCACTCCAAGGGTTGTCTTTAAAGCTCCAATGAAGATGGCATCGTGTCCCATCGATAGGCACCCCGCCACTCCAAGGGTTGTCTTTGAAAGATCAGTTTGTCGCATTATTAGGCTGTTTACACTACATCAAGACTGATTAATCTGATAGTTCAATATATAAAGGTATATATGGTAAATTTGATTTAATATATTTTTTGTAATTAATTTATAGCTGAAGAGGGGTGCCTTCAATATTATAATGGGGTCTCGGGTCAATTGAAATCTTTCAACTATGACCCCATATCAGGATTGCAGCTTTCCAACCAGGATTACAGCATCTGTATACGGGTAGAGAGGAACTTCTGTGGCATCCAGTACTCGGCCTGTCCCGATACAAGTGCCTCAGCAGGTGAGGTCGGATTCTTCGATCAACAAAGTAAATTGAACTTTTTTTATTATGTCCTTTGAGGAAATAATATCAAAAAGGATGGATATCGGTGGCAACCACTAACAAAGTAATATACATATTATAATGCCCACACCAACTAACAGATAATGTTGGGTTTGGACAAAATAACCCAAAGTTTGTATAAAACAATGGTTTGTAAGAATTTTTGTTTTTCTCTTTTCATTTATTTTTGTTAAATAACAAGCACATTTTAATATTTAAATTATCAGTCAATTTTATGAAGCATTGTGATTATTTATGCACCTTTTAAAATGATTTTTTTATTCCCAGAACCAGTAAATACATTAATTATGCTTACGCCACACCACAAGAAATTAACTTTAAAATGTTATAATGTACTTTAAATTAATCAGAATAGTCAAATAATTGCACTCTAAATTACAAATTCTTATTTACATACAATAAGTGTGCTTTTTCAGGCATTCATTATCTTACTTTTAACGAATACAAAAAAAATAAATTATATTTATTGCTAATAGACCAAAAATAATTGCAACTCTCTGATGCCATGAAAATCCGCGATCTGTATACCTTCTGCAAGTCAATATTTATAACATCGTTTCTCAACCTGTCGGGATGTCGCAGTGAAATGTAAGGGGTTACGAAAATGAAAATAACTTTTCTTATTTTCCCTCGCCTTATCCCATACATTTGAAGTCGGCTGCTCAGACCTTTTCCATCCATCTCTCTCTATCTCGCCTATCACACGGAGATAGTTTGAGTTTCATCATGACCTCTTCCACTTTCTTATACAAGCTCTTATTGGGTTCCAAATTCGTGGACTCTTCATCCTGCCGTTGTATGTGCCCATACCAGTTTAATTGTCCTTCCCGGGCTTTACTATTGGCGCTACTTTAATTGTTCCACACTTCATCCTGCTGTTGCATGTGCCCATACCAGTGTAATTGTCCTTCCCGGGCTTTACTATTGGCGCTACTTTAATTGTTCCACACTTCATCCTGCCGTTGCATGTGCCCATACCAGTGTAATTGTCCTTCCCGGGCTTTACTATTGGCGCTACTTTAATTGTTCCACACTTCAGCCTGCCGTTGCATGTGCCCATACCAGTGTAATTGTCCTTCCCGGGCTTTACTATTGGCGCTACTTTAATTGTTCCACACTTCAGCCTGCCGTTGCATGTGCCCATACCAGTGTAATTGTCCTTCCCGGGCTTTACTATTGGCGCTACTTTAATTGTTCCACACTTCAGCCTGCCGTTGCATGTGCCCATACCAGTGTAATTGTCCTTCCCGGGCTTTACTATTGGCGCTACTTTAATTGTTCCACACTTCATCCTGCCGTTGCATGTGCCCATACCAGTGTAATTGTCCTTCCCGGGCTTTACTATTGGCGCTACTTTAATTGTTCCACACTTCAGCCTGCCGTTGCATGTGCCCATACCAGTGTAATTGTCCTTCCCGGGCTTTACTATTGGCGCTACTTTAATTGTTCCACACTTCAGCCTGCCGTTGCATGTGCCCATACCAGTGTAATTGTCCTTCCCGGGCTTTACTATTGGCGCTACTTTAATTGTTCCACACTTCATCCTGCCGTTGCATGTGCCCATACCAGTGTAATTGTCCTTCCCGGGCTTTACTATTGGCGCTACTTTAATTGTTCCACACTTCATCCTGCCGTTGCATGTGCCCATACCAGTGTAATTGTCCTTCCCGGGCTTTACTATTGGCGCTACTTTAATTGTTCCACACTTCATCCTGCCGTTGCATGTGCCCATACCAGTGTAATTGTCCTTCCCGGGCTTTACTATTGGCGCTACTTTAATTGTTCCACACTTCATCCTGCCGTTGCATGTGCCCATACCAGTGTAATTGTCCTTCCCGGGCTTTACTATTGGCGCTACTTTGATTGTTCCACACTTCATCCTGCCGTTGCATGTGCCCATACCAGTGTAATTGTCCTTCCCGGGCTTTACTATTGGCGCTACTTTAATTGTTCCACACTTCATCCTGCCGTTGCATGTGCCCATACCAGTGTAATTGTCCTTCCCGGGCTTTACTATTGGCGCTACTTTAATTGTTCCACACTTCATCCTGCCGTTGCATGTGCCCATACCAGTGTAATTGTCCTTCCCGGGCTTTACTATTGGCGCTACTTTAATTGTTCCACACTTCATCCTGCCGTTGCATGTGCCCATACCAGTGTAATTGTCCTTCCCGGGCTTTACTATTGGCGCTACTTTAATTGTTCCACACTTCATCCTGCCGTTGCATGTGCCCATACCAGTGTAATTGTCCTTCCCGGGCTTTACTATTGGCGCTACTTTAATTGTTCCACACTTCAGCCTGCCGTTGCATGTGCCCATACCAGTGTAATTGTCCTTCCCGGGCTTTACTATTGGCGCTACTTTAATTGTTCCACACTTCATCCTGCCGTTGCATGTGCCCATACCAGTGTAATTGTCCTTCCCGGGCTTTACTATTGGCGCTACTTTAATTGTTCCACACTTCATCCTGCCGTTGCATGTGCCCATACCAGTGTAATTGTCCTTCCCGGGCTTTACTATTGGCGCTACTTTAATTGTTCCACACTTCATCCTGCCGTTGCATGTGCCCATACCAGTGTAATTGTCCTTCCCGGGCTTTACTATTGGCGCTACTTTAATTGTTCCACACTTCATCCTGCCGTTGCATGTGCCCATACCAGTGTAATTGTCCTTCCCGGGCTTTACTATTGGCGCTACTTTAATTGTTCCACACTTCATCCTGCCGTTGCATGTGCCCATACCAGTGTAATTGTCCTTCCCGGGCTTTACTATTGGCGCTACTTTAATTGTTCCACACTTCATCCTGCCGTTGCATGTGCCCATACCAGTGTAATTGTCCTTCCCGGGCTTTACTATTGGCGCTACTTTAATTGTTCCACACTTCATCCTGCCGTTGCATGTGCCCATACCAGTGTAATTGTCCTTCCCGGGCTTTACTATTGGCGCTACTTTAATTGTTCCACACTTCATCCTGCCGTTGCATGTGCCCATACCAGTGTAATTGTCCTTCCCGGGCTTTACTATTGGCGCTACTTTAATTGTTCCACACTTCATCCTGCCGTTGCATGTGCCCATACCAGTGTAATTGTCCTTCCCGGGCTTTACTATTGGCGCTACTTTAATTGTTCCACACTTCATCCTGCCGTTGCATGTGCCCATACCAGTGTAATTGTCCTTCCCGGGCTTTACTATTGGCGCTACTTTAATTGTTCCACACTTCATCCTGCCGTTGCATGTGCCCATACCAGTGTAATTGTCCTTCCCGGGCTTTACTATTGGCGCTACTTTAATTGTTCCACACTTCATCCTGCCGTTGCATGTGCCCATACCAGTGTAATTGTCCTTCCCGGGCTTTACTATTGGCGCTACTTTAATTGTTCCACACTTCATCCTGCCGTTGCATGTGCCCATACCAGTGTAATTGTCCTTCCCGGGCTTTACTATTGGCGCTACTTTAATTGTTCCACACTTCATCCTGCCGTTGCATGTGCCCATACCAGTGTAATTGTCCTTCCCGGGCTTTACTATTGGCGCTACTTTAATTGTTCCACACTTCATCCTGCCGTTGCATGTGCCCATACCAGTGTAATTGTCCTTCCCGGGCTTTACTATTGGCGCTACTTTAATTGTTCCACACTTCATCCTGCCGTTGCATGTGCCCATACCAGTGTAATTGTCCTTCCCGGGCTTTACTATTGGCGCTACTTTAATTGTTCCACACTTCATCCTGCCGTTGCATGTGCCCATACCAGTGTAATTGTCCTTCCCGGGCTTTACTATTGGCGCTACTTTAATTGTTCCACACTTCATCCTGCCGTTGCATGTGCCCATACCAGTGTAATTGTCCTTCCCGGGCTTTACTATTGGCGCTACTTTAATTGTTCCACACTTCATCCTGCCGTTGCATGTGCCCATACCAGTGTAATTGTCCTTCCCGGGCTTTACTATTGGCGCTACTTTAATTGTTCCACACTTCATCCTGCCGTTGTATGTGCCCATACCAGTGTAATTGTCCTTCCCGGGCTTTACTATTGGCGCTACTTTAATTGTTCCACACTTCATCCTGCCGTTGCATGTGCCCATACCAGTGTAATTGTCCTTCCCGGGCTTTACTATTGGCGCTACTTTAATTGTTCCACACTTCATCCTGCCGTTGCATGTGCCCATACCAGTGTAATTGTCCTTCCCGGGCTTTACTATTGGCGCTACTTTAATTGTTCCACACTTCATCCTGCCGTTGCATGTGCCCATACCAGTGTAATTGTCCTTCCCGGGCTTTACTATTGGCGCTACTTTAATTGTTCCACGAACTCGTTTATTTCAGATAGTATCCAATCTTCGACCATCTTCAGATATTATCTATGTGGCCATCGTAGTTGAAGTAGTTGTTCCTCTTTTTTCCTTTAGAAACCAACACTCGGTTCTATGTACAAGTAGTGTAGCGGGCCTGACCATTTTTTTGTAGATCTTCTTAAGTTATATTAGTAATCTTCTATAACACATAACTCCCTTTGTTTCTCTTCATTTGTTCCAGCTAATTTTTATTACAGAAAATAAAAATAACTTGCGTGTACAAAAGAAAAATAAGACATGTCACTCACGGAAAGTAAAAAAGTAGATACCCTTTTACCTGATAAGGCTTGTAGTCGTTCTGCAAATACAATATTTGTACGGCCACATGCACATGATCAATAAGATATTAAGTTTTTGCAGGAAGGTTGCGAAGTTTTATTTTTTATTTATTTTGAATGGTCACAAACAACGTTCCCTCTAAGGTATGCGCATGTGCGGCCGCACACCTGTTAAAAATTGTCCGCACGCATGTTTCCATCTTCCGCACACATTTCAAAGAAAGTAACTTGTAACCATATTTTGTGTTGCGCAATTATATATTTTATTTGATATTTCATGATGGGTTCTCAGGTTCCTTTCTTTGAGATGTGTGCGGAACATGAAAACACCATATAGAGTCCATGCGCTGTAAGGAGCCTCTTTTTTCTTGCACATTTAAGTTGATGGGCCAAACACACAATGAAAAAAATAAGGGGAACGTTAGTCATAAAGCTTAAATGGTTGAGAAACAATGGTGTTTAGTAAACTCAGGCAATACCCATTGATTTTAAAAAATAACAGTGTATAAGAAAAGTGCAGATTTTGAACTGTTTTATTTATTATATCCATAACCTTAAAGACAATATCTCTATTTGCTATGTATAGTGTCGTGGATAGCAACACAGGGAAAGGTGAGAGGCCGGCGTGTTGCACAAGATAGCCTTGAGGAAGTTATAAAAACATTTGTTTAACATGTTTTTTTTTATTTTTTGTAGGTTATTATTATATTAAAGTGGACATTTAGAATTATTAAATATTTATGTTATTAAGGAGTTCTGTACTAGAAGACTGGTGAAGGATGAAAGGATAGGATAATGTGTAGGAGCACAAAAGATACACCTAAACGTGCCGGTGAAATACGCAATCTTACAGTCTGGAGAGGGGGGCAGTTAAGGGAGGACGGAACTAAGAGTGGCTGAATGGCATATTTGGAGTGGAATGAAAGCTAAAAGTTTAAACAAAGTGTATTTAAGCGAGACAAAGAGAAAAAAGATATGGGTCTCAAGAGATACAAAGAATGTGGTTTTATTTAAATAATAATGAAATGTATGGGAGTATGAAAGAATATGAATTTACAAGCCCTAGTCCTAGCCCTTGAGTGATGTGAATAATATTTCAAGTTTTGTTTGTACGCTCTGGTCAACTGAATTTGAAAGGAAGAATGAAAATGATAAGTGATGAATTAAAAATTAAAGAAAATGGATGGGCATAAAAACTATATTGGTGGCCACAGCAAAAGATTTTTTGACACTGTAAAAGTTGGAAGTAAAAAAAGCGATGAATGGTAGAATAGGGAAGTTAGGGACTGCATGATAGAGAAAAATGAAGCATGGGGAATATTTATCGAAGCAATATCAGGAAATAGTGGTGAATCAATAAAAAGAACAAGAGAGTATAAAAATGGAAGATTAAAACAAAAATAATAGTAGAAGAAAAGGAGAAGAAACTCAGAGATGATGAAAGCAGAATTGGGTATGAATACGGAGAGAAATATTTAAATATTTTGGAACGAAGTTTAATGTGAGGAAAAAATGATACAGATTGTATGAGTAGAATATAGTATATGTTACATATAACAACAGTGAATTTGATATATTGTAATTAATAATGATGAGACTGATACAGGTGAGGATGACGAGCTTTTTAAAAATTTAAGTTAGATTAGTCTAAAAGAAATAGGAATAGCTGTAAAAGGCATAGAAAAAGAATGTGTCGGATTGTGATGAAGTGAGCACGGAATAAATATTATGAGGTGAGCGAATGATCGAGTGACTGTGACAGTTTTTCAATAAATGTTGGAAATCTGACTACATTACGTAAAGACTGGAGGAGGGCAGTTGTTGTTCTAATATTTAAAAGTGCAAGAATATAGTGCATGCGTTACAGTCGATAATTTGCTGAGTGTAGTAAGTGAATTGTACGGATTTAAAAGTGCAAGAATATAGTGTATGCGTTACAGTCAATAGTTTGCTGAGTGTAGTAAGTGAATTGTACGGATTTAAAAGTGCAAGAATATAGTGTATGCGTTACAGTCAATAGTTTGCTGAGTGTAGTAAGTGAATTGTACGGATTTAAAAGTGCAAGAATATAGTGTATGCGTTACAGTCAATAGTTTGCTGAGTGTAGTAAGTGAATTGTACGGATTTAAAAGTGCAAGAATATAGTGTATGCGTTACAGTCAATAGTTTGCTGAGTGTAGTAAGTGAATTGTACGGATTTAAAAGTGCAAGAATATAGTGTATGCGTTACAGTCAATAATTTGCTGAGTGTAGTAAGTGAATTGTACGGATTTAAAAGTGCAAGAATATAGTGTATGCGTTACAGTCAATAGTTTGCTGAGTGTAGTAAGTGAATTGTACGGATTTAAAAGTGCAAGAATATAGTGTATGCGTTACAGTCAATAATTTGCTGAGTGTAGTAAGTGAATTGTACGGATTTAAAAGTGCAAGAATATAGTGTATGCGTTACAGTCAATAGTTTGCTGAGTGTAGTAAGTGAATTGTACGGATTTAAAAGTGCAAGAATATAGTGTATGCGTTACAGTCAATAATTTGCTGAGTGTAGTAAGTGAATTGTACGGATTTAAAAGTGCAAGAATATAGTGTATGCGTTACAGTCAATAGTTTGCTGAGTGTAGTAAGTGAATTGTATGGATTTAAAAGTGCAAGAATATAGTGTATGCGTTACAGTCAATAGTTTGCTGAGTGTAGTAAGTGAATTGTACGGATTTAAAAGTGCAAGAATATAGTGTATGCGTTACAGTCAATAATTTGCTGAGTGTAGTAAGTGAATTGTACGGATTTAAAAGTGCAAGAATATAGTGTATGCGTTACAGTCAATAATTTGCCGAGTGTAGTAAGTGAATTGTACGGATTTAAAAGTGCAAGAATATAGTGTATGCGTTACAGTCAATAATTTGCCGAGTGTAGTAAGTGAATTGTACGGATTTAAAAGTGCAAGAATATAGTGTATGCGTTACAGTCAATAGTTTGCTGAGTGTAGTAAGTGAATTGTACGGATTTAAAAGTGCAAGAATATAGTGTATGCGTTACAGTCAATAGTTTGCTGAGTGTAGTAAGTGAATTGTACGGATTTAAAAGTGCAAGAATATAGTGTATGCATTACAGTCAATAGTTTGCTGAGTGTAGTAAGTGAATTGTACAGATTTTTTTTATAGAAAGAGTGAGAACAACGTGTGGGATACTTTAAAAAGCCTTTTTATAGAAAGAGTGAGAACAACGTGTGGGATACTTTAAAAAGCCTTTTTAAGGGGAAGAGAAAACGTGGATAAGATTTTCTTTTCGCGTTTGCTTGTGGAAAAACATATTGCAAAAAATATTGTGTGTTTGTGGAATTTGATAAGCATCTGACCGTGTGATAAGGAGCGAGCTTTATCAAATCACCCTAGTTGTTTAACCTGTACACCGCGTTAAAAATCAAATTCCACGAATCCTGTGCGCGGCACAATTTCGGCATTTTTTAATTTCTTAGTTTAAACGCGTATTTTGTTTAGAACCACTGATATTTGATTACACCACCAAGTAAACATGACATTCAAGTAATTTTCTGATAATAAATAATAGTCTTAAGGAGACTCATTAAATAAAGGAGATAAACTAAACATTACGTAAAATACACAAAGGAATGCTACAGATCAGATCACAGGCGTTTGTGCTTCCCGCGAGGAACACGTTAATATTTACATATATTAATGTGTGAAAGAATTATATAGGACAGTGGGTGGCATACAAATGGGAATGTATGCGGTTTACTGTATGCTGATGCCATGGTAGTATTGGCAGAGGGTGAGGATGAATCACAGAGTTTGATATGTAAATTGTATGATCGATATGAAGATGAAGATCTCACAATGAATGTTGTGAAATTAGTAAAAGTCTTAGTGATAAGAAAAGTATGAACGATTAATAAAAGATTAGAAAGCAAGTCAAAACATTCTGCTATTTATGTTAGGTAGTATTTTATCAGATGAAAGAAGAGTTACAAGAGATATCGAACGGTGTTCAGTGATAAGAAACAAAGTTAATGGGGTACTAAAACCTATATACTGGAACCGGTAGTCCACAACAGAATTTTAGTGGCATCTTGAATACATGAAAAATACTGAAATTAATGTAGGAAGGAAAAAGACCGAAAGCAAAGAAAGGATAAATTATGTAGAAATGTGTATACTGATAATAATAGATGGAGGGACATTGTATGACAGATATGAAATAAAATTATAATTTAATAATTATTAAAGATAAATGTGAACGGCTGATGTGTTGAGTAAGATGAAGAAAAGCAATCGGAAATGGTTTGAACATGTGGAACGAATGAATGCAGAAATACTAACAAAACTAATATGCAGTGCAAGTGTGAGTGGACGACGTGGTATTAAGAAGACTACAGAAAGTATGGTTGGATCAAATGTGTGATATTTTGAAGGAAGAAAATGTAAAAGTTAGAGAAATCGTAGAGCTGTATTAGAAAGTAAGAAATGAAGAAGATGTGTGATGCGTTAGGAAAATCTGTCACTTTCTCCTATCTATTTACTCCGTATTTGTGTATGTATGTAATGTCAGTAAGATGCATGGCTGCTCGGTAACGCACAGGACTTCCATGCGGAAGGTCTCCGGTTTTTCATTTCTCCCCTCGAATGACAGAGGCATTCTTCCAACCTAGTATTTAAGAGTATTAGGATACCTATGACCTGGGTTATATTTCTTCTTTCAAAAAGGGAGAAAAAAACATACTGTTGTTCTCCAATAGCCTCTCTTTGGTGTGCCACTCGACCTACTATAGCAGTGTGGCCTGTCAGTTTGCTGGTGTGCAATGACTCATTTATTTATTTATTATTACGCATGACAAGAAATATACATAATTTGCGAAAAAACAACAGGTAATTTAATTTGGACATACAATTTTAATGGATCTGGGTTTGTTGCCTTTCATTTGTCATATCCCCAGTAAACTAGGATTTTACCTGTATCTCACTGAGGATATTTAGCATGAAAAAATAAATCGATACTTCTTTCCGATTTTTGATTACACAAAAACAAAACCCCGTTGCACATTCTCATCAACCTGACAAACAGTGACACTCAATTACAACTGGAAACATCATGCGAAATCAAACTCTTCACACACCATCACTCCAGAAAGACCAAAAATGTTCCTCCCATAATATACCGCACACAATCATAAAAATAAAAACGAAAATATACAGAAATACGAATATAAAGCAACAAAAAGAAACCCACACAAATCTTTTCCACACGTCATTTATCCTGAAAGCCGAAGTACTCAAAATCCTGTCGCAATAACAACCACGCTCCGATCGACTGTCTAAATGGTTTTCCTTCCTTTACCTTTATTGAATTCGGCACGTCATTTGTATGTCATGGGAGCCAAATAAGCATATTGCCTTTGAGCAAAAGAGGTTTTAACTCTAGGGATGGTGAACATTTCATAAATTTAAAAAAGGTCTCTCTTAATTGTATGGCCTCAACTTTAATTATGAGCATAAATCAACTATTCACATTAACTCTTATAATGAAATTGAACTACAAAATCTTGTGTATTTGAAGATTCTTCTTCTTCTTCTTCTAGATCTTGCGATCTGTTTAAACAGGATTTGGTCCTGTGACGTAGATGTCCAACTTTCTCTCCATCTCTTTGGTGGACGTCCCGGTGGTCGACGGCCTTCTGGAATCTCGTGCATTACAATCTTAAGTATTCTTGCGGAGTCCATCCTCTCAACGTGGTCCCTCCAGAATCGTCTTCTCTGCCTACTCCATCTCACGATGTCCTCGATGCTACTTCTGAGGATTTCCTCATTAGGTATCCTATCTCTAAGGGTTCTACCTACGATAGGCCGCAGTGTTTTCGTTTCTGTTGTTCTGAGGAGGTGTTTCGTTCTTACAGAGTCTGCTCATGCTTCGATTCCGTAAGTCATAACAGGTCTTATGCATGTTTTGTATATTCTGACTTTGCTTTCCACCAACATGTGTTTATTGCCCCCAACAGTGTTCCTCAGGCATCCGGAGATAACTGCTGCTTTATTGGTCTCTTCTTTGACTTCATTATACAGATCGTTGCAGCTAGATATCTCCACACCCAGGTATTTAAACTTCATGACCTTCTATGGGTTTATCGTCCACAACCAATTTGCATCTAAGATTTATTTTTGCATCTAATTTGAAGATTTTTGCATCTAATTTATTTTTGCATCAAATTTCCAATTTGCATCTAATTTGAAGATTGATTTTAATAAAAAATTTGTTAATATATTTAATTATATTTCTGATATGATTTAGGTACTGCGAACAGATCTCGCGCCTTCACACTATCAGGTAACAGTAACTTGGCTGTACCGGCAATGATCGGCTCAAGTAATGCTCCCAATAGCTGCCCTTCAGATTGGCTCTTGATTCCTTGCGCTTCTAATGTTGGGAGACCGCCTGCGTCAGCTCCAGCGTGTACTGATAGAATATGTGGAGGAACTTTTGCAGCTGAAGTATCAATTCAACCTTCCACTGTTTCTAGTAAGATATTTATATTTATTCAACCTTCCACTGTTTTTAGTAAGATATTCACATTCAGCGTGCACTGGTATAATATGTAGAGGAAATTTTGTAGCTGAAGTATCAATGCAACCTACCACTGTTTCTAGTAAAATTACATATTTATGTTTCAGTATCAATTCCTTTGGTTTTAACCTTCCACTGTTTCTAGTAAAATATTCAGTTACGCAGTTGAGGTATATAAATTCATCCTTCTACTGTTTCTATACTTCGGAAATTCTAGGATGGGTCTTCTGACAGTTGATTAATTTGCCCCAATACAACCTTGTAACGACGATCAGTAATTTTAATTATTTTATCAACTTTAATATAATATAAGCCTCGAATCTAATAAATAGCAAGTTATTTAGGTAAATACATTACATAAAACTAACAATAATGACATCTTGTTACAATTTAGCAAAAATGTAGCAGTTTGTTAAAATCAAATTATTATTTATATTTGGTGACGTTTGTCAAAAGTCACTACGTTAGTCCGCATTGGCTAGGGATGGGGTATACAATAATTGGATTTTCGATTTTTTTATACCTAAAATTAAATGTTCGTAATTAGTATTGATTCATAATGGATCTTGGCCTATTTAAAGATACATACAAATCATACAATACATTAGAAAGTCAGTATAATGAAAATTAGGAATTAAAACGTCAGTTTAGAAAAACAATTTTTCAATTTACGAGTATAAAAAAACTATTCGATTTGTAAAAAAAAACAATTTTATCCCATCCCTTTGAGACATGACGTTTAAAACATCGACCCATCCTACATTTTCTTAATTATAGTAAGATATTCATATTCAGCATGCACTGATAGAATATGTAGAGGAAATTTTGTAGCTGAAGTATCAATTCAACCTACCACTGTTTCTAGTAAGATATTTATAATCAGTTTAAGTATCAATTCCACTGTTTTTATCCGTCCACTGTTTCTAGTAAGATATTCAGTTACACAGTTGAAGTATAAATTTATCCTTCTACTGTTTCTAGTAAGATATTCATATTTATTAACACAGTCAATATTTGTTGTAATAAATTATAAAAAGGAAAACTTTATTCGGGACAAAAAGGGATCTAGGGTAAGTATAAAAAGTTATTGGAAAAAGAAAGGAGAATGATTCTATTGAAATTCCATATCTAGTTTCTTCTATAGTCGCCTTACATATGACTAAAGATTGTGAAGTATGGCTAAATACTATATATCTTAGACATTGGTTCATCTTTGGACCGATTGGCTCCTCTGATTTAGTAATCTCAAAGGATAGCTTCTTTCCAAGTTTTCTTTGATAGTACTAGCAACTTGATAAGCTATTCAAACTCCAGTCCTTAATACGGTTTATAATGATATGAGATGAAAAACATCTCATGTCCTTGCGGCCGGTCTCGCCTTCTATCATTTAAGAGAGCCCCTCTCAACTGGAGAGGGGCTCTCTTAAATGTATTCTCTTCATATACTATGTTGCTATTAATAAACCTTTATTTATTTCATTTTGTTTAATGCCCTGCGAGTCGTTTTCCTTCTATATTAAATGCTATATTATACTCGTAACATATCTATATTAAATGCCCTGCGAGTCGTTTTCCTTCTATATTAAATGCTATATTATACTCGTAACATATCTATATTAAATGCCCTGCGAGTCGTTTTCCTTCTCCCGTGACGTCGGACCGTAAATCCGTCAACTCTACTATCTTTGCACGCTCAGGTGTGTCACCCACTGGAGGAATAACTTTCCACACTCAGGTGTGTCACCCACTGGAGGAATAACTTTCCACAATCAGGTATGTCACCCACTGGAGGAATAACTTTCCACACTCAGGTGTGTCACCCACTGGAGGAATAACTTTCCACAATCAGGTGTGTCACCCACTGGAGGAATAACTTTCCACGCTCAGGTGTGTCACCCACTGGAGGAATAACTTTCCACACTCAGGTGTGTCACCCACTGGAGGAATAACTTTCCACAATCAGGTGTGTCACCCACTGGAGGAATAACTTTCCACAATCAGGTGTGTCACCCACTGGAGGAATAACTTTCCACTCAGGTGTGTCACCCACTGGAGGAATAACTTACCACAATCAGGTGTGTCACCCACTGGAGGAATAACTTTCCACACTCGGGTGTGTCACCCACTGGAGGAATAACTTTCCACAATCAGGTGTGTCACCCACTGGAGGAATAACTTTCCACGCTCAGGTGTGTCACCCACTGGAGGAATAACTTTCCGCACTCAGGTGTGTCACCCACTGGATGAATAACTTTCCACACTCAGGTGTGTCACCCACTGGAGGAATAACTTTCCACACTCAGGTGTGTCACCCACTGGAGGAATAACTTCCCACACTCAGGTGTGTCACCCACTGGAGGAATAACTTTCCACACTCAGGTGTGTCACCCACTGGAGGAATAACTTTGGCAGTTTTTTCTACGTTACTACGTGTCATCACGCTCATAAAAAATAAAGAAGATTTCAAACTTCTAGTGTAGATCGTGCTGGACGGAGACTTATTTGTTCCTCCATAAAAGCATGGCATGGGCAGTGGGGAAATTAAACTGAACTAATACCAAAATGCAAGAGTTTTAAGATCACCCACAACTTCTTGAAGACTCTCCGGAATGTGAGCATATCAATTCTTGGAGAACTAAAACTGAAAGCTTGAATATATGGATACAGCCATCAGAGTGCCTGCCAGTGAGATAGAGACACCCCCTACCATGAGCCGTATGGAGGTATATTAATCGCCTACGCAACCATATGGGTAGATCAAAAGAAAATCTTCTCATATGGAAAATTGGTACATAAGATCCACCACTATGTGGCACCTCGTGGATTACCCCCTTTACACCATTCCGGAAGTCTCAATGCAGCCATCAGAGTTGCATCTTTCAGGGTAGACAGGATACAGATCTGATGTTGTCGAAACGATTGGAATATAATGAAATTCAATTAAATAATACTTGATAATCTGAAGTCAACTTCATAAATAATAATTTTCATCTTCAAAATGAAATATTGTAACTTTTTTAGTTTTTGCATCATAACAGGATTGATAATACATGAAATAACTTCAAATGTATATTATGATTAAAGAATACTGAAAAGAAAAACCTTTAGAACTTACTTTACTTTGCTGTACTAATATTTGGATTTAAAATGGATTTTTATCATTTCAGGTACAGTGAAACCATTTCGGCTAGCATTCCATACTGACAGCGTAGAAGCACCAAATGATTTTGGAAATAGGGGATTCTGTCTAAATTATGTACAGCAGCCGTGTACTAATAACTTGAATTAAATATAATCATAGTAATTAGTTAAGAAAATGTACGGAGTATGTTTATGTAAAATAGAAAATTAAATATAGATTTTTTTTTAGAAACAGACTGCTTATTTTTATCTTCAACATTTATGCTGCCTGACATGCATTTAACCATGACAACGGAGAAGAAGGATACATAACATCGTACAGTTTACCTGGAGAAAGGCAAAGAGGACAGAGTACATTTCACATTCAGTAATGGTCTTAGTGCACTCTGTAGCAGAGTATTGCACTCCTGTTTGGTGTAGAAGCTCCCACACAAACCTCATTGATACCCAGCACAATGAGTCATTGGCGTTCAACTCCTTTGGCATGGCCTTTGATTCTTGCAAACGTGCTGTTTAAAGTGTTATCTTTGTAAACCCAAAAACCAGACACCTATTCAAAAAAAAAAGATTTGCCACTATATTCCCCACACTAAACATAAGTCAATAAATCTGTGACATTATGGCAGAAGTTGATATGTCCATTTTACCTTAGTTTACAGGAGAAGCAATATTAACTTTGATAAGCTGTTAAAATCGGTACAAATAAGCATTTTTTAAGTTTTTCCAAATGATATATCTTTTGTTTGGATAATGACTGACACACCAAGTTTTGCCACAGCATGCTGAGAAATATTTTCTATAAATTGGGAGAATAAACACTAAATGACAAATAACCGACATATCAACTTCTGCCATAACGCCACAGAAATAATGTGGCAGGTAAATTCAGCCACAAAGCCTCATTATATGTCAGTCAATTGATGTTTTAACATTTAAAAAGTCAATTGCAATCAATTTAAGAGCATCCTATGAGCAATTTGAATCAATTTTTTCATTCTTTTTATATTTGCTCTAGATAAGCTTTGGTTCTTCAAGTTACAAAAAAAAAACAGCAAATTTACTGCTTAAAAAATAATTAGTTCTAAATCAAAAAGGGAACAAATAAAAAATGCAAATTTAGAGGATACAAATTATTTATTTCGGTGTGTTATAAATTTTACTTTGTAATAAAATAGACTAGAAAAGAGCTACAATTTTGATTTACTCTTATCAACATTTTAAGTATGTAAAACATGTTATGTTAAATACGGACTTACACATGCGAAACAGGTCCAACTCACAATATAAAGATAATTTCAAATGAGAATAATTATATCACGTATACAAAAAATGTATACACAAAAATAAACAGTAATATCTTATTATATGATTTGCCTAATTGCCGTGAAACCAAAAATTAAAAAAAACATACTGTTACCGTGAAATGAAAATGAAACAAAACACACTGTAACTGTGAAGCGCAAATGAAATTAAAATTACTTACTAACGTAAGTATTCCGATTCGGAAAACACACGATATCAAAGGAAAAGAAGTTGGCAATTCAAAGGTAAGTTTATACTTGCAATATAAAATTAGGTAGTTCATTTTTTAAACTAAACATTTGTTTTGTACTTTTAACAAATCAAATGAAAATGTATTTACTGTCATTCGCATATCGAGTACAATCGGTCTGGTGGTTATAGCGCAATACATTGGTCTTAGAGACTGGACCGACACAGCTTCTCCCACCATGCTCCTCATAACTCCACGCGGTGACCGACGGTCAACGGACTTGAGGGTGAAGTTGATGGTAACCAATCCGTCGGAGGATCCCAAAAGTACGGCTAAAGTGAGAAGCAGTGAGCGTCTGTCTCGCATGTTAGCGGCGGCTCACAAATGGTGGGTGTGGCAACTCGACATATTCGGGTACTAGTCACATACACCACCGCTAATGGGTATCCAGGCTCATTAGAATAATCCGATAATGGGCCATTACATGACCAATGACAGCGGATACAGCCCTAGTTAGTTGGGCCACTCTGGTTCCACGTCCGATGACAATCGGTCGATAAAAACTCAGTCAAACAAACCGAAGCTTTATGGATAGAGCCAGGGGAGAAGCGTTTCGAGTACACACGTATTGAAAAATAAGGTTATTATCACGTGAAAAATCACAAAATTTGATAATGATTTTTTAAAGTGATGAAATTAAAAAGAAACCTCAATTTTTCTTGACGTATTGAATGTATAAAGTTAGTAATATTCGGTGTGACCGCAAACTTTTAAACTTTATACAAAAAAAAATTCAGATTGCAAAGTGATGAAAAATAAATCAACAACATTTAGTGACAAAGTATAAACGCTGAACAAAACAATCTCTTAGTGACAAAGAATAAACGCTGAACAAAACAATCTTAATGAAGATTGAATATCACGGAACTCAACAAAGACCGGCAAAACCAAAATGAGCTGCCGGCAGGCTGAGGTAAACAGTATGCAGCAGCGTGGCGTGAAGGGGTAGAATGGAAGTAGGAGTAACAATTAACTATAGTTCGGAAAATCTAGGATGAACCGTATGACAGCTCACAAATTTGCCCCAATACAACCTTGTAACGATGTTCAGTAATTTTAATTATTTTATCAACTTTAATATAAGCCTCGATTCTAATAAATAGCAAGTTATTTAGGTAAATACATTACATAAAACTAACAATAATAACAAATTAATACATCTTGTCACAAATTAGCAAAAAAATGTGGCAGTTTGTTAAAATCAAATAATATTTGGTGACGTTTGTCAAAAGTCCCTACGTTAGTCCGCATTGGCTAGGGATGGGGTATACGATAATTGGAATTTCGAAAATCGATTTTAATTAAATGTTCGTAATTAGTATTAATTCATAGTGGATCTTGGCCTATTTAAAGATACATACAAATCATACAATACATTAGAAAGCCAGTATAATGAAAATTAGGAATTAAAACGTCAGTTTAGAGAAAAACAATTGTTCGATTTATAAAAAAAACTATTCGATTTGAAAAAAAAAAAACGATTTTACCCCATCCCTTTGTGACAAACGTCGCACGGTTCATCCTAGACTTTCCGAAGTATAATTAAGTATTTAGTAATTGTTTCCGCACATCCTTGAATATGGGTTTCAGCTAGTGAAACTATAATTGCTTAAGTCTTAATTATGTTTATTCTATACATATTAATGACTTACATTTACCCAAATATTTCAAAATCGATATAATGCGGGTTGGATTTTTTGCATATAACGTATGTATGTATAACATGTCACATTTTATTAAATTGCCTTAAAAGAAAACAAAAATATCATCATAAAAAAAAACAAGACACTATTAATATTTATTAATGCAAAGTGAAATAAACATAAGCCACAAATAATAATAAATAAATAATGTACATAACATATTCTGACTAGAACGGGCCAAGTAATTAGCATAAATTTCCATCTTACGCTATTAATGACCATAAACAATTTGTTGACAGAATAAAAATCTTGGTATCTGTATGTCGCATATTCGATCATACGTTAACTTGAATTTTGATATGTTTCAAATATGTATTTACATACTTATCATTCAAATTATTTAAGTTTTTTTCATAAGTAACAGATTACTGAATTTTTTAATATCTTGACAAAAAAGTCATGTATAATGAATGATATTCTTTCAAACTTTTAGTGAGAATCATATTCACCTTTTTTTTGTGTAACATCAGGAATCGAACCCAAAATCTAGTTCAAGAATCTTGGCACTAAGCTAATAGTGGATTTGGACTAAAAATAATTAACACAATATTGCTTTGAACAAAATTTAACTTAAAATAAGAAACGAGACTATCAGATTCAAATTAGATTTGATCAAATAAACTTATTAAATATAAGACTAAAATCATGGCATATATTCTACTGAAAAAATTAATAACATTTTATCGACAATACTTCTTTCGTTCTAAGACAAATTGGAATCTTCTTATCGCCTGTTGAGAATCATAGTGGCGAAACTTGCCGCTTCAAGGAGCTGAAATATACTTTAGCGGATGTCCTAGTAGGACGTGCTGATGATTATGATTGTTGTTTGGTATTTAAATAAAATACCTCGATTAGCAATGCAGAAAGTGAGAGTGAATAATCAATGAATAGTAAACAGCGATGAATGGTCAAGTGATTAATAATAAGTGATCTTTATTTATCGATAAGTAGGTATATATACATTTCAGAACGGGGCGCGTGAGTGCGCCCACAATATATTTTTATCTCACTCCTGCGCGTGCAGAGGTGGTTGCAGACGTTGCGAATAATATAGTGGGTAGATAATTTGTTGACGAGAACGGTGAGACAGCGTGATGCGTTCTCTTTCTACTGTGGAATGTAACGTAAATAGTATTTGCGGGTAAACAATATTAATGTTCTGGTATGCGACCTTCGGACATGTCCGAAGGTCGGTCGTTGACCGTGCGTGTTGACAATATTCAGGGACGACGGTAGTCCCTACAATACTTTCGCCACTTATGCACGTAAAAAAAGAGTAATTTTAGTGCCATTTGGTAGTCTTAACTCGAAAATCGATTTTTTGGAGTTTCGCCACTATGATTCTCAACAGGCGATATTCTGATGACAATTTAAAGACAAACTGGAAATAATCTAATAACACTATTACCAATTTAAAAACAAAATAAATAAACCCTTCGTATCACCATGAATCACAAATTTATTTAATAAATTTACTAAAGGAGTTTTTGCATTGGTGATTAGTTTGTAGTATACAGACCGATAATGATTTATTGCAAGTACATATTATTACATCAACAAATTATAGCGTACATTGTAAAATTATTGACTGGCTTCACTGACTATACAAACAGGTCGGTTGACAAGCATTGTGTCAAGGTAACAAACAGGTTGGTTGACAAGCATTGTGTCAAGGTAACAAATCATCTCTAGATAAGACTTTTAGTGAGTCAAATTACATCGAGTGTTTTTGTTGTTAAAAATTATAACTTTCATATTATGTTAAGCTTCCATCAGCCCTAAATTGTGCACAACCCAAATTTTCCTGACTATAAATCTTAAAATAAACTAAAATCACATTCCCCATTCCACATATTGAAGAATCATGTCTTTACCGTAATATTCCAAATAAATTCCACGGACCTTCTATATCAGGGCTGCCCGTACTTTTTACACGCATGAGCTACTTTTTTTTAAGGGCAGCGTTGTGATCAACCAGTTTACGAGACAAAATACAAAATTTTAATCAGATGTACAGTGGTACCTCGGGTTATGAACTTAATTCGTTCTTTGATTACGTTTGCGAGCCAAAATGTTCGCAAACTGAAATTCATTTTCTTGGGAGGCCATAATGAGGGTTAATTTAATGCAAAATATATTTTATATATCATCATTGTCAACCAGGATCAATCCACTGCTGGATGAAGGTCTCCCCAAGTTGACTCCAAATAGTTCGGTTTTTTGCTCGTTGATGCCATGTGATGCTGCCATACTTCCTGATTTCATCTATCCAGCGTACCTTCGGTCTTCTTCTGGGCCTCTTTATGCCTCTTGGGTACCATTGGATTATTTTGGATATCCATCGGGAGTCTGACATTCTGGCTACGTGTCCGGCCCATTGCCACTTCATTCTTTTGCACACATATTTTATATATACTGTATATTATATATATATAAAAAGCAAAAAAAATTGTATCAAGAACAACGAACGCAACGACAAACAATGTTCACAACGCGCTCACCTGAGAACAACTAATGCGTAATTGCGTAATGCGCCGTTAAAAATAATTCGTGAGCCGAGGCATTGTACGCAGGTCGAGTAAAAATTTGTTCGGAAATTGTGTTCATATGCCGATTTGTTCGTGACTAGAGGCATTGGTGACCCGAGGTTTGACTGTAATTTAAAATTTATTGTGAACAAACAAAAATATACAATGTCAGTGAGTAAAGTAGATTTTCTTATATTTCACGTTTATCCTTTCCTTCCCTGTGTTGGGTATCTTCTACACGTTGCTTCTAATAACCATCAATATCTCTATAAATATAATCAATACAAGATTAAGATTTTAGGTATTCCTCCATAATATATTTACGCATTGATTTAAAAAATTATATTAATAATAATCAGAATTTATCGACTACATCGAGGTGTTTTGTAAAGATCGAAAACAAATTCGCATTTAAACGCTGCGAGTGCCTCGTCTTGACGATAGGTGAATAGTATGCGGGAAGCGCGACACTATATTCGCATCTCACTCTTGCATACTAGACTGAATTGCGAGGAGCTGAATTGTCTCAATGTCGCAAGCAAAGGCGTATGCGCCGGGGTATGCGACTGACGTTCCGCGCCACTAGTAGCTTCTAGGCTTGCAAATAGGTTAGACGTACGCCCGTTCCGTGAGCGTTTTTTAATGTTTTCAGATGGTTTTTTAATGTTTTCAGCAAAGAAATCTCAATTATTATAATTTTTAACTTCAATTATAATTAATTAAGGGGATTATATATGAATGTTCTTATTTTTCCGATTTAAAATCGCTAATTTTTGATTGCGTACTCACTACCCAACACCGTAACACGCGTATTATTTTTATCACCGTAAGGGAAGGGTTAAAACACAACTAATTTACTTTTTCCACTAAAATACGAGTAACACTTCTTAGTTAATGCAATGAAAGATAAAGTAAAGATACTTAAAACTTTAAAACATGCTGTGAACGATTGCTAGATCGCGATCAACTGGTTGGGCACCCGTGTTCCTGTACTATATTATGTATTGTATGTTAAAAGTAAGGTCATTACCATCATACTTGTTATATACAACAAAACAATTACATATAACTTTTATCACATTCAGAAAAAAATATTGTTCTTCTTGAAGTTATTCTGCATCTACGAGTATATAAATGAATATATTCAAAATGTGAGAAATATAAATAAAAATCTAACATTATCAGAACCCACTTAGTGAAAAATATACAACAAAACTTATCTCAAATTTGTATCCAGTACATTATAGAAAATATCTGATGATTGTGTGGAAGTATTCAATATACACTAATCAATATTCAATATACACTAATCAATATTCAATAAACACTAATCAATATTCTTTGAACTTGTTTTTTATAAGGCAGAAGAATATGTAATCCTAAATTGTTATAAGCGTCCTTTCCGCAAAAAATTAAGATCTACGCAAAATTTCACTAGAGTAAAAAATTTTACTTTTCTAAAATCACGCAGGCATTTTTTTTAACTACACTCAGAGACACGTGCAAGCACATACCGATAAAGTTATTCTGAATTAATTGTAAAAAAAACAATTTAAAATTGTTATGTTCACAACACATAAATTGTTATGTTCACAACACATAAATTGTTATATTCACAACACATAAATTCAAAAAACAAGTATTATTAACCTTTGTTTTATTGTTTTTAGAATATTTTTACTAATTTTTAGAAAACATCATTTTATTTACAATGAAAATAATGTCTTATAAAAAGAAAAACTCCCAAATACATTTCATTTTTCGTATGAAAAAAGATTTTTCCTATTAAAAAATTATTTTTTTAAAAATTAAACCAAAGAAAAACTTTTATTATAAACAGGGAAGTACTTGCTAATATATAATATATAATACTTATGTTTATTATAGTTCGGAAATTCTAGGATGAGTCCTGTGACAGCTCACAAATTTGCCCCAATACAACCTTAATGTAATGTATTTACCTAAATAACTCCACTATGAATTAATCATAATTACGAACATTTAATTTTATGTATAAAAAAAATCGAAAATCCAATTATCGTATACCTACCCCATCCCTAGCCAATGCGGACTAACGTTGTAACTTTTGACGAACGTCGCCAAATATTATTTGATTTTAACAAACTGTCATATTTTTGCTAATTTGTAATAAGGTGTATTAATTTGTCATTATTGTTAGTTTTATGTAATGTATTTATCTAAATAACTCGCTGTTTATTAGAATTGAGGTTTATATTAACACTTGCCACCCTGTGATGGATAGCGAGTGACCAGGACTTGTATTTCATTTGATTATCCGACGTTTTAATACATAATAAAATTATTTTTATAGCTAATTACAAAAAATAACTTAGCAGATTTTGCATAATTTTGATTTAAAATATACATTTTTCACTGGACGCTTAGCGTCCAGCACCGTAGCAGGTGGATTTTTTTAGCACAGTAAGGCAAGTGTTAGAGTTGATAAAATAATTAAAATTACTGAACATCGTTACAAGGTTGTATCTGGGTAAATTTGAGAGCTGTCACAGGACTCATCCTAGAATTTCCGAACTATAGGCATATTTCACAGCTTTAATTCAAGACTGTCACATGTCAAAACTTTTTGTAATTAATATTTTTTAACGAAACATCAATAACTTTTAATATTGAAAAATTGCCACACCTTACAATTTAGAGGTATTGGTTGAAATTCAATCGACACAACTATTCTTCTTTTACTTTTAAATGCTTTACAATTCAAAATGTGGCAGTCTTGAAATAAAATTGTAGATTAGATGATGGGAGCTTCAGAGATGTTTCAAAATTGAGTAGTAAATTTAAAAATTGGAAACAGTTTTAACTATTATTTTGGTATACCACATTAATATCATATTGCAAGGTATGAGAAAATAGCTAAATTTTAATTTACAACTGTAAAACAGTCTAAAAAATCAAATAATGTTATTTTATTGAATTAATTACTAGTCTCCAAAATAATATTTCATTTTCGTTGAATAATTCAAAGTTTATGGTATACAGTGGAACCTTGGTTTTTGAACATACTCCGTTCCAGAAGGTTGTTCGAAAATCTAATCAAGTTTTCTCATAAGTAATGTAGGGTGGATTAATCCATTCCAGATCCCAAAAAAAAACAAAGCATGGTAACAATAAATAGATAAATACAATAAATGAAAATTCAACTGCACTTCACCTGTACTGAGGAGAGAAGAGCTGATGGCGTAAGTGGTGAGTAAGGTGGAGAGGCAGGTGGAGAGGAGGAGAGATGTTATTTTTTGGCAAGAGTCATTTTACATAAAAACGTCAAGTGACTGTCCTTCCGTGTTTCTTTCTCTTTTCTGTCTCACTAAAAACCTGTCCAATGAGATATGTTTTTGTCTGTCTTTTAAAAAAAAGTTTTCCCATAAGTAATGCAGAGTGGATTAATCCATTCCAGATCCCCAAAAAAAACACAGCATGGTAACAATAAATAGATAAATACAATAAATGAAAATTCAACTGCACTTCACCTGTACTGAGGAGAGAAGAGCTGATGGCGTAAGTGGTGAGTAAGGTGGAGAGGCAGGTGGAGAGGAGGAGAGATGTTATCTTTTGGCAAGAGAGTCATTTTACATAAGTGATTGTCCTTCCGTGTTTCTTTCTCTTTTCTGTCTCACTAAAAACCTGTCCAATGAGATTTGTTTTTGTCTGTCTTTTAAAAAAAAAATCTGAAGTGAGACATGGCATTGTCAATGAAAATGTATGTTCGAGAACTAAAGTAAAACACTATATCCGAGAATCAAATTGTTCGACATGAGAAACGTCCAAGAACCGAGATTCCACTCTATTTTCATACACAAAAACTAAATTATCTCCAAATAACGTTGTTTGAATTGTGACAGTGAAACATTAAAAGTGGGGAATTATGAATTGATTGAAAAAATACACTCATACCATTCAACATCAAGTAACTTAACCTAAGAACCATATATTATAGATAAAACACCCCTTTGATGAAATAAAGCAAAATTTAATGTGAAGGCACTTATTTTGACTCACAATATTTTGACAAACAACTGTACAAAATATCCAACCCACAAAACACATTTTTAGATTATTTCAACTATTTAGCGCTTAATCATATATGTCCCAAAAACTATCAATCCAGTAAAATGTGTATTTTATGAATAAATTACCGCCTTATCAAATTTTAATTCCACGCATGTCGTGATGTTATGTTTATTCAAATATTTTAACAAATGTAAAGTGTAGGTTGTATTTTTTTACATACATATGTCCATTTAGTGTTGCTTAATAAATTTATTTTACTCCTACTTCTAAAAAATTTATTACTTTCGACAACTTCATATTATATTATAAAAAATTATATGCACCTACATGCAGAGCTGCGTTTGCTAACAGGCAAACCTAGAAATTTGCCTAAGTGTGTCAAGCCAAAGAGGGTGTAACCTTTGATGTCGGAATCATGTTCGTTAACCATGTCTTGCGTTTGATATCGGACTGTTACAAACTACTCGGTTTTATAATGAGAATATCAAAAGAATTTAACAGCACCGATATCCTTCGAAACTTACATAATTATCTAATTAGAACCAAATAAGAATATGCATCTACAGTTTGGGCTCCTCATCAGCTCAAATATAAAAACAATATAGAACAAATACAAAAAAAAATCCTCAGATATCTATGGTACAGAACAAAGGGCGATTACCCTAAATATGCTCACCATGTCGAACTTCTCACGGTGTGTAACTATAGAAGCCTCGAAACAGGAAGGCAAGAATCCATTGCAATATTCTTACTTAAGGTTTTTCAAGGTTGCTTTAACTGTCCCGCGACTCTAGAAGCACTAAGTTTATATGTACCCAATAAATATAACCGTGCAAGGAATCACCCTCTGTTCTACATACCAACTTACAGGACGATAATCATGGCTAAACACTCAGTCACGCGCGGTATAGAGACATTGAAATAACTGAATGACACGGTTGATATATTCTCGGTACCGCCTAGCAGTATGAGAAGAGTCCTGGCTGATATTCTTCCTAACAAATAAGATAACGCCAGAAGCAGACCCTCTTTGTGTAACAGGAGAAATCCGTGCAAAGTAGATAAAAAAAAGAGGGCGCCCAAAGATTCATAAGTTATAAAAATATGTACACGAATGATTTCAATGAATGCTTTATGAAAAAATGTGTTCACTTCAGCTCATATTTAAAATCTAGTGACAATCAATGCTAAAGTTTAGCAAACTAATTATTAACAAAAAAATTGTAAGTGTTTATCTAAATAATTATATCATTTTATTTATGCATACAATTAACTAACAGTCCCGCTGAATGAAGTTTTTCATTTTTGATATGATAAAAAACATATTTAAGATACACACTAAAACAAAACAGACTTAACACATTAGCTATATTCTCAATAAAATCAGACATAACAGTGAATATGAACTTCAATGACATTGTAGATGCAATTGCGGAGAAGAAAGCAAGACTTAAACTGTAGTGGTTTGTTGTGTGACGGGAAATACATCCCCATCACGAAACAGAAAGGGTCAGCGCTCGCTTTAAGTTACGTCTCGGGGGATAGAGATAGGGGGGCGCAAGTTGCAAACTGCCTAGGGGCGCCAATAGGGTCTTTCAAATTGAGCGGTTTTTTTAATTCTAATCAAAAAACTTTTTTTTTGGTCATTGAACTATAATGTATGACATTTAAACACAAAAAACAATATCCGCCAAATGTCCACCTCTTGCAGCTCCACAGATGTCCATTCTTTTGTCAAAATTTTCGATGACATTTTGGCATAATTGCGGTTCTAACTCATCAATAACGCGAATAATTTCATCCTTCATCTCAGGAATTGATCGCGGGTCATTCATATAGACCTGGCTTTTCACGTGACCCTAGAGAAAATAGCCCAACGGTGTCAGATCACATGATCTTGTTGACCAATTAACATCAGCGTTTTCGGAGATTACAATACATAAAATAATTCAACAATTTGAATGCGTTGTTGTATTGTATACGACTCCATTTTTATAAATGTCATACATTACACTTCTCAAATGTCACAACACCCAGGCAAGTTCGCGACGCCATCTGTGTTTTATCCAAGAATTAAAAAAACCACTCAATTTGAAAGATCCTTTACAAATTCGACACTGTCTACATGATACGCGCAAAAATAATACTACAACTAATTTATATGCGTAAATATAAAAACATTTAAAATACTTTATCAAATAAAGAATACAGACAAATTCAAAATATAATAAATATTCATTTTTAAGTTTAAATAAAAAAAATAGTAATAAAAACGTTTGTTGACTTTTATTCATTTTTAAACTTAACAACGTCTGAGATACTTTTGGTCCTTATAAAATTGATTTTTGTAACATTTACAGAATAAAAATTCTCATTAATTTTACAAAAAAAAATAATTTAAATCAATATTTTTCACAAAACTTTAATCCAAAATTTAAGGATGCCTAAATTTAAGATGAATTTATTTTATTTTTAATATAACATTTTTATATATATATATATATATATATATATATATATATATATATATATATATATATATATATATATATATATATATATATATATATATATATATATATTATATATAAACATTAACAATTCAAACAAGACAGGGAAAAAGATAGGGAGTTTAATTCGGTTTTATTTTGGTTTATGTTTCACTATTAATTCAGATTATAGAATTTCGATAGAAGCATTAAATTCATTGACGAGAAATGTCATCAATTTGGATAATTTTTCACATATGATAGTGAAAGAAATAAAGTCAACAGTATCCATTTGTAATTTTTTATCGATACAATCGAAACAAAACAGGGTAGAGCTTATTCGATACAATCAAAACAAAACAGGGTAGAGCTTATTCGATACAATCAAAACAAAATAGGGTAGAACTTATTCGATACAATCGAAACAAAATAGGGTAGAGATTATTCGATACAATCGAACAAAACAGGGTAGAACTTATTCGATACAATCGAAACAAAACAGGGTAGAACTTATTCGATACAATCAAAACAAAATAGGGTAGAACTTATTCGATACAATCGAAACAAAACAGGGTAGAGCTTATTTGATACAATCGAAACAAAATAGGGTAGAGCTTATTCGATACAATCTAAACAAAATAGGGTAGAGCGTATTCGATACAATCGAAACAAAACAGGGTAGAGCTTATTCGATACAATCAAAACAAAACAGGGCAGGGAGTATTCTCAATTCCTAAGTGGCTAAAGTGAAAGTAAATATAAAAAGAAGAAATGAAAAGAAGTGACGTATAAGTTGAAATAGGATGAAATATACTTTTAGTAATATACTTAGAATGTAATGCTCGTACATATCATTGATATTTTAGTAATATATTGTACTTAGAATGTAATGCTCGTACATATCATTGATATTTTAGTAATATATTGTACTTAGAATGTAATGCTCGTACATATCATTGATATTTTAGTAATATATTGTACTTAGAATGTAATGCTCGTACATATCATTGATATTTTTGTAATATATTGTACTTAGAATGTAATGCTCGTACATATCATTGATATTTTTGTAATATATTGTACTTAGAATGTAATGCTCGTACATATCATTGATATTTTAGTAATATATTGTACTTAGAATGTAATGCTCGTACATATCATTGATATTTTTAATTCAATTTAAATTGGAATCTTTAAACTTATTCTATAAAATTAATACTTAAATTTACATCAAATGTAATATTCGGCTTTTAATTAGGCACTTAGTTTATTTATAAGTTGACAATATAAATTTTTATCAACATTGCTTTGGTAAATGAATGAATTGAATAAAATTATTTTTAAGTCAGTGATGATAGATAACATTGCTAATAATTTAATTAAATAGATAATAGTTTTTTTTTTGTAATTTGTTTTATCAAACACTGTTTATTCCACTTTTTCGTAACAGTATAACCCTACTAGTTTTAAGGCTTTCACCTCATCATCAGGGAGGCACAAACAAGACCGAATTCTGTTTGAACTGGTACCAAGATACACGCGCTTTTATTTGACATTTTTTATCACACTTGTAGTCTGGTCGGACCCCCCTTTTTTTTATGAATCATTTTGATAAATAATTTTCTAAATAAATCATTCATAAATAAAAATTTCCTTAACTTTAATTATTCATCGCTTCAAAGTTTATTTCTCTCTAATATTAGGTTGTCTGGACGAAAATTACGTATTTTGCATGGTCATTTCTGACCATCAGTTGTGTTCTAGTCTTTGGTCCTACAAGATGTGTTTAGTGTTCTATTCATCAGTTGATATCTGGAGAACGTCAATTTAGTATAAAAAAAAATTTCCAATGTGGGTTAAGATGGAGACAGATTATATACCCGACAAACAATTTATACGAAATTGCATGTTGTACGAATACTGTCGAAAAAATAATGCAACGACTGCAACTAAAAACATTTCCGACACATTTGAAGAATGTTTAACTGTTCGCCAATGCCAAAGATGGTTTAAACAATTTAAAAGTGGTGATTTTAATCTAAAAAACAATTTTAGGAGCTATGTTCCTTAAAGGAGAGATGATGATGATTTGTTGATAAATAAAACTCGTTTTAGATCGCAATGCGGAAAGAGAAATTTATTTGATAGACGTAGGTATTTATACTATTCTTGAATGTGTGCGGGAATGCGTGCGCAATATGCCGCCATCTCGCTTCTGCATTCGCACTACGATTAATGTCGTATGTAGGTATCATTTAGATTTGGGAACTGGCGCGACGGATGTGCTGCCCTCTCTCTCTAACATGGAATGCGCTCCACGCCCGGCAATGAGATGAATGACCGGCGTGTGGACCTTGCACTTTGTTTTTTTTGAATTGTCAAGGTATGCAAAGGTCGGATCGCCGGTCATTGACCGAGCGTGCGAACGCCACACAATCTTCGAAGTGAAAAAGTAATGAAAGTTGATGATGACTTCGCTAACAAGCTTGGATACTCAAAATCTAGTGTGCAAGAACATCTGAAAAAAATCAGCAAGATTGTGAAGTAGGGCGTATGGATACCGCACGATCTAACGGATGAGCCAAAGCGGTATGCAAGCGCATATGTGAAGATTTAATCGAAAAAGAGACAAACACTCCGCTTTTATACCATTTAGTGACCGGAGACGAAAAGTGGGTGCTATATTCGAACCAATGATGTAAACCCTAATGACTTTCAAAGGGGCAGGTAGTGAAACCGAACCCTTGACCGGGTCTAACTGTAAAAAAGTGCTTTTGAGTATGGTGGGATGCAAAAGGCATAATTTATCACAAAGTCTTTCCTTACGGTAAAACAATTACGAGTGAAGTATACTGTGCCCAACCGGAAACTTTGAATGCAGCAATAAGGCTAAAGAGACCTGATTTTTTCAATCGACATTCAATTTTATCGCAACACGACAACGCCCGACCCCATACATCGAAGATGACTGAAAATAAAATAAAGGAGCTTGGATGGAAAACTATTCTTCACCCACCATATAGTCCTGGTTTGGCTCCTTCAAATTATCATATATTTAGATCTATGCAGCACTATTTAGCTGAATTTTTTTTCGCACTTTAGATGAAGTGAAAAAAGGCATCGAGGAATACTTTTCATCCAAATCTACTTAATTTTATTCTGATGGTATTAAAAATTTGTTAAATAGACGGAAGAAGGTTGTGTCTACCGAAGGAGAATATATTGTATCCATGTAATAATAAAATAAATTTTAAAAAATTAGGTCTACGTATCTCTTTCATTTAAAAAACAACATTTTCGTCCGAACAACCTATTATTTGCTATTTCATTGTAGTTTCATCCCAGAACTGGCAAAATTCATGTATTCTCTCGTGTTGATAAACAACATTTATGTATTCTCTCGTGTTGATAAACAACATTTATGTATTCTCTCGTGTTGATAAACAACATTTTCGTCCGAACAACCTATTATTTGCTATTTCATTGTAGTTTCATCCCAGAACTGGCAAAATTCATGTATTCTCTCGTGTTGATAAACATTTATGTAATTTAGATAATTTAAATATAACATAAATATTTAACTAACTTTGGTAACCAATTTTTGTAGTTTAATTTTCGATACAAGTATAATTTCTTTAAATCCATAAAATTTTGATAAAATCATTGAATTCTACAATTTGTACGGTTGTCTTTCCTTTTATATCAACATTGGTGATATCAACATGTTGAAGAAGATAGCTAGGAGACAAACTTGCCATCAGCCCTATCAATCGAATCGAACCTTTGGACTAACAATCACGAGTGGAAGTGTAACTCACAGTTCATTATAATAAGTGTTGTAAATGGTAACAATAATCTTATTGGTGACTAGTAACAAATTCTTAATCAGACTGGGACCTTTATTTAAGGATATCATCCCGAATAAAATCCAAAACAACCAGGTGATATAGTTGGGAAATTCTAGGATGAGTTCTGTGACAGCTCACAAATTTGCCCCAATACAACTTTATGTGATGTATTTACCTAAATAACTTGCTATTTATTAGAATTGAGGCTTGTATTAAAGTTGATAAAATAATTAAAATTACTGAACATCGTTACAAGGTTGTATCCGGGCAAATTTGTGAGCTGTCACAGGACTCATCCTAGAATTTCCTAACTATAGGCAAACATCTTACTAACTAGGTTAAGGCAGAAACCATATAAAAAAATCCAAAGAAAAGTACATATTTTAAAAATAATGTTAGGATGTATGCAGTGCGAAAAAAATTGAGTTAAATATTTGATCGAACCAATATGTAAAAATAATATTTAAATCTCTAAAATAAAAAGTAAAATATTTTTAAGTTCTTTATAATCCATATTTTGCCCTTACAATTCTTCATAACGAATCATTTCTGAAGAGCATTATGACTAGTTTTCACAATCGTAATAGTAACATATCGATCAATAAGTCCCGGGACTAACTACTAAAACAACATTTGTTTGCCAAAATTCTTCTTTATTCATCGACATAGTCTCTTTCAAGAGCGATACATTCATTCCAACGCTTTCCTAACTTTTCTATGCCAGCCGTGTAGAATGATTTATTTTTGGTTTCAAAATAGGCGTTAGTTTCGGCAATCACTTCTTCATCGGAGCCAAATCTCTTTTCCTGGAGTATCTTTTTGAGGTCTGCGAACAGCCAATAGTCGCTGGGGGGGCAAATCTGGAGAATACAGTGGGTGCAGAAGCAATTCGAAGTTCAACTCGTGCAATTTGGCCATCGTTACCATCGACTTGTGACACGGTGCATTGTCCTGATGAAAGAGAACTTTTTTCTTCTTAATATGGGGCCGTTTTTTTGCAATGTCTGTCTTCAAACGCTCCAATAACGCTATGTAATATTCGCTATTGATGTTTTTTTTCCTTTTCAAGGTGATCGATAAATATTATACCATGCGCATCCCAAAATACGGAGGCCATAACCTTCCCGACCAACTGTTGAATTTTTGGTCGCTTCGGACGACTTTCACCGCGGCTGCTCTCCACTCAGCTGACTGCCGATTTGATTCCGGAGTATAGTGGTGGATCCAAGTTTCATCCATTGTCACATACCGATGCAAAAACTCCTGTTTATTTTGCGTAAACAGTGCCAAACAGCGCTCTGAATCATCGATGCGTTGTTGTTTCTCTTCCATTGTGAGCAAACGCGGCACCCATTTCGAAAAAAGCTTTTTCATGACCATGTTCATGCGAAATAGTGTAAACACTACCAAATTATATCTTCAGGATATCGGCTATCTCACGCAACTTTACTTTGCGATTTTCCATCACGATTTAGAGTTTTTTTTTATGTTTTCTGGTGTAACAGCCTCATTTGGACGACCAGAGCGTTCAGCATCATTTGTGTCTGTACGACCTCGTTTGAAATCAGCATACCACCGACAAATGGTTGTTTTCGACGGAGCAGAGCCCGGATAACATTTTTCAAGCCATCGCTGAGTTTGAACGGTATTTTTTCCCATTCAAAAGCAATGTTTTATCAACACACGACATTCAGTTGTTTCCATTATTTTGAAAATTGCAAAAGTAGCATCACTAAAACCACTGTAACTCAATGACACAATGTCGGAATGTCATGAAAGTTTGACACGTAACTTCAAAAGGTTGGTACTAACTTAGAATGGTATGGATTTGTTATTAGAGGTGCCTTCTGTTAGTTAGTCCAGGGACTTATTGATCGATGTGTTATTTGCCAATATTCAAATTATTTAAACAAAACCTATCTTGTTATAAAATATTTCATACTCCCAAAAATTACCTAACAATAACAAAGAATAATTCAATTTGAATGAGATAAAATTAACACCAGAATTATGAGAAAATTGTCTTTACAATAACAGGAAGTTATTAATATTTCAACGATAAAGCTCTATTGCAATAAACGTTATTTTTTTATATTCTTGGATCCTAAATTTGAAATATGTTACAAGTAATATGTAAGTTTCTTTGTGAGTTCTGATTCTAAATCTTTTTCAAAGATTTTCATCACATTTATCATTAAAAATACATTCTAAAATATCCATCATAACAATCTGCAGACTGACTTAGAACACAACAAACAATGTAGATATTTATTTATCATTCCGAAAACAATTTACTTGAATGTAAATAAAATAAAGTCTGCGATACTGTTAACTTGTGTAGTTGCAATACTTTACAATAAGCAATTTGAGTACTTTTGTAATTTGATTATTATTATTAAACAAAATAAAAATTTCATCTACTAATGTGATATCTTAGAATTTATAAATACCCGCTTGTGATGAGCTATTTTTTTCCAATAAAATCATCCACACAATGAAAAACCTAGTAAAAGTTTTAAATGAAACAATCTATAGAAATCATTTTTAAAGTAATATTTGAATCCCATCACAAGTTTACGTCATCTGTATTTATAGAAAAATTTACTATAGTTCAGAAAATCTAGGATGAGTCGTGTGACAGCTCACAAGTTTGCCCCAATACAACCTTGTAACGGCGTTCAATAATTTTAATTATTTCATAAACTTTAATATAAGCCTCGATTCTAATAGCAAATTATTTAGGTAAATACATTACATAAAACTAACAATAATGACAAATTAATACATCTTGTTACAAATCAGCAAAAATGTGTCAGTTTGTTAAAATCAAATAATATTTGGTGACGTTTGTCAAAAGTCACTACGTTAGTCTGCATTGGCTAGGGATGGGGTATACGATAATTGGATTTTCGATTTTTTTATACCTAAAATTAAATGTTCGTAATTAGTATTAATTCATTGTGGATCTTGGCATATTTAAAGATAGATACAAATCATACACTACATTAGAAAGTCAGTATAATGAAAATTAAGAATTAAAACGTCAGTTTAGAGAAAAACAATTTTTCGATTTATAAAAAAACTATTCGATTTGTAAAAAAAAAACGATTTTACCCCATCCCTTTGAGACATGACGTTTAAAACGCCACACAACTCATCCTAGATTTTCTGAACTATATTAATCGATTTACAATTCAAAATAATTAAATGTTCAACTGCACATTTATAACAATTTTTGTGGATAAATTTCTTTTAATTTCTTTCAACAATATTTTCTATTTATTTTAAAACAAAAACAAAAAATATTGATAATTTTAGTCTGTTATCTTCCTAGTATTTAATTTATACTTTATTTATATACATTCGTTGTTTGAAAATTACAATTAATCAAAAATATAATTCGCTAAACACTTAAAAATATTGTAATTTATTTTTATCAAACACCGTTTAGTCCACTTTTTTGTGACGGTATAACCCTACCGGTTTCGAGGCTTTCCCCTCATCTTCAGGGGAGCGCAAACAAGACTAAATGCTGTTCAAACTGGTACTGATATACACGCTTCAACGGTTGGGGGCTGAGGGGTGAGGGAGGCATGGGACAATTTCGGCCAAGAGCGGAGAGATTTTTGGGATATAACTGTTCAACAGATGTTCGGATCGATGTACTGACTTAGAAATTTCTAGGGCCTCTAATCTGTCCAATTTATTTCCGTTACTACTGATATGTAAGAATTTGGCATCATTGATAGAAAAAATATGGTTTTCACGGTGACAATGATTAGCCATTTCAGAATAAATTAGAGGATTTGTTAAGGCGGATTTGTGTTCACGAAATCTCTTTTCAAAAGATCTTCCTGTCTTTCATATATAGAAATTATCACAGTCAGCACATAAAAGTTTATACATTCACACTGTTACTAATTATTCCATTTTTGCCTTTCCCATCAAAATTAATACCTGGTATACATCCTGGTATATTCGGGATGGAGATCCTTAGAGTGAGCAAAAAATATCGTAAATGACAATAGTAAGGCCTCTGTTAAAAAATCGGAATTGATTTCACAAAAAAGTGGAATAAACACTGTTTGATAAAAATAAATTACAATGTCTTTAAACCTCCACAACGTTAATGCCTTAACTATAAATAACAATAACTCAAAAATATTATACAGTACAAAGAATGTTAACACAATTTGTATTAGAAACATTTAAACATTTTAAAGCACCTCTTTGTGAAAAAAATGAAGTTAGTGAATAAAAAGATTTTATAAGCTTTTTGCTAAATAAATTTAAATTTTAATATGCACACAAGTACTATATGTCGAGTAAAGCTAAACCATTTAATATGCACACAAGTACTATATGTCGAGTAAAGCTAAATCATTTAATATGCACACAAGTACTATATGTCGAGTAAAGCTAAATCATTTAATATGCACACAAGTACTATATGTCGAGTAAAGCTATATCATTTATTTTTTATCTTCAATTTGAGGTAGATGATAAGGTAAATTGTACCCGAGGACAATAGGACCGTGTAACAAAAGAGAGTATGCTTCTTTATCGATAACATTTGAAATACTCAACCATTTCTCTAATAATTGCAACACTTCATCTTGCGTTAATCTTGATGCCTGAAAACCTCTAATGAAACAAGCAGCTTTTAATTCCTTCCAGGACATTTTCTGTAACCCACCTTCCCTCACAATAGCTTTATCCATCTCTTTCAATATGAAAGCCTTGTGTTTCAATTTACTTGAAGGATGAAGTCCATTTGAAAGTCCGTGCAATCGCAGCAAACTTCTCTGTGGAAGAACAAAAAAAAACGATTATTCAGCAGTTTTAATCGACTATAAATGAAAAAGTCGCGTGCTTATTGCAAATATTTAATAATATTAGTTCAAATATCACGCCATTTCCTTTTTGGGGTAGCAATAGATGACACTCTAGACAAAGAGTTCCCAAACTTTTTTCGGCCGCAGACCACTTTACCAAAAACTTTTAAAACCGTCTCCCCCCTAGTCATTTACTTTACTTACTCAAATTAATAAGTTTGTACAGTACTCGATATTAAATATTTCACTAGATATTAAACTTTTCATTTTTAAACGTTCGATAAGAGAATCTACAGACATGTTTGAGCTACGTGTATCATAGTTTCATGCATTCTTACGTGTGACTTTTAATGACACATTTTACCTTTTCGTTCACAAGTTTGGTATGTAATGTGTTATTATCAAAAAAGTTTTAGCGGATGTTTGTAGTGGGACGAGATGATGATTTTGTTGACATCGCTATATTCGCTTTAGTCGAATTCTGTGTTCACTTTTCGTTCGGGGGTCACCACTTTAGCGGATGTCCTTGTTGGACGTGCTGATGATTTTGATTGTTTGGTATTTAAAATAAAATACGTCGATTAGCAATGCGGAAAGTGAGAGTGAATAATCAATGAATAGTAAACAGTGATGAATGGTCAAATGATTAAATGATAAGTGATTCTTTATTTATGGATAAGTAGGTATATATACATATTCAGAACGGGGCGCGTGAGTGCGTCCGCAATATATTTTTATCTCACTCCTGCGCGTGCAGAGGTGGTTGCAGACGTTGCGAATAATATAGTGGGTAGATAATTTGTTGACGAAAACGGTGAGACAGCGCGATGCATTCTCTTTCTACTGTGGAATGTATCGTAAATAGTATTTGCGGGTAAACAATATTAATGTTCTGGTATGCGACCTTTGGGCATGTCCCAAGGTCGGTTCGTCGGTCGTTGACCGTGCGTGTTGACAATATGTAGGGACGACGGTAGTCCCCACAAATTGTTTATTTGAATTATTTTACTTCTTAATTAGGTACCTATTGGAATCATAGATATTTTGAAGTAACAAACAAATAGCAGTAGCAAGTGTGTCTTTTTTGCTGCCGTCCACCCCCAAATTTTTTTATTGAAACTATCGACCCCTAGAAAAATCAAATCGATCCCAGGGGGTCGATATTGACCACTTTAGGAACTCTTGCTCTAGACTTTTCTATTAAATTCAACAACTTTTGTTTCTTATAAAGGGTCTTCCAAATTGAGCGGTTTTTTTAATTCTTGGATAAAACACACAATTTGCTATGATTTCAAAAAACTTTTTATTGGTCATTGAAATATAATGAATGACATTTAAACACAAACAACAATATCCGCCAAATATAACCTCTTGCAGCTCCGCAGATGTCCACTCTTTTGAAAAAAATTCGATGACATTTTGGCATAATTGCGGTTCTAACTCACCAATAATGCGAATAATTTCGTCGTTAAGCTCAGAAATTAATCGGGGGTCATTCTTATAGACCTGGATTTTCATATAACCCCCGAGAAAATAATCCAACGGTGTCAGATCACATGATCTTGGTGGCTAATTAACATCACCGTTTCCGGAGACTACAATACATAAAATAATTCAACGATTTGAACGCGTTGTTGTATTGTATTGGGTGTTAACATGAGTTGTATCCACCAAAAGTAAAACAAAATGGTAAATTTTATACGTCATTTGAAAGAAAATTTTCTGCTCTACAAGATATTGTGTTTGCTTTTACGTTACATATATTATTTTATTTGATTACAAGCCTTCAAAATGGAATGTCAAGTAGACGAAAGTGAGCATTTTCGACACCTCCTTCTGTTCGCGTTCAATCGAGGTAATACAGCTGCCAAAGCTGCTCGCGATATTTGCGAAGTGTACGGTGAAGATGCTATTAATGAAAGGATAACTCGCCGATGGTTTTTGCGTTTCAAAGACGGTAATTTCAACCTGAAAGATATGGAGCGTTCCGGATGACCAATGGACTTCGATGAGGACCGCTTAAACCATGTTATTCATGAAGATACCCTTCAAACCACCGTAGAATTGGCTGAGCAGATGAATTGTTGTCACATGACTGTATACCGCCATCTTAAATCAATGGGAAAAGTCCAGAAGTTCGGCGCTCGGGTTCCACATGTTTTTGAGTGAAAACAACAAAAATCAACATTCGACAATTGATGAATAATATGGTTTAAGCGGTCCTCATCGAAGTCCACTGGTCATCCGGAACGCTCCATGTCTTTCAGGTCGAAATTACCGTATTTTAAACGCAAAAACCATCGACGAGCTGTCCTTTCATTCGTAGCATCTTCACCGTACATTTCGCAAATATCGCGAGCAGCTTTGGCAGCTTTATTCCCTCGGTTGAACGCGAATAGAAGGAGGTGTCGATAATGCTCACTTTCGTCTACTTAACATTCCATTTTGAAGGCTTGTAATCAAATAAAATAATATATGTAACGTAAAAGCAAACACAATATCTTGTAGAGCAGAAAATTTTCTTTCAAATGACGTATAACCTTTACCATTGTGTTATACTTTTGGTGCCAATTTTTTATTTGAAAAAAACGGACACAACTTATGTTAACACCTAATACAGTAGAACCTCTCATAACGAGAATAATTCGTTCCAGAATCTTACTCGTTATGTGAAACACTCGTTATGCGAAACAATTTTTCCCATATAAATCAATGTAAAATACGATAATGCGTTCCATGCCTAAAAAAATACTCTTTTTTTTTATTTTGAACGTTTATTCAAATAAAATTACATACTTATAAATTGTTAAGGAGCGTAAAAACCCGGAATGCGATTTCGATTTGTAAAAAACAATAAAAAAATCGAAATAACTAGTTTTTTATTTATGAATTTATGACAAATAATTAATTCTTTTTTACTAGAAGTAAAATCCGGTAACCCTCAGAATCTACGAGCTTCTTATAGTCGCTGATGAAGTTCTCTGCTGCCTTTGTGTCAGAGCTTGCTGCTTCACCGTGCCTCACAACGCTGTGGATGCCGGTTTTCTTAAATTTCTCGAACCATCCATGACTTCCCTTAAATTGTACTTCTTTTTCGGCAGTTGATGATCCTGGCGTCTTCTTAACGAGGTCGGCGAAAATAACTTTCGCCTTCTCACAAATGATGTTTTCGTTAATAGTATCGCCTTGCAATTACTTTTCGTTTATCCATATGAGAAGCAACCTTTCAACATCATCAAGAATAGGTTACCGTTTCGTAGACATTCTTGACACTCCCTTTGAAGCATCTAACTTCTTAATTTTGTCCTTGTTCTTGAGGATAAAGCAAATCGTTGGTGTAGACCGATTGTATGTGCGCGCTAGATCAGCCACGCTCACACCTCGTTCTCGCTTTTCAATGATTTTACGTTTCATTTCTACAGTTACTTTTATTCTCTTATGGCTGTCTTCTTGTGGCTTTTTCTTCAGGGACATTTTTGCAAGGGTTATTAAACTTTGCACAAAAAAATTACAAATAATGTCTGAACACAAGTTTGGAAAAATGTGTGTTCACATGTGACACTAACGTGCTAGCGGAACGAGTGCTAACCAGAGACTGACGCACTGGCGCGGAAGTCCCGGCTCACAAGTGAGTGACGTGAAGATGGGACTTCCCCTTTCTGCGTCACTCGTTATGCGAAATGTCGCTCATTAAGGGAGCATTTTTTTCACAATCTGTTAAGCTCGTTATGCGAATTACTCGTTATGAGAGGTGCTCGTTATGAGAGGTTCCACTGTATATGACTCCATTTTTATAAATTTCATACATTACACTTCTCAAATGTCACAAGGCCCAGGCAAGTTGGCGATGCCATCTGTGTTTTATCCAAGAATTAAAAAAACCCTCAATTTGAAAAATCCTTTACATCCATACATTTTCTTATAAAGTTTCTTCAATTTCTCTGAATTGACGTTTCATTTTTACAAAGTCTCATTAGTTTGGTCTAATAATGTTCTAGGTCTATCTTTACCATGAATTCCCATCATGGTTGAGATATGTTAAGTAAGTATTTTGGCCGACTTTTGTTAAAAATTCCTAGATGACTTTATAAAGCTCTTTTTCGCCCTATTTAACATCGGTTTTTAGTAAATATTCATAATTTATAACTCTATATTATAATCATTTCCACAGTATTAACTCGACTCCTTTAGTTCCTTTTCCACATCCACATTTCAATCCCGTACACCAATATTGTCAATAATATGCTGTTGAATACCGTGATTCTGGAAGATATTGACATTATTTATCTTTTATCTATCTATCTATATAAATAAAAATGTAAATGTTCGTATATTAAAAATCTCTAATCTCCGCAAGTTCTTCACCGATTGCTTTGAAATTTTGACAAAAGGATGCATTCGTATACAAGCATGTTTATATATATATTTTTATACACAGTTGGATATAAAAAAGTATATAAAACAGACGAAATAGCGGGAGCGCCCCCTACAGCGACATACGCAAACTAAACAATTCTGATTCACGTTTCCGATTCTGATCACGTTTCCGATTCTTTCATGTCGTTTTTTTAACTGTTTGTCTTATTTTTCATCGCTTTGAAATTTTGACAAAAGGTTACATTCGTATACAAGCATGTTTATATATATATTTTTTTCTATACAGTTGTATTTCAAAAAGTGTATAAAACATACGAAATAATGGGAACGCCTCCTGTTGAACGTGACGGCAACACACGCAATATAGATTTCGACTTATTTTCATTTTGATTTAAAATATTAAATATTTAATAATAAATAATTAAATATTAAATAATAAATATTAAATAATAAATATTAAATAATAAATATTAAATTTTCAAATAGTTCGTGTTCAAAAACCAGGCTGAGCCACAGTTACGCGTGGCCGGGTACAGCTAGTTTAAAATAAATGTTTTAATTTCAACTTACTTGAATCTTTCATGGTACAACATGTATAAAAAAAACAGATGAATGAGACTCTCGCGCGGTAGAAGTGGAACTTCTTAGCTTCTAGGAAAAGTTGATTTTATGCATTGCTTTTTTTCCATTTGTTAACGATTTTTATTATTTTTTTTTTAGGATTAAGTAATGGTTATGTGGAATTAAATTCAAAAAATTCTCTCTTAATTAAATAAAAAATGGTTTTGTGGAATTTAATTCGAGAAAATCTCTAGTAATTAAATTTTTTTTATTTTTTTTATTTTTAATAATAAATAATAATAATAATACTATAATACAATTAATAAATTTTAATTTATATTTTTAATATTAAATAAATTTATATTTTTATGTTATAATTATTTTTAAATATTTATTTATTTATTATTATACTATTTTTATTATATTATTAATAATATTATTATATTATATTATTAATTAATTATAATATAATAATATAATTATTAATATTATTATAATAACATATTATTATAATTATATATTAAATATAAATTACATATTAAATAATTATTAAATAAAATAATTTAACTTAAAATTAAATTAATAATGATTAAATATATTAGTATAAAAATTATACATCACAAAAAACATAATTTTTTTTATTTTTAATTATAAAAAATAATAATTTTAATAATAATATAATACACTTAATAATATTAAAATAATATTAATTATTATTAATAATAAATAATTATTAATATTAAAATAATTTATTAATAAATAAAATATTTAATAATAATAAATAATAGTATGTTATAATACACCGTTTCACTTTTCGTGATGTTCAGGCCAATTTGCCCTACCGCATAGATACAAGTTTCACTTCAATAATGGATTAACTAATCCAGGGGTTAAAAAAACTTTTTGATTATACAATATGTGAATGCATGAGTTCATTCATTACAAACGGTCGGTCAATTATACGAGTACTTGGAACCTCAAATATGAGATGTTAATTGTGACCAACCGGCTGTTCTGTTCCATTCTATGAATTATTTTTTTTAATTAAACGTAAGTTTGAAATACGAATTTGCAATTTTTTGTTGAATAGAAAATAAGATATGAGCATTTGCACGCAATTATGTTAATGTGTATGTAAAATAAAAGATACCGGTGTTAGCAAAAGGGTTTGTAAACTATAAAAACATGTTTATATACCAACAAATGCAAGTTAAACTTTTGCATAACATAAAGCAACATGCCGTGCAGTGTTCACACTAATCTAGCCAAGTTTCCTCCCAATCGTAGCTATTTAAAATGTTAATGTTTATTACGTCATGTTAAGCTGATACGAAGACTATCACGGAAGGTAACAACTTCAGCAGTGCAAGGTGTGCGTGGAAGAGGTATACCGAGAAGAACGTTGCTGGATCAAATGACTGGATTTGAAAAGAAGGTAAAGTGAGTGATAAGTATCAATAATAGAAGATTGAGCATAATGAGATGAGATGAGATGAGATGTATGGAATGTAGAGGAGGTAAAAGTTGTGTGCTTGAACAGAAAAGTTTATCTGTTTGTTCCATCTGTTTACCCATCCATCTATGATATGTTCCATCTGTTGACATCTGTTAACAACAGTTTAAATTCCAAATGTATGTTAATATTATGAAAACAACAGTTTAAATTCCAAATGTATGTTAATATTATGAAAACAACAGTTTAAATTCCAAATGTATGTTAATATTATGAAAACAACAGTTTAAACCAAAGAAATTTAAAAAAGAATCTTTTTAATAAGTTTTATCACATCTGAAAATTTTATTATAAAAACATATAATTTGGCTAATGCTGTGAAACCGAAAATGAAACCAAACATACTATACAAAGATGTGAAAATGAAACAAAACATACACAGAAGGTACTGCGTAACGTAAGTATTTCAATTTTGAAACACATGTTATAAAAATAAAATAAGTCTACAATTGTAAGGTAAGTGCTTGCAATATAAAATAAGGTTGTTGTACTTTTTTACAAAACCAATGAAAATACGAGTACATTTATCTTTATTCACATTTCGAGTGCACATATACTGAAAAATAAGGTAGTTAGTAGTAAAATATTACAGAATTTAATATTTTAAAGTGATAATATACGAAAAAATCTTTATTTTTCTTGACGTATTAAGTACGAGGCATATCCAGAAAGTAAGTGTACTGAATTTTTGTAGGTTACAATTTTTTTTATTTAAACAAAAAAATTACATGGTTACCGTAGTACATATGTAAGCTATTTTTCGACATAGTCGTCATTCCTCTCAATGCAGGTGGTGAAGCGGGGTATCAACTTTTTGATGCCTTCCTCGAAGTAGTTTCCCGCCAACCCGTCCGTCCACTTCTCCACCTCCTCCTTTACCTCCTCGTCGGTTGAAAACCTTTTTCCACCCATGTGCAGCTTCAGGGAGGTAAAGAGATAGTAATCTGAAGGTGCTAGGTCAGGGGAATGCGCGGGATGGTTCGGGACATCCCATTTAAACGAGGCGAGCAGTTCCTTCGTGGCGTTGGCCGTGTGCGGTCTGGCATTGTCGTGCAGCAGGCAGACTCCCTTTGTCAGCATGCCTCTCCTCTTGTTCTGAATCGCCCTCCGCAATTTTTTTAGGGTCTCACAGTATCTTGGAGAGTTGATGGTCTCCCCTCGAGGCATATATTCAATTAAAATTATGCCTTGACAGTCCCAAAACACGGATGCCATGATTTTCTCGGCTGAAATTGTGGTTTTGAACTTTTTGGCGGAGGGTGAAGAGGTGTGATGCCACTGTTTAGACTGCCTTTTGGTTTCAGGCGTGTAATGTGCAACCTGAGTTTCATCTCCAGTAACGATGGAGCGGACAAATTCATCTCCATGGAGTTTGCAGCGCCTCAAAAACTCTTGCCCGGCATTATTTATTTCGCACTTGGCGGGAGATTGGATTGACATTTTTCACGAAACGTGTTGTCGCGTCGAAACTTCTCAACGTACTGACCTCGAACCGGTCTCGTTGCGGAGAGGAAGGGTCAGTGTACACGGAAGTGTAGCCAACACATCGAAAATAAAATCCATCCAGTCGTGAGAGCCTCAGTACACTTACTTTCTGGATACGCCTCGTACATAAAGTTAGTGAAATTCAGTGTGACCATTAACTTTTAAACTTTATATGAAAAAAAAACCTGATTAAATGCCTGGAAGCCCAACTTGACAGAAGAAAAGTGTGTTGCTGCAAAGTTAATAAAAACAGAACATCGACTACGCTAACAAACTATAAATGCTGAACAAAGACAATCTTTTAATGAGAATTGAAGATCACCAAAATGAGACGCCAGCAGACTAAAGCAAACAATACGATGATTGGCAATATACAACTATTGTAGAGCAAACACGGTACAGTCGGAATGGGGTGTGGTGGGTTAGAATGTAAGTAGATGTAACAATTAACGAGTATTTAGTAATTAGATTCTGCAAATCTTTGGATTTATTTTTCTTATGATGTACTTGTAAATAACTTCATTAGAAAAAAACTGAATAAAAATATATATATATATGTGAGGATATATTTATTTGAAGAATGCAATTGATTATGACGCTCGCAAAATAAGTTTTTATTTGTAGCATGTAGGATCAAGAATCAATAATGAAGTATTAAACAAAGAAAAATTAATTGTGTAAAGAACACACCCATGTAATAATTGCTTAATTAAATAATGGAAAAAAAACTGTCGTTTTTATGATGAACCATTATTACTTTCAATAATGGTTCCATTCCAATAATGAGGGTCGCCGGCTTTGAGCTGGACCGCAAAGGGTAGGCAACACTGAACCGTGTTAGAACAGACTGCAGCAGAAGTGCAGCCGAGCGCCACAGATGGGGCTACATCGATGACCCCAGTTGTGACTGCGGTGCTGCGGCTCAGACCCTACACCACATTATGAGAGAATTCCCTAAACACAGGTTCCACGGAGCGATGGAGGATATAAACAAACTGACGACCGAAGCCAAAAGATGGCTGAGGGATTTAAATTTGATTTTATAAAGCGCCTCACTATGCCATACGCATGCATGTATGTATTACTTTTAATTACAATTTGAAATACTTTATCACAAAAGACAGTATAATTTTTTATTAAAAAATGTATCAGGTGTACAAATAAGCCGCCGCCGTTTGACAAAAGTTGGCGCCACCAGTAAGTTATGGTTAAAATTGTCAGATGTAAAATGTCATTGTCGTAAGGTTGGACATCTGTCAACAATATGACCTTGAAATATTAGTGAATTTTTATCAGTATAATATATTCTTTTGTGTGCGAAAATGTCAAATTTTGAGCCGAATAAGCGTCATTTGCGGGAACTTTTGATTTACTTCTTCAATTTGAAGAAATCTGCAGCTGAGGCGCATCGATTGCTTGTAGAAGCATATGGTGAGGCTGCCTTAAGTGAGAGAAGTTGTCGTGAGTGGTTTCAAAAGTTACATTGACATTACACAGATTTTCCTTAGTGTAGTTTTCATACCATCATCTTTCTGAGGTGAAACACTTGGCACAATAATATCTCTGTTGTTATTTTTACTGTTTTTGCTTAAACTTTTGATAAAAAATAAAATGAAATCTCAAAACAATGTTTCGTGTACTTACCCTGTGGGTAAAATGAAGATTTCTTATACTATAAGGTCCCGTAATAAATAAAGTTTTACAATCAATGATTTGTTCTACTGTCGGATGAGTCCCTTTTTCCAACATGTCCAAAATATCACAAAACTTTATTTTTAAATCTGGGTTTTGTATATTCTTAGAATAATGTTGCAAATTCTTGAAGAGAGGTTTGTTAAACTTTAGTCTTTCTTTCAAAATAATAAAGTTGAACTCTTCCTTTTGATCATCAGTCCAAAAATGTGATGTTAAAAATATACGCGGATACATGTACCTGTAATTGAAAAAAAAAAACTATAATTTTTGCAAAAAAGCTTTACCTAATTGTAATACACCACGAAGTATCGAGATTAATTTCAAATACTAATGTTTTCTATCCGAACAGAGAAAAAAAATTCTTAACAATAAATATGGTATCATAATGAAACACACAGATAACACATCGATCAATAAGTCCCGGGACTAACTATTATACTAAAACAACATTTGTTTGCCAATATTCTTCTTTATTCATCAACATAGTCTCCTTCAAGAGCGATACATTCTTTGCAACGCTTTCCTAACTTTTCTATGCCAGCCGTGTAGAACGATTTATCTTTGGTTTCAAAATAGGCGTTAGTTCCGGCAATCACTTCTTCATCGGAGCCAAATCTCTTTCCCTGGAGCATCTTTTTTAGGTCTGCGAACAGCCAAAAGTCGCTGGGGGCCAAATCTGGAGAATACGGTGGGTGCGGAAGCAATTCGAAGTTTAACTCGTGCAATTTGGCCATCGTTACCATCGACTTGTGACACGGTGCATTGTCCTGATGAAAGAGAACTTTTTTCTTCTTCATATGGGGCCGTTTTTTTTGCAAAGTCTGTCTTCAAATGCTCCAATAACGCTATGTAATATTCGCTATTGATGGTTTTTCCCTTTTCAAGGTGATCGATGAATATTATACCACGCGCATCCCAAAATATGGAGGCCATAGCCTTCCCGGCCGACTGTTGAGTTTTTGGTCGCTTCGGACGACTTTCACCGGCTGCTCTCCACTCAGCTGACTGCCGATTTGATTCCGGAGTATAGTGGTGGATTCAAGTTTAATCCATTGCCACATACCGATGTAAAAACTCCCGTTTATTTCACGTAAACAGTGCCAAACAGCGCTCTGAATCATCAATGAGTTATTGTTTCTGTTCCATTGTGAGCAAATGCGGCACCCATTTCAAAAAAAGCTTTATCTTGACCAAATGTTCATGCAAAATAGTGTAAACACTACCAAATGATATCTTCAGGATGTTAGCTATCTTGCGCAACTTTACTTTGCGATTTTCCATCACGATTTTGAAGGTTTTTTTATGTTTCCCGGTGTAACAGCCTCATTTGGACGACCAGAGCGTTCAGCATCATTTGTGGCTGGACAACCGCGTTCGAAATCAGCATACCACCGACAAATGGTTGTTTTCGACGGAGCAGAGTCTGGATAACACTTTTCAAGCCATCGCTGAGTTTGAATGGTATTTTTTCCCATTAAAAAGCAATGTTTTATCAGCACACGAAATTCGGTTTTTTCCATTGTTTTGAAAATAGCAAAAGTAGCATCACTAAAACCACTGTAATTGAATGACACAATGTCGGAATGTCATGAAAGTTTGACACGTAACTTCTAAAGGTTGGTACTAACTGAGAATGGTATGGATTTGTTATTAGAGGCGCCATCTGTCGGTTAGTCCCGGGACTTATAGATCGATGTGTCAAGTACAACAAATTAGCAGAAGCATAATATCTTGAATTCTGAAGTGTAAATAATACTCATAAGATTGCTTTAGGGCAAAATCTTGTGTACACTTGACTCAAGTGTATGTAATTAATTTATATCTGAGGGTTGAGATGATACAATAAAGAATGAATAAACCACTTGTTTTATCTTCTCAGCCTCTGGTAAATAAAAAAAATGTAAAAGTACTTACGCTAGTGGAAAAACCACATAGTTAGCAAATGGTAACGCAGAAAATAATAACACTGGAGTTATTTTCAACATATCCTTGGGCATCTGTTCGTATAACTCAATCTCTCTTCTGGTCAACTCAGTGAAACCCTCTTCTTTTGTAAGACTAAGAACAGTTAATCTCACATTGACAAAGGTTTTCAAATCATTGTAAAAATTCTTGATTCCATAAGTGAAAATTCTATACACTTTCATGGCAGCGGGAAATCTTTTCTCCAGCATTTGTTCATAGTTATTCATGTACCTCATATAACTGTTCATTAAATATCCCTTTATCTTGCTTTCTTCATTGTGTTGTTGATTTTGTTGCTGCCACATTGCACTTGTGGTCGAGAGATGCCTAAAAAGTATTCAGAAATCAACAAAACAAAAATTAAAAATACATCAACTTAACATATTCACTGCTATCCTAATAAGGAAATAAAGGGTCTTTCAAATTGAGCAATTTTTAATTCATAAATAAAACACACAATTTGCTTTGATTTCAAAATACTTTTTATAGATCATTGAAGTATAATGTATGACATTTAAACACAATAAACAATATCCGCCAAATGTCCACCTCTTGCAGCTCCACAGATGTTCACTCTTTTGTCAAAATTTTCGATAATATTTTGGCATAATTGCGGTTCTAACTCACCAATAATGCGAATAATTTCGCCCTTCAGATCAGGAATTAATCGGGGGTCATTTTTATAGACCTGGCTTTTCACGTAACCCAACAAGAAAATAGTCCAACGGTGTCAGATCACATGATCTTTGTGGGCAATTAATATCACTGTTTCTGGAGATTACAATACATAAAATAATTCAACAATTTGAATGTCCATTGCCATCCTTTTCGAATTTCTTTAGATGGATTCAAAAACAAGTGAACCCGTAGTGGCCTAGTACTGATAGAGTTTATGAAAGTATTTAACAATGAATTATTAATATGTGCACTGCCTGCCGTCTTAAGCATTGTTGTGGTTTCAAAAGAGATAATCCTACGTGCAAAGCAGACGGTCAATTCACAGCCTGGACCTGATTCAGTGTGGGTTATCTCATAAACATTTTACCATTTATAAATGGCTAACGTAATAAGTTTTACCAAAATACTTTGACATATGGGTGTGAAACATGGATGTGGAAAATTACTGATCTGAGCCGAATAAATGCTGTAGAAAAGTGCGCATTGAGAATAATACACTGGGTGACAATGTATGACAGATTAGGGATGAATGTGAACTTAGGTTGATGTGTTGAGGAAGATGCAGAAGAGTACTCTTAGATGGTTTGCACGTGGAACCAATGAAAGAAGAAAGATTAACAAAACAAATATTTAGTGCCAATGTGAGTGGACGGCGTGTGAGAGGAAGGTCGAGGAAAGTATGGTTGGATCATGTGAATATTTTGAAAAGAAATGTTATGAAAAATTATAGAAATCATAGAAGTTGTACGGGGTGTATGGATGTTGAGGAGACTAAGGATGTGTGTCGTTGATAAGAAAATCTGGCACTTTGTCATCTCTCCCTACCCCGAGAGGGAAATGGCGTGATGGTATGCACGTAAAATACTGCAGAGAAGGTATATTTCTTGATTATTTTTTTTAATATAAATAACCTTTAAAACTTGGTTTCGGATGAAATTCTTAAATAGAAAACTGAGGAAAAATTTAATAAAAATACATAAAATAAATTTAATTTACCTCCTCAAATGAACAGAATAATATCCACACAGTCTAATCATTTTTCCCGTCATGTTCTATGAAAATAATTGACAAAAATAAAAAATAAATCGCATAAAATAGAACTATTAAATAAATATAGGTGTTTCAGTATATATAAAGTGAATATTTCGAGATATTGTTAAAAATATATTAAGTTCGATCGAATGCGTACAAAAACCTAAAAAATCAGAGGGAAAAAAACGCGAAAAATTATATCTGTGATGAACTAATCCCGCTGATTTTCAGGGTTAATTTTTTTCGGCATTTGACAGATGGTACCATAAGCTTTTTTGTATAAGAATAGACGAATAAATTTTCCGATACGACTTGTTTAGACTAGTTTTTATTTGACATGATACTAAAAGCTATATTTTAAATATTTAACTCTAAAATAAAATTCGACTTCAAGCTCGAAAATTCTTCATGAAAGAGTTATGTTGAGGATACTAATAATCTGTTCGGGAAGACTTCTTGAACACTGGCCGTGAATTTGTATACGCCAGTATCGAATGATGAAACAATATAGTAGTCTATGAATGTAACATTTTAAACATCTATGGTCAATTAAAGGATTGAAACATGGCGCCCGATCAGTGGCTATTTTATTTTGTATTTGTTTGATAAGTTTTTTTCAACTTGTTAACAAGATCTATTCTAATATAGAAATGGATTTTAATCAATTATGCCGCACTTGCATGTGCGAAAGTAAACAAATGGTTCCCTTATTTTCTGAAGGGGAAAATTCACCAAGTTTTCCAGACATGATAATGTCAATTACTACTGTCAGGGTAAGAAAATAATTTGATTTTATTGATGATTTATAAGATCTTGGCATGAGTTGACAACAACATTAACCATTCTTACCTGTATTAATTTAAACAAAATATATTAATGGGTATTTTTATTTTATCGTCGACTATTCCGAACGAAGTCAAACAAATGTCAACAAACTATTGGATTTAAAAAAAAAATCATATTTGATTTAAAAAAAAGATATCCTAAATGTTGATGTGTTTTTACAGAGTGCTTTATCAAAGCTTTTATTTTAATAATTTATTAATGTGTTGAATTGTATTTGAAGTCGAATTAAATATATTAAATTATGGTTCCATATTCCGATTGTTTCAATTTAGCGCTTATATTATTATACTTAATTTTCTAGTTCGATTCTAGTTCTTTAGAAAGCTCTATACTCTTTTGAATATAATTAGTTTCAGCTTTTAATTTATCATCGTTACCCTATCACGCAACATTTATGTATTAGAGTAAATCTTGGACATTAATGTAAGGAATCGAATAAATACGTGAACTGATAAGAATACGTGATTTGTCGATGTATGACAAAATAAGAAATTAAATTTTCAAAGATAAATGTGAGCTAAAAACTGGTAGAGTAAATAGGGGGAAAAGAGCATTTTGAAGTGGTTTAGATGTAATGAACGAATGAGTGCTAAAAACTGACTAAAGTAATTTACAATGCATACATGAATAGAAATCCTAGTAGAGGACAACTAAAAAAAATATAATTTGACTAAGACCGAGGCCACACCAAAATGCTTCGTTAGGCGCTAAGCTAGATTTTACGTGACTCATATACTAGTTGACTTCATGCATGGTCACACCAAAGTGCTACGCACAAATTCATTTGACAGTCGGGAGCGATTGAGTCAACACACGATGCCACTCTCAAAACTAACTAATTTCATTACAACTTACCATCCTTATTTACTTCCTGTGCAACTTCATTCCAAAGGGGTTTTATTACAGGTATATTTTTGTATAATTTGCTCGATGGGTTCCACAAAGGCTCCCTTTTATACACAGCTGTCATTAAAACTTCTGCCATTTTGTAAATTAACCAACACGTCTGTTCGGTAGGAGATTCACTCGGTGACTAATCGTCATGCAACATTGCGCGAAGCTTGCAGTGTGGCCACTGCGATAGTAACATATGCGGTACGTTGGTTCGCTAGGATATGTCGCCTAACTCGCAACATAGCTCTAAGCATCAAGCGAGGCTCCTTCCTGTGTGGCTACGGCCTAAGTGAATACAATTTTGAAAGAAGCAATAGAAACAAAAGGTGTGGAATGAAAAGATGTATAGATGTGGAAGAGGTGAAGAAATTATGTTGTAATAGAATAGTTCTAGCCACTCAGTCCTCTCTGCCTAAACCAACAGGTAAGTGGTGTGATTTTACGTTTGTGTGTATCTTCATCACCCTGTATGTTCCATTAGGAACACAGGTATGCCTTAAAACACATATCAGGGTGCACAGTCTAGCATTGCCTATTGTTTCACCGGTGTATGGTGTAGGAGAGGTATTATTCTTCAAATCCCTTGTGGATAGTAAAATAGCAGCGCAGTTTTTGACCACGCAGAATCCTCAATCTGTAACTTAACTAGTTTTTTTATTTTAATATCAAATTAAATATTTTTAGGTGATGGAGCGTGATGGGTTACCATATCAGTTGTGCATACAATGTGCATCTTCTCTGGACATGGCTATCAATTTCAAAAACCTTTGTGAGAAATCTGACTCGCTGTTTCGACAATATATGTCTGAAAAAATTAACATTTCTGTGAACACGACAATTGTCAAGCAAGAGACTCCTGCGGAGAGACCGTTTGATAATTCTCATGTCGATATAAGCAATGATTTTGACAATCAGTTTTTAGTTTATAAATCGGAACCAGATAATGAAGAAACGGATGTTAAACCTGCTTTTAATAGTGAAACTGAAAAAAAAGGTAAGAAATCTTCCGCATAATACATATTTTTTTTTCTTGGTCAGTCACAGTTATAAAAAAGGGAAACAAAATTACGCAATTTGCCAAATCAAGATCTGCCCCGTGATTAATCATTTAGTGTACAATATTTCAGTTTTGCCCGAGCGGGACTCGGACACGAAGTTTCTTTTTATACTGACGAGCCCGAGCCTCTTTCGGGCAAATCTTGTTTCAACTTGTTGGGAGTGTTTCACACGATCGTCGTTTGAACAGATCTTGTTTCAACTTGTTTTCTCCGAACGGAATATATTTTCGTATAGAATTTATTCGTTCACAGTTCGTCATTGTGTTACGTTGCGTGTTAAAAATCTGACTGTTAAGTGGTTAATTAACATCTCTCTCTTTGTTAAATTTTGATTTGATTTGATTTTATGTGTATCTATAATGTAATGTCTGGTTAAGTAAGTCTCTAGTATTCTCCATATCACTGTATAGTCTCTAGTATTCTCCATATCACTGTATATATCACTGTATTCTCCATATCACACATAGACAGTGAGAAAGAAGGAAAAAACAAGATAGATGTCTAAGAGATGTTGTCAGAGGCGGACACTGTATCCCATGGACTGCAAGGTGCACCAACATCTCTACAAATATCATCCAAGAATTGGAGATTACCGAAAAACTTTCAACAATATGTAGAAAACGAATCCTAACATAATATTGCTAGAATGAATTATAAAAAGTTGTTGATCATGGGGACAGTTGAGAGAAACTGAGGAAAAAGAAGGTGTACTATGAGATGGACAGACCAAATAATGTAGTTGACAGGATCGTTTCTATGCGGTGCATTCAACATGGCCCAGGATCTGGAGGAATGGAAACAGGTGGTGCGCTGAGTTCAAGACATAACAGAGGATCACGATGCTCAGCATTAAGCAGATGATAAAGAAGTACATTTAGTGTACGATATTGTAAAATAATAATTAAAAATGACTCAAACATTAATTTCATTATTGATTTAACATCAAGATAATTTTTTTTATAGGTAATACAACAAAAACTAGTGCATGTGAAATATGTGGCAAAACTTACACAGGATCGAAATCTTTAAAAAGACACATGGCAGTCCACCAAGGTGAAGGGCTCAGCTGTAATCAGTGTGAACGGGTGTTCTCCAGGAGGGATCATTTAAGAAAGCATTTACAAAAAGTACATTCCGTCAAAGAAATTGACTCTGTTATGAATACTCTGTCAGCTAAGGTAAGGTATTACAGAGATGAGAATATTATAATCCATTAACCCTTCCGTCCCTGTGATGTGTAACTAGTACACGTCGCTTCGTAACACCTTTAATATCTCTATAAGGTATAATAAATACTGGCTTCAGATTTTAGGTATTCCTCCGTAATACATTTACGTGTTGAATGTAAAATATAATATTTATAATAATTAGCACTTATTGGCCACATCAGAGATATTTTGTGAAAATCGGGAATAAATTCACCAATACAATCAAACGTGTGCCAGTGTGTGACGTAGGTATATTTATTCTTAAAAAAACGCTATGGGTGAGGAAGCGACGCTATTCACGTCTCACTCTCACTCTACTTCGGTATATGGGAACGCAAGAAATAGAATCTCTGTTCTCTCGCTTCAGTAGCTTTCGAGCATCCGTTTGAGGTGGTCACTTCGCACATTTTGTGAATGTTGGCCAATGTTTTTTTCAGGTTTTCAGCAATTAAATTTCAATTATCACTTTTGACTTCAAATTGAATTAATTTAAGCGATTGGCTATGAATATTCTTATTTTTCCAATTTTAAATCGCTCATTTTTACATGTGTATTGATCTGTATTGAATACACAGCACCGGAACGTGCGGATTTTTTTTAGCACAGGAAGGGAAAGGTTAATATCACGGGCTATTATACTTAAATATCTTAGTCTAATTACTTGTAAAATTAACAACTTTATAATTTTAGTGGATAAAATTTTTAAATATATTTGTCTTACTTTTTTCTCATAAAATGGGGATCTCCTGATAGTGAAAAGTTCTTGGAAAAACATTTTCATCCAAGTTAACATTCCCAATGATGAGTGCATGACTTTGAAGAACTCTTTATACCTGTTTTTATACTGATTTGTTATCTTTCACAGCCAGTGGTTAAGTATGACTGCCAATATTGCGGAGTTGATGCTCCTAACAAGGTTTCTATGGCTAAACACTTAAGAACATGCCACAAAGACAAGCTTCCCAAGCGTAAACATAGTCAATATGAACCATTTATTATGTCAGACAGTGATGCCGGGGAAGATGATAAAATGAATGAGGAATTTATTGATAACAAACCACAAGTAAGTATTAGGTTAAACGTCAAATGAAATTTTGTTTCTCAAATGCAAGATTTGTTTCTAAGGCAATATTTTTATTTACACAGTTTTCCTTAAAAAAGTTTTATAAATTGATTCCATGTATCACCCAAAGCCAGCCATGCCGTGACAAATAGTTTATTTGGGCAAAGGAAGATGATGTTATATTTTAAAACGATAGTGATGAAAGGAACCGAATAAATGCTGTTGATAAATACGAGGTGTATCCAGAAAGTAAGTGTACTGAGGCTCTCACGACCGGATGGATTTTATTTTCGACATGTTGGCTACACTTCCGTGTAGCCTGACCCTTCCCCTCTGCAACGAGACCGGTTCGAGGTCAGTACGTTGAGAAGTGTCGACGCGACAACACGTTTCGTGAAAGGGAGTCTGCCTGTTGCACGACAATGCCAGACGGAACTGCTCGCCTCGTTTGAATGGGATGTCCTGAACCATCCCGCGCATTCCCCTGACCTAGCACCTTCAGATTACTATCTCTTTACCTCCCTGAAGCTGCACATGGGTGGAAAAAGGTTTTCAACCGACGAGGAGGTAAAGGAAGAGGTGGAGAAGTGGACGGAGGGGTTGGCGGGAAACTACTTCGAGGAAGGCATCAAAAAGTTGATACCCCGCTTCACCACCTGCATTGAGAGGAATGGCGACTATGTTGAAAAATAGCTTACATATGTACTACGGCAACCACGTAATTTTTTTGTTTAAATAAAAAAATTGTAACCTACAAAAATTCAGTACACTTAGTTTCTGGATATGCCTCGTACATAGGGGGACAGTGACAGTGTATGACAGTGATAAGAGATAAATGTGAATAGAGAATGAAATGATTAGGTATTAATGTGAAAGTCTATTAACTGGAATGAAAAAGTGCACTTGGAGATGGTTTGGGCAAATCTAAAACAAATCAATTATGAAAGTGATTGGAAGACTAAGGAAAGTGTCGATAATGATATTTTGAAAGAAAGCAATGTAGAAAATCAAAGAAATTGTCCCGAGTTGATGAGAATGTCGAGGTGGTGAAAAATGTGTATCATGATAGAAAAATCTGACACTGTCTACTTTGCCTACCCTGATAGGGACGAAGCATAATGTTTTGTATATGTGTATATTTGATATAAGGAGACTGCATTAATGCCTAATAAATATATCACATTTCCTTCTAAAGGTACACAATTGAACTAATTTTATTTAATTTAGTTTAGTTTACCAAGTCACATGGCAAAACATATTTTTTTACACCCAATCAGAATGTTTTCTATGTATTTTTTCATAATTTTGATGTACTTGTAGGGAATACCGTCGTCCCTAAAATATTGTCAACACACACGGTCAACGACCGATGAATCAACCTTTGGATATGTACAAAGGTCACATACCAGAACGTCAATATTGTTTACACGCAAATAATATTTACGTCGCATTCCACGGTAGAAAGAGAACGCATCGCGTTGTCTCACCGTTTCGGCAATAAATATTCTACCCACTATATCATTGGCAACGTCTGCGACCACCTCGGCACGCACAGGAGTGAGATCAAGATATACTGCGAACGCATTCACGCGCCCCGTTCTGAAATTGTATATATACCTACTTATCGACAAATAAAGATCACTTATTATTATTCACTTGACCATTCATTGATTGTTCACTCTCACTTTTTCGCATTCCTGAATCGACGTATTTTATTTTAAATACAAAACAAATCATAATCATCACGACGTCCCACTACAAACATCTGCTAAATTGGTGACCCCGAACGAAAAGGAACACAGAATTCGACTAAAGCGAATTCAGCGATGTCAACAACATCATCATCAGCACGTCCTACTAGGACATACGCTAAATACTCGACCATAAATGAATGAAAATATATATTGAAATATCTATATAATAAAATATAATTAATTTTATGCAAATATCAATTCGGGTGAAACTACACGAGTCGGTCTACATATACATAGTGAATTATGTAATATTTCCATTTTTTTTTATTTTCACACATTCTCATATAACGTTACAGCGATATTACTGTCCATTTTAAATCAAATCAATACCTTGAGATAAAAAAATATACTTTAGTTTGTTTGACAGGCGATGCAATTACTAATTTAAGCGATAATCAAATGGTTTTTGACAGTTTCGATCAATTTGACGGTCAATAAACTATATCTTTCGAAGGTAAATTTAGTTTTGAGGAGCATGAAAAATGTATGCTATAATACTGTAGTTGGACTTTTTTATTTCTTCTTTTCATGTTTAAACATGTACTTTACTATTATCTGGGTACTTTGTTTTAATTAATATTTTTCGTTAAACATTTTGCATTTTATTTTTCATAATATTATAATGGTGTTAGAAATTTATTCCTTTCTCCAAAAAGCAGATTAATAAATAGGGGTCGCCTTATAATCAGGGTTGCCCTATAGTCGGACCAATACGGTACTAATTCTTATTCAAATAAATTTTTCGTGGCGCATATTGAATGTAATTCTGATATTCGTTTACACAGACAAACTGACAAAAAAATATGATCTATGTATGGGTGGTGATCATCATATGGCCACGCGCTTATTACATGTATCATACGTATATCACATACTGTGTCGACCCAGTAGCGGTGGCAGCATAGACAATTTTCTTCCTTTAATTTAATTATTTTTATAATCTTTGGGTGCCCCTTTTCACGTGGCGCCTATACGCCAATGTCTAGGTTTGCTTGTTATCAATTTTGACTCTGGTCAAATGAGAATCTGTTATTTACATTTACTTTAAAAAAAAAGAACTTCAACTCATACTACTGATGGATTTCAACATAAAATAATAGTTTCAAGTTTGCAAAACAATTATGTAATTTTACTTGTAACACATCGATCAATAAGCCCCGGGACTAACTACTAAAACAACATTTGTTTGCCGAAATTCTTCTTTATTCATCAACATAGTCTCCTTCAAGAGCGATACATTCATTCTAATGCTTTCCTAACTTTTCTATGCCAGCCGTGTAGAACTATTTATCTTTGGTTCCAAATAGGCGTTAGTTTCGGCAATCACTTCTTCATGGGAGCCAAATCTCTTTCCCTGGAGCATCTTTTTGAGGTCTGCGAACAGCCAATAGTCGCTGGGGGCCAATTCTGGAGAATACGGTGGGTGCGGAAGCAATTCGAAGTTCAACTCGTACAGTTTGGCCAACGTTACCGTCGGCTTGTGACACGGTGCATTGTCCTGATGAAAGAGAAGTTTTTTCTTCATATGGGGCCGTTTTTTTGCAATGTCTGTCTTCAAACGCTCCAATAACGCTATGTAATATTCGCTATTGATGGTTTTTCTTTTCAAGGTGATCGATGAATATTATACCATGCGCATCCCAAAATACGGAGGCCATAACCTTCCCGACCGACTGTTGAGTTTTTGGTCGCTTCGGACGACTTTCACCGGCTGTTCTCCACTCAGCTGACTGCCGATTTGATTCCGAAGTATAGTGGTGGATCCAAGTTTCATCCATTGTCACATACCGACGTAAAAACTTCCGTTTATTTCGCGTAAACAGTGCCAAACAGCGCTCTGAATCATCCATGCGTTGTTGTTTCTGTTCCATTGTGAGCAAACACGGCACCCATTTCAAAAAAAGCTTTTTCATGACCAAATGCTCATGCAAAATAGTGTAAACACTACCAAATGATATCTTCAGGATGTCCGCTATCTCGCGCAACTTTATTTTGCGATTTTCCATCACGATTTTGAGGGTTTTTTTTATGTTTTCCGGTGTAACAGCCTCATTTGGACGACCAGAGCGTTCGGCATCATTTGTGTCTGTACGACCACGTTTGAAATCAGCATACCACCGACAAATGGTTGTTTTGGACAGAGTAGAGCCCGAATTACACTTTTCGAGCCATCGCTGAGTTTGAACGGTATTTTTTCCCGTTAAAAAGCAATGTTTTATCAACACACGAAATTCGGTTTTTTCCATTGTTTTGAAAATAGCAAAAGTAGCATCACTAAAACCACTGTAATTGAATGACACAATGTCGGAATGTCATGAAAGTTTGACACGTAACTTCTAAAGGTTGGTACTAACTGAGAATGGTATGGATTTGTTATTAGAGGCGCCATCTGTCGGTTAGTCCCGGGACTTATAGATCGATGTGTCAAGTACAACAAATTAGCAGAAGCATAATATCTTGAATTCTGAAGTGTAAATAATACTCATATGATTGCTTTAGGGCAAAATCTTGTGTACACTTGACTCAAGTGTAATGTATGTAATTAATTTATATCTGAGGGTTGAGATGATAAAATAAAGAATGAATAAACCAGTTGTTTTATCTTCTCAGCCTCTGGTAAATAAAAAAAATGTAAAAGTACTTACGCTAGTGGAAAAACCACATAGTTAGCAAATGGTAACACAGAAAATAATAACACTGGAGTTATTTGCCTTTGGAGTTAAATGTAAATGCCTTTAAAACAAGCAGGTGGAGGTGGTAACGACGAGTTGCGGTGGAGCTGTGGCGACTCTCAAAGAGGAGCGGAACAGCGAAGGGGGGGAACCGCGGCTGGTGCTGGAAGTGAGCTATTGTTGTACTATTTGCAATAATAAATATGACAATCAACACTCGTACGCTGCCCACATGACCAAACATTCTGGTCCCTTACCAAAAGGCCAGACTCATTTCAAGTATGTCATTATTTATTTATTTTTTATTCCTATTTTTTATGGTCAAATTAGGGTCAGATTTTTTTAGAAACAATATCAAAATAGCCTCTTGCATTAATTAATTGATGTTCTACTAAGTGATATAGTACTGAATTGTTTATTAAGATTTTTTGTGTATTTCTTTGGAAAAAAATATTCTTTATAACGGCTCTTTATTAAAATTATTTTATTTTTCAGTTGTACTATGTGTGATAAGGTTTTCTCAAAGAGGAAGAATCTGAAGCAGCATGTATTGACTCATAATAAAGAAAAGGCAAATAAATGCACGCTGTGTCACAGGTAAAAATACCAACACGTTTAATACATTATTTTAGCTCCGATTTTATTGAAATTATACCAAAAGTCAAGAGACAGATTTATTTAAAAAATCATATGTGTAAACTGGTATGATCATGTCATAATGAGACAGTTTATTTTTGTGCATAGCAGCAGCATATAACTACTCGATATAGTTGAGGTGATGTACGAAGAGGATGTTTTTGTGCATAGCAGCAGCATATAACTGCTCGATATAGTTGAGGTGATGTACGAAGAGGATGTTTTTGTGCATAGCAGCAGCATATAACTGCTCGATATAGTTGAGGTGATGTACGAAGAGGATGTTTTTGTGCATAGCAGCAGCATATAACTGCTCGATATAGTTGAGGTGATGTACGAAGAGGATGTTTTTGTGCATAGCAGCAGCATATAACTGCTCGATATAGTTGAGGTGATGTACGAAGAGGATGTTTTTGTGCATAGCAGCAGCATATAACTGCTCGATATAGTTGAGGTGATGTACGAAGAGGATGTTTTTGTGCATAGCAGCAGCATATAACTGCTCGATATAGTTGAGGTGATGTACGAAGAGGATGTTTTTGTGCATAGCAGCAGCATATAACTGCTCGATATAGTTGAGGTGATGTACGAAGAGGATGTTTTTGTGCATAGCAGCAGCATATAACTGCTCGATATAGTTGAGGTGATGTACGAAGAGGATGTTTTTGTGCATAGCAGCAGCATATAACTGCTCGATATAGTTGAGGTGATGTACGAAGAGGATGTTTTTGTGCATAGCAGCAGCATATAACTGCTCGATATAGTTGAGGTGATGTACGAAGAGGATGTTTTTGTGCATAGCAGCAGCATATAACTGCTCGATATAGTTGAGGTGATGTACGAAGAGGATGTTTTTGTGCATAGCAGCAGCATATAACTGCTCGATATAGTTGAGGTGATGTACGAAGAGGATGTTTTTGTGCATAGCAGCAGCATATAACTGCTCGATATAGTTGAGGTGATGTACGAAGAGGATGTTTTTGTGCATAGCAGCAGCATATAACTGCTCGATATAGTTGAGGTGATGTACGAAGAGGATGTTTTTGTGCATAGCAGCAGCATATAACTGCTCGATATAGTTGAGGTGATGTACGAAGAGGATGTTTTTGTGCATAGCAGCAGCATATAACTGCTCGATATAGTTGAGGTGATGTACGAAGAGGATGTTTTTGTGCATAGCAGCAGCATATAACTGCTCGATATAGTTGAGGTGATGTACGAAGAGGATGTTTTTGTGCATAGCAGCAGCATATAACTGCTCGATATAGTTGAGGTGATGTACGAAGAGGATGTTTTTGTGCATAGCAGCAGCATATAACTGCTCGATATAGTTGAGGTGATGTACGAAGAGGATGTTTTTGTGCATAGCAGCAGCATATAACTGCTCGATATAGTTGAGGTGATGTACGAAGAGGATGTTTTTGTGCATAGCAGCAGCATATAACTACTCGATATAGTTGAGGTGATGTATGAAGAGGATGTTTTTGTGCATAGCAGCAGCATATAACTACTCGATATAGTTGAGGTGATGTACGAAGAGGATGTTTTTGTGCATAGCAGCAGCATATAACTACTCGATATAGTTGAGGTGATGTATGAAGAGGATGTTTTTGTGCATAGCAGCAGCATATAACTACTCGATATAGTTGAGGTGATGTATGAAGAGGATGTTTTTGTGCATAGCAGCAGCATATAACTACTCGATATAGTTGAGGTGATGTACGAAGAGGATGTTTTTGTGCATAGCAGCAGCATATAACTGCTCGATATAGTTGAGGTGATGTACGAAGAGGATGTTTTTGAGCATAGCACCGGCATATATCAGGTCTGTAAATATAAAACTGGAATTTTTGTATAGAAAATACACATTTATTGTATGTAAATGGTAAAAAATATTTTATTCAAAGTATTGCCCATCGCTAGCTACAAATGTTTCCCATCTCTCTGGCAATTTGTGGATGCCACGCCAAAAAAACTGTTGCTCTTTTGAGGCAAATCAATCATCGAGCCATTTTCGTAAGAAGTGAAGCTCTGCTCAGCAAGTGCGTGTCCCATCGATGCAAATAAGTAGTAATCGGACGGAGTCAAGTCTGATGAGTAGGCCTCATGCGAAAGTATTTGCCAACTAAACGCCTTGACCGTTTCCTTGACCGGTTTTGCTGTGTGCGATGGTGCATTATCATGAAGAAGCAAAATCACTTTGTGTTGCCTCTTTTGATATTCTGGTCGTTTTTAACGCAATGCTCGGTTCAAATCCATCATTTGTTGTCGGGAGCGTTCAGTATTAACGGTTTCGCCAGGTTTTAGCAGCTAATAATAGATAACACCCTTCTGATCCCACCAAACACGGAGCATTGTCTTCCGTCCGTTGCAGTCAATGTCGCCGGTTTGCTCGGAGTTACCCATGATCTTTTACGCTTAAGATTGTCGAAATATATCCATTTTTCGTCGCCAGTCACAATTCAATGGAGAAATGATCTTCTTTTGTACCTGGCGAGCAACATTTCGCAAGTGGTTTTTCGGTTATCCTGCTGTCTTTCATTCAGTTCATGTGGAATCCATTTTCCCACCTTCTGGATCTTTCCCGTGGCTTTCAAACATATGGAGAGGGCTTCTCGTATCATATTTAATTGATTCGTGAATTTTTGTTGCGTTTGAGCGTCATCCTCATCCGACAATGCTCGCGCAATTCGGCGTCTTAAAACTTTCTCGGTGGTCTTCCACGTTCTTCGTTTCTCACGTCAAAATCGCCACTCTTGAATTTTTTTAACCACTCAAAGCACTGTGATTTACCAAGAGCATGCTCACTGTAAGCTTCGACAAGCATTCGATGCGATTCTGCAGCAGTTTTCTTCAAATGGTAACAGAAAATCAATGCTGTCCGCGAATCGTAGTTTTTAGGCACAAAAACAGACATGTTCAACGCTATGAAAACATATGTAGTTGTATTAAACTTGTATTGTTGCGAATTAAAAGTCTTTGACAAATGTAAACACAAGATGAAGGCGGCAATGACGCAGTTTGACTGTCACTATATTGACAACTAGAGCCATCTATGAGCAAATTCCGGTTCCATATTTACAGACCTGATAACTACTCAATATAGTTGAGGGGATGTACGAAGAAGATGTCGGATGAGATAATATTAGGTTTTGTTGAAATTAATCAAAATAAACAACATTTTTACTTTTTTATTGAAATTCCGAACAAAACAGCGCGAGTATTCTATTCTCAAAATGTATTTATTTAATAATGTTTTATTATGTAAGATTTTGTATTCTCTAAAATTCAATTTCATATTGTTTAATTCAATCAATAAATCAAACATTAAGTGCTTACGTTTTCACGCTTTCTTACTCTTCCGCTAACTCTCTTATTATACTACTAATTGACTCGCTTATTCCATACTGCATATTTGTTGCAGCCAATCGAAAGATCTTATTTTTGGTTCTAAATGGATATTATCCGTAATGGATGAGTGCTCATTTTGGTTCTAAATGGATATTATCCATAATGGATGAGTGCTCATTTTGGTTCTAAATGGATATTATCCATAATGGATGAGTGTTCATTTTGGTTCTAAATGGATATTATCCATAATGGATGAGTGCTTATTTTGGTTCTAAATGGATATTATCCGTAATGGATGAGTGCTCATTTTATGTTCTAAATGGATATTATCCATAATGGATGAGTGCTCATTTTATGTTCTAAATGGATATTATCCATAATGGATGAGTGCTCATTTTGGTTCTAAATGGATATTATCCGTAATGGATGAGTGCTCATTTTGGTTCTAAATGGATATTATCTATAATCGATGAGTGCTCATTTTGGTTCTAAATGGATATTATCCGTAATGAATGAGTGCTCATTTTGGTTCTAAATGGATATTATCTATAATGGATGAGTGCTCATTTTGGTTCTAAATGGATATTATCCGTAATGGATGAGTGCTCATTTTGGTTCTAAATGGATATTATCTATAATGGATGAGTGCTCATTTTGGTTCTAAATGGATATTATCCGTAATGAATGAGTGCTCATTTTGGTTCTAAATGGATATTATCTATAATGGATGAGTGCTCATTTTGGTTCTAAATGGATATTATCCGTAATGGATGAATGCTCATTTTGGTTCTAAATGGATATTATTCATAATGGATGAGTGCTCATTTTATGTTCTACATCCATCGTAACATAGCACTCGAAAAAAACTTGTGAAAATAATTCACTACATTTTAAAATGCATCGATATACTCGTGTATCTATCTGATTAAAGAATTCTAAGGTATGCAGCAGACTAGAGTAAAATTATCCAATATTTTGATTTAATTTTAAAATTTGAGACGGAAAAAGTTCTCTCTCTTTTCAATCAATTGAAAAGGAAAATTAAATTCAATCACAATCAATGAAATTTTAAGCCACACATGCGCAATCAATTTGGCTGCGAGTTAAAATATGTTTACCTAACCGATATAAATTTAAATGATGTTGTTTCCATAAGTGTTTCTCCCATGGTTTTCTAACAATATTTAAGAACTGAAACTGATATTATTCCTCCAGTTATTGTATTAAATTGAATTAGATAATCCAAACTACTTTATTACTTATTTAACACAATTCCTTATTAAAAGTATATTTTATATATATACTATATACTTTTAATAAGGAATTATTAGTTATCAGGTCTGTAAATATGAAACCGGAATTTACTCATCTATACATAGTTGAACTCCCTTTTACTATTTCAACCCCCTCTGTGCATTTTAGGGCATTCACTCGACCTGATCAACTTATTTTGCATATGAACAACCATACTGGCAAAAAACGACATCAATGTTCTCACTGTGATAAAGGTAATAATACATTTTCTATTTTAAATAAAATGCTACAATATATTTATAAAACCCTTATAATAAATCATTTTCGTAATTTGTTTTATCAAACGCTGTTTATTCCACTTTTTGTAACGGTATAATCCTACCGGTTTCAAGACTTTCACCTCATCTTCAGGGGAGCACAAACAAGACGTTTTGTTTGTGCTCCCCTAAAGATGAGGTGTGCACCTTGAAACCGGTAGGGTTATACCGTTACAAAAAGTGGAATAAACAGTGTTTGATAAAACAAATTACAATGTCTTTAAACCTCCACAATGTTAATGCCTCAACTATAAATAAAATAATAAATCATTTTCGCTAAACTCATATTGAGGCAACAATTAACCTGTTCACCGCGTTAAAAATCAAATTCCATGAATCCTGTGCGCGGCACAATTTCAGCGTTTTTTAATTTCTAAGTTTAAACACATATTTTGTTTAGAACCACTGATATTTGATTACAACACCAAGTAAACATGACACTTAAGTAATTTTCTGATAATAAATAATAGTCATTACTCTTAAGGAGACTCGTTAAATAAAGGAGATAAACTTAACATTACGTAAAATAAACAAAGGAATGCTACGATCAAATCGATGCTTCATGACACTCACCCGATCAAATGCATATAGCACTAGTAATGTTTATTTACGTAAGAGAGACTTAGTAATGTTTATTTACGTAAGAGAGACTCATCGCAAGACTCGATCCGCGAGACAGGTCGTTAATGCTGGAAATATTGAGAAACCAAAAAAATTCGGCGCTCTCTTTATTCAACCATATCTCATAAACTAATATATTATTTGACAAGGTTTTCAGAGATGTCGCTAGAATAAAGATTATTTTAAATTTTAGTTCAATTTTTATTCCGGTTTTGTGTCATTTTTTTTAAGTATTTGTGATTTGAAACTTGGATTGTCAGATCACAGGCGTTTGTGCTCCCCGCGGGGAACACGTTAACTAGCAATTTGTATATGCCTTTATTTTTATAGACATATTTATTTGATTGTAGAGGAAACTTTTAATATTAATTGTTAAGGTTTGATACAGAATGAATTCAGTTTCAGTTTTTAGAAATAATATCAAATAATTAAAAGATACATTGAACATTATTTTAATAAACATTCATAAATAGAACTGTATCATTTTGATAAACAATATTTATTCTGACAATTATTCTATTTTCATTATTTTACATTGTTAACACGTTCAGTGCTGAGAATATACCCCATATATCCATATAAACATAACCCTGTGTAGACGACACCCCTGGCATGATCCAACATGATACTATACAGCGATATGTTCCAACAAACCATCTCATCTTACTTACATTAAACTCTTTTAATCCGTGAATGTATCGGACGTGTGGCGTCACCCTTGTGTGTGTGTGTGTATGTGGTATGATGAAATAGACATTGTGTGTAGATCTGTATGTTAACTTATATTTGTATGTAAATCTGATATATGTTCTTGTATTTTATATGTAAAATGTATGTTTGTTTGACTCCGATCGCGTTCGCGACCGCACTGGAAATAAGTGGCTTGCGGAGCGGTGCAATCGGAGTAGGTACCAAGGGGCCCAGTCGGCGTAAGCAAGGCCCAAACCCCGAAAGTTGTTGTATTTCGCGGGCAATGGGCGCTTGTGACGGCCGACTGACCATTAATATAGAGGGCCCCCTGATTGCGATAAATATATTCTCAGTACTACCGACTATACAGCGTTTTACTTTGAGACCCGCTACCCTACATCGACTGCCTGAGAGGAATCACTCCCTGCTACCTTCTTCTTCTACTGGATCTTCGCTACGGAATTCGCTACCTCGATTCTCTGAGCGCTACGCGGCAACCAATGTGCCAATCTACAGTCTTTGTACCCGTCCGGTACAATGAATATTCAGTTAAATTGAAAACAAATCAATTATTAATCTCTATCAATAATGATAAAACTATAAGAAATTAATAAAACACTTTTGTGTTCACCGCTGGTTTATTTTGAGTTTACTACAAGTTTCGAAGACCTCTGTCTTCATCGTCAGGTGAAGATAAACTAAATTGCTCACAAAATATTTCTTCTGCAAGTGTACATAGTATAAGAAGAATTAGATAGGGGGAAGGAAGTGGGGAGAGTTGTGATTCAATGGTAAATGGGGCGGGGATAAATAATCTTACGGGCAGGCCAGGGTCTGGATATCCAAGGGGGTGGATTTTAAATGGGAAACATATTTAGCAGAGGGCTATTATTGGTTTGATTGTTTACAATATCTAGGCTTAATTTTATAATTTTTCTAATCTCGAGAATTTCCAAATAGTCAAGCTGCAATCCCCCTCGGCTTATGTGTAGAATCCGCAAACCACGATTGATAACGAAAGAATGGTTATTTTCAATTAGGTGTTTAGCGAACTCAGAAAAAATATTTTTGTTCAGGCATCTTAAATGTTCCTTAACTCATTTTTCGAAATTTCTTTTCGTCTTGCCGATATAAAAATATGAACAGTCGTTGCATTCTAATTTGTAAACTCCGGATTGAGTTAGTTTACTTTCCGTATCTCTATTGTTCATCATTTTATTTTTTATTTTATTGACCGTATAAAATCCTGGTTGAATATCTTCGGTAGTAAACTCAAAATAAACTACTATAAACTCATGGTGAACACAAAAATATAAAACAAGTGTTTTATTTTTTTTTAATTTCTTTTTACATAAAACATGACACCACAAAGTGAAACTGAAGTCTTTTCGAAGATTCAAGATATAAGAAATGAATTAGTTCAAGGATAACGAAGGGAACAAATAAAAATTAGGTTGAAAAGTCACGTAATATTTTTTCAATTCTCTCTTAAACGTAAATAAGGATGGTGCACATATGATAAATCTTTAATAATTACATTTTTCAAAAGAGTATAATTCAATATTGTTCCTTTTTTGTATGAAAGTTTATAAATTTTTCCACTTACTATAAGTAAAATATGATCAAAAAGTCATTACATAGATGGCATTACATTTCACACAAAAAACTAGAATGGGAAAATAAAGGCCTGGTGATTGATGGAAAATACCTGAGCCATTTGAGATTTGCAGACGATATCGTTATATTCTCACAAAACCCGAATGATCTTCAGCACCAACTGCAAGAATTGGCAGAGGTCAGCAAAGGAGTTGGTTTAAAAATGAATATTTCAAAAACCAAATATATGATGAACGGCTTTGCTACCCCAAAACCAATAAACGTAGATGGAAAGCCGCTAAAACTTGTCCAGGAATATGTGTATCTGGGCCGACTTATTTCCTTTGTAGGTGGCATATCGGAGGAAATAGCACGAAGGACAAAACTAGCGTGGAGCTCATTTGAACGTTTGAACAACATCTTCAAAAGTAATCTCCCAATATCCTTGAAGCGAAGGGTCTACAACCAGTGCATTCTTCCAGTACTTACGTATGGCTGCGAGACATGGACGCTCACAGTAAAGAACACACAAAAGCTCCAGACCGCACAAAGGGGCATGGAGAAATGCATGTTGGGATATACTAAAAGAGACCGTAAACGAAACACCTGGACTCGCAATATAACAAAGGTAGAAGACGTCATAAAGGTAGAAGACGTCATAAAGGACACGTAGCCAGAATGTCAGACTCCTGATAGACACCCGAAATAATCCAACGGTATCCAAGAGGCATAAAGAGGCCCAGAAGAAGACCGAAAGTACGCTGGATAGATGAAATCAGGAAGCATGGCAGCATCACATGGCATCAACGAGCAAAAAACCGAACTATTTGGAGTCAACTTGGGGAGACCTTCATCCAGCAGTGGATCGACCCTGGTTGACAATGATGACATTTCATATATTATTGCACCCTTGAGGAGAAGGGTCTGCTCTCTAAATGATGCTATATCAATTCAATTATTATGCTCTATAATGATTTCACATTTTATACTCGATAATAATCAAAAGCTTATATATATATTGGGTGTACAAATAAGTCACCGCCGTTTGACAAAAGTTGGCGCCACCAGTAAGTTATGGTTAAAACTGTCAGATGTAAAATGTCATTATCGTAAGGTTGGACATCTGTCAACAACATGACCTTGAAATATTAGTGAATTTTTATCAGTATAACATATTTTTTGTGTTCGAAAATGTCAAGTTTTGAGCCGAATAAGCGTCATTTGCGGTAACTTTTGATTTACTTCTTCAATTTGAAGAAATCTGCAGCTGAGGCGCATCGATTGCTTGTAGAAGCATATGGTGAGGCTGCCTTAAGTGAGAGAAGTTGTCGTGAGTGGTTTCAAAAGTTTAAGAACGGTGAATTTGACATCGAAGACAAAGAACGTAGCGGAAGGCCGAAAGTGTACGAAGACGCGGAATTGGAAGTATTATTGGATCAAGATTCGTGCCAAACGCAAGAAGAACTTGCACTTACATTAGGAGTGACTCAACAAGCAATTTCACATAGGTTGAAATCATTGGGAATGATTCAAAAACAAGGAAATTGGGTTCCATATGAACTGACACCGAGAAACGTTGAACGCCGATTTTCCACATGTGAAATGCTGCTTGCCAGGCATAAACGAAAGGGTTTTCTGCACCGTATAGTCACTGGTGATGAAAAATGGATCCACTATGATAATCCAAAAAGGAAGAAATCATGGGGAACCCCTGGCCATGCTTCAACATCTACGGCTAAGCCAAATATTCATGGAAAAAAACTCTTGTTGTGTATTTGGTGGGATCAGCTTGGTGTCGTGTATTATGAGTTGCTCAAACCGAATGAAACCATTGCTGGGGCTGTCTACCGAACATAATTGATGAGATTGAGTCGAGCACTCGAGGAAAAGCGCGCCCACTGCTACTCCAGACACGACAAAATTATTCTCCTGCATGATAATGCTCGTCCACATGTTGCGGCGCCGGTCAAAACCTTTTTGGAAACAATCAATTGGGAAGTTTTACCCCACCCGCTGTATTCACCAGACATTGCTCCTTCTGATTTTCACTTGTTTCGATCGATGACGCATGACCTGTCTGAGCAGCACTTCACATCATATGAAGATACCAAAAATTGGGTCGATTCGTGGATAGCCTCAAAAGATGAAGCATTCTTCCGACGCTGTATCCGTATGCTGCCAGAAAGATGGGAAAAGGTAGTGGCAAGCGATGGGCAATACTTCGAATAAAACATGAGGTTCCGTTCTTTCACAATAAATGCCCAATTTTTGATAAAAAACGGCGGAAACTTATTTGTACACCTAATATTAGGTCCTTACATATGAAATTGGCGTTTTGTTTGGGAGGACATAAAGTTGATTATTTTTTAATATAATATATTTATTTAATCAAAGTATGTACCATTGCTATCTATGCACTTTTGCCATCTCATAGGTAGTTCATCGATCCCTTTACTAAAAAAACCATTCGGACGGGAATCAATAAAATCTTTGAAGTCGGTTTGGACTGCCCCATCGGAGTTGAATTTTTTCCCTTGCAAGAAGTTATCCAAATTTCGAAAAAAATAGTAATCTGTCGGGGCAAGGTCCGGAGAGTACGGTGGATGTCTTAGACATTCCAATTGAAGCTCTTCTAATTTGGTAGCCGTCTGTTGTGCAGTGTGTGGTCTAGCGTTATCATGAAGCAGCAGTGGCCTAGAGCGATTAACCAGCCTCGGTTGTTTAGCAGCTAGCTTTTCCATCATGGTTTGCAGTTGCTGACAATAGACATCTGCCGTAATCGTCTGGCCAGATTTAAGAAAGCTGTAGTGAACGACACCAGCACTAGTCCACCAAACGCTCACAAGTAACTTTTTCGGAGTCAATTTTCGCTCGGGGCATGGTTTGGCTGGTTCGGCAGGGTTCAGCCATTGCGATGAGCGCTTCCGATTATCATACAGGATCCACTTTTCATCACAGGTAATGATTCGATTCAAAATCCCTTCATTATTGTGCCGGTTGAGTAATGCAACGCAGCAGTCAACGCGCGTTTGTTGATTTGCTTCACTCAATTCGTGAGGTACCCACCTTTCAAGCTTTTTCACCTTCCCAATTTGCTTCAAGTGGATTAAAACAGTTTTATCACTAACACCGCAGCCTGCAGCTAACTCGGACGTGGTTTGCGATGGATCCGCTTCCACAATAGCCTTCAATTCTTCATTATCAACTTTGGTCTCCGGCCGTCCACGGGGCTTGTTCTGCAGATCGAAATTTCCAGAACGAAAACGTTGGAACCAAAAACGCACTGTGTTTTCTTTTGCGGCACCGTCGCCATACACATCATTAATCCTTCGAGCCGTTTCTGCAGCACTGGTGCCACGGTGGAACTCGTACTCGTAAATAACGCGATATTTCAAGTTTTCCATTTTGTAAACTGAGTGACGCAAAGAAAAAAAACAATTGAGGAAAAAACAAATGAATTATAATTTTCGAAACACAAATACTTGAGTAAATAGCTGTATAAATTTGAAATTGGAATTCCTAACCAAAGAGAAGATATTTGAGATCAAAGTTGCCAGTACGGCAAAACGCCAATTTCATATGTAAGGACCTAATATATATAGTTTATTTTGTGATTGCAGGTTTCAACATGCTCTCCACTTTGAAAGATCATTTAAGAACACACAGTGGAGAGAAACCATACCTCTGTTCAATCTGTGGTAAAGGTAATCAAAATACTTGTTCTATTTACACATTGGGAGTTTTAAACTGTAATCATTGAAAATGTTGGAAAGACTTCATCTACTAACAAATAATGAAAGTATTTTTTAGACCAAGATTATTAATTAGCATTTTCCATGACCACGAAGAGCCAAATAAAAGCTGTAGAAATGCGTGCACTTAGAAGAATGCATGGGGTGACAATGTACGACGTAATTAGAGGGGAGTGTGAACTTAACGCTAATGTGTGTTGAGTAAGATGAAGAAGTGCACTCTGAGATGGATTGGGTATGTGGAACGGTTGAATGAAGAAAAACTAACAAAACAAATATACAGTGCAAATGTGAGAGGAAGACTAAGGAAAGTATCGTTGGATCAAGTGAATGATATTAACCCTTCCCTTACGGTGATAAAAATAATACGCGTGTTACGGTGTTGGGTAGTGAGTACGCAATAAAAAATTAGCGATTTTAAATCGGAAAAATAAGAACATTCATAGATAATCCCCTTAATTAATTATAATTGAAGTTAAAAATTATAATAATTGAGATTTATTTGCTGAAAACATTAAAAAACCATCTGAAAACATTAAAAAACGCTCACGGAACGGGCGTACGTCTAACCTATTTGCAAGCCTAGAGGCAACTAGTGACGCGGAACGTCAGTCACATACCCCGGCGCATACGCCTTTCCTTGCGACGTTGAGACAGTTCAGCTCCTCGCAATTCAGTCTAGTATGCAAGAGTGAGATGCGAATATAGTGTCGCGCTTCCCGCATACTATTCACCTATCGTCAAGATGAGGCACTCGCCGCGTTTAAATGCGAATTTGTTTTCGATCTTTACAAAACACCTCGATGTAGTCGATAAATTCTGATTATTATTAATATTATTTTTTAAATCAATGCGTAAATATATTATGGAGGAATACCTAAAATCTTGACCTTGTATTTATTATATTTATAGAGATATTGATGGTTATTAGAAGCAACGTGTAGAAGATACCCAACACAGGGAAGGAAAGGTTAAAAAAGTAAAAGTAAGAAGAGAAATGGTAAGAGGTATATGATAATAAAGTGTATGGATGTGAAGAGTTGAAACATGTGTGTCACGATAGGAAATCTGGTGCTATCTCCTTTCTGTCTATCCTGAAAGAGAAAAGGTGTGATGGTATGTATGTATGATCACGAATGCAATCAATTTGCAAGATAAACAAGTATGTGATTTGTTTGCACTTCTTTTTTGTACTCTTTATAAATTCACATTTAAAAAAGGTTAAAAAAATCTACATCCAATAATTGAAATTAATTGCAGGATTCACTCAAAATACAAATTTAAAACAGCATTTGATGAGACATTCTGCGACAAAACCGTTTGGCTGCTCAACTTGCCACGCCAGGTTCGTGTCCAAGGGGGAGCTGGATGCGCACCTACGCAAGCACACGGGAGACCACCCGTTTGTGTGCGACACGTGTGGCACTGGCTTCACAACCTCCAGCTCGCTGGTAAGACATAAATAAATTCTATTTGAGATTTCGCTACTCTCAAATTATTTTGCAAGCATAACTCATAAAAGCTGCATTGCGTCATTTCTGATGATTGCATTTACAATTGATTTATGGCTAGAATCAATTTCCTTCACTTTATTAGGGAAAAATCCTTTTTAATAATCTGTGTTTGGTCGACAAAGAGGGCAGGGCACCATACTTTCCTACCACAACATACTTTGCTTCCTCCACATCTATACATTTTCTCATACAGCTTCGTCTGTTTCTCTCTCCTTACTTTTCCTAAACGTCCATTCACTTGGTCCAACCATACTTTTCTCAGTCGTCCTCAACCATGACTCCTACTTATGCTTGCATTATAAATTTTTTTAGTCATTTTTTTATGCTCTTTTTCACCCGACTTGACACATTTAGCTTACATTCAGCCTCAATAAGTACATTTTACCTTTTTGTCATACATTGACACATCACACATGTTTCTTAATTTACGCATTTCCATTGAATTTACTCAGCTCCTTTCATTACTTTTCCACATACATATTTCACTACCATACATCAATGTTAGCACTATTACACTTGTGAACCATCATTTTAGCAGATGTTGATACTGCTTGGTTTGAATATGTAACTTTTAGTGCTCCATTGACTTTGTTTCATATTGCAACTCGCCATTTAAAATCTTGTTCCTCCTTTCTATGGTCTGAGCACATACTTCCCAAATAGCAGAATATAATGTTATACCACAAAGAATTGAATAAAAGTTTGTGGCCAAATGTTTGCAAAAAATCCATTGTTACTTGGAAATATGAGGGGGGAAATAATTTACTCAATTTTCAAATTTTTGCAACTCATATATTTTCCTGCGATAATAATTGTGATTATCCTCGAGTAGTGTTTGCTCTCCAAATGGCACTATATAATTGTGATTATCCTCGAGTAGTGTTTGCTCTCCAAATGGCACTATATAATTGTGATTATCCTCGAGTAGTGTTTGCCCTCCAAATGGCACTATATAATTGTGATTATCCTCGAGTAGTGTTTGCTCTCCAAATGGCACTATATAATTGTGATTATCCTCGAGTAGTGTTTGCCCTCCAAATGGCACTATATAATTGTGATTATCCTCGAGTAGTGTTTGCTCTCCAAATGGCACTATATAATTGTGATTATCCTCGAGTAGTGTTTGCTCTCCAAATGGCACTATATAATTGTGATTATCCTCGAGTAGTGTTTGCTCTCCAAATGGCACTATATAATTGTGATTATCCTCGAGTAGTGTTTGCTCTCCAAATGGCACTATATAATTGTGATTATCCTCGAGTAGTGTTTGCTCTCCAAATGGCACTATATAATTGTGATTATCCTCGAGTAGTATTTGCTCTCCAAATGGCACTATATAATTGTGATTATCCTCGAGTAGTGTTTGCTCTCCAAATGGCACTATATAATTGTGATTATCCTCGAGTAGTGTTTGCTCTCCAAATGGCACTATATAATTGTGATTATCCTCGAGTAGTGTTTGCTCTCCAAATGGCACTATATAATTGTGATTATCCTCGAGTAGTGTTTGCTCTCCAAATGGCACTATATAATTGTGATTATCCTCGAGTAGTATTTGCTCTCCAAATGGCACTATATAATTGTGATTATCCTCGAGTAGTGTTTGCTCTCCAAATGGCACTATATAATTGTGATTATCCTCGAGTAGTGTTTGCTCTCCAAATGGCACTATATAATTGTGATTATCCTCGAGTAGTGTTTGCTCTCCAAATGGCACTATATAATTGTGATTATCCTCGAGTAGTGTTTGCTCTCCAAATGGCACTATATAAATTATTTTATTATTATAATAGTTTAGGACAAAAACTGCCAATCAAATTCTCTTTCCGAGTCTTTATTTTATTTTTATAAAAAATAACGCAAACCATTTTAATTATTCCGAAAATTAGAACAACAATAAACATATCTACCGGAGTACACACGAGAGCCTGTTGAAATTGTCAAGTTTCAAGAGAAAAAGGAGAATATTGAATAGCCTCTCTGTATATTATTTTCTCTAACTTATTTTCTTTATACCTTTTTATAAATGTTTTCAAACGGTGTTCTAGAAAATAAATTAGATTTCTGAGACAAGATTTTTCCCTTCTACTGATATTTTTGCTTGGCACTATCATAATATATGTTGCGAGAAATATATTCTTCTTTTTCAATATTAAATGGTCATATAATATATATATATATTCAAAATTAATTCGATCCATATTCATCCCCATCTGATCGATAATATTTGAGGAAATATAAAAATGAAAATGGAATTTAACCAAAATATGAGTAAGAAGTGCTTATTTGATATTTCAAACAGATCATAAAATGTATTTTGTGAATTGGGTGTTCTTTGCATATATACATCCAAATATTGGGAATTGTCTGAGATTATTTTATTAAATTATACTATCTGTTCCATTATTTTTAAAAAACATATATTAGGTGTTAACATAAGTGTCCGTTTTTTTTTTCTAATTTAAAAATGAGCACCAAAAGTTAAACAAACTGGTAAAGAAGTTATACGTCATTCGAAAGAAAATTTAATTTAGAAAAAAAAATGTTTAAAAGTAATTATTTTACTTAACAAAAACATGATTAAATAAAGGAAATTTTCCATTTAGCAAGTTAAATTATCTTAACTGAATTCTTTATAATTCTAATGGAAAACTTATTGAATTGTACGCAAATTAAATTTAATTCAAATACCAGAAACATTACATAATAAAATTTAAGTCAAACGTTAATATCCTGTCTTTTCCCACGCAAATCCTTTCCAGAAGCAGAGAACACTCATTCACTCCAAAATGAGTTTTTTCTTCTCCTTGCAATCAATCACTATTATAGCGAGAATTTACTCATTTTTATCGCATTGTTGTACCATAAAAAGTATAATTGGTCCGTTATTACATATGTTATAATGTTTGCTGGATATGATGAGTGTGTTCTTTACCAGGTGAAGCACAAGCGAATACACTCGGGAGAGCGGCCCTACGCGTGTGACCTGTGCCCACTGCGCTTCACGGCGTTGGGCACGCTCAAAAACCACCGACGAACGCACACCGGCGAGAAACCCTTCTCCTGCAACAACTGCACAAGGGCATTCGCACAGAAGAGTGATTTGGTGAGTCAAATTTCAACCAGGATATAAAACTTGACCAGGGCTCTAATAATTCTCGCTAAGCCATCTCTTTTTTCTTTAGCATTGTACTCCCATGATAATAGCTCTTGACCACTCATCTCCATCCATCCCTACACTCTGTAGTTCGAAGAGCAGTTGTTAATGGTAGTTCTATCGCATTTCTCACTTGACCAGTCCAACGCATTGGGTCTCTTTCTCTTGTGCGTCGTCCTTTCACTCTTCCAGTGACTACGAGCCTCTTCAAACTGTCTCCTCGGCAACGAGCAATGTGTCCGAAGAATCAGAGGACTCGCCGTATGCCTATTGTCCACAATCTATCGGTAACTCCCAGTTCTTTGAGAACGGGGGCATTAGTTTATAATATTTCGGAATTAAATGATATTGAAACGCAAAAGCAAACTATTTTCAAATCCACCATTTTGTGTATATACTGATTAACTCTTGACAGTGAACTGCTCAGCTCTCATGACCTCCCCAGAGAAGTAAGAGAGATGTCATATGGAGGAATAAAGATATGATAATGGATAGTGAGATACGCATTTATAAGACCTGTGTGCGACATATCCTCACTTATGGCATCGAAGCGAGGGCGGACACTGTCAAGACCAAAAGTACGCTAAGGACAACAGAAATGAGAACTCCACATGCTATTGCTGGGAAGACTGCGTGATCGTATAAGGAACACCACAATCCGAGAGGTTTGTGATGTCTAAGATGTGGTCAGATGGGGACGATACTGGTACCAACATGTACAGAGAATGAATTCTATACATAGCTCTGCATGGGGTGCCGGATGGACGGCGTCCACCAGGGAGACCACCGAAACGATGGAGAGATAGCTGGAGCTCAGCATCACAAGAAGATAAGCCTGTAATGACAGACTATTGAGTCTACAGAGAGTTGAATAAAAGACTGATTCACTCGACAGAGCCTGTCATAAAGTGGTTTTAATTTTTTTATTTTACTGTTCAATTACTCGGCTGATAAATTTATATTCATCATTCATATATTTCATAGACATTCATAGACATATTACATTGTCTTACACACAACCATACACCTGTGTTATGACAGGAAGGTTCAGAGTCTTACCCAAACGCGGAGTTCCAGACTTTGGACCAATCTGGGTGAGGTAATTTTATGGCATCCCTATGATTCTAATGGAACGCATATTTTAATGATACCTGATTTTATGGCATCCCTATGATTCTAATAGAACGCAAATTTAAATGATACCTGATTTTATCGCATCCCTATGATTCTAATGGAACGTATATTTTAATGATACCTGATTTTATGGAATCCCTATGATTCTAATGGAACGTATATTTTAATGATACCTGATTTTATGGAATCCCTATGATTCTAATGGAACGTATATTTTAATGATACCTGATTTTAATAGATTATAGTGGTTTATTAATTTATTTGTACCATACAATTATTCATCATACACTTAAAGACCCACCAGTCATTCTCTCATATACCTCGCTATTGCTTTGTAAAAGAGACATTTGTTTGTTATATTTTGAAGATATAAAGTGATCTATTTATATCTCATATGAATTTATTAGTTATTTATTCTAAAGACATTATTAGAGCACTGCGAAGTAATTAATGAATAACTCACTATCTCCTACTTTGATCTCCTTCTCATACTATGATCTTCATCATAATATGATCTTCTTGCTGGGTTTGTTATGACTCTGTGCTTTCGCCCAAAGAAACAGCTTAAAACTTATGGTATATACCGTATTTTACAGACTATAAGACGCACCTAAATTTTTAGACAATTTTAAAGAAAAATAACATTTTTACCATTTTTATTATTAGAACAAAAATATTGTACTGTTACCGATAACACAAATCACTTTCAATTCAAGTCCACTGGCACCGTAGACTGCAATGGCGCATCATAGCATAGGCTAGACAATGTTCTGGGTTTGTGATGGCGGGGCGGGAGGGAGACAGTGTTAGCGAGCTTGTGAATCCCCGCAACTCGTGTTCGTCGCATCGGTGCACTGCTGCTGCCAGTTGAATCCAATGTTGCCAGATAGAGATAGGTTTCCCGCGGCATCGAATATATGGCCATTTTTAAGACTGGCGGGAATTTTAAATCAAACACTGGACATTTTTATATTAATTTCGAGTATAAGACGCACCTGAATTTTGGAGGCAATTTTTTGAAGAAAAAAGTGCGTCTTATAGTCCGTAAAATACGCTAACTGAAATATTTTTAAATGTTTTATAGGGTGAAGTCATCTAGGATTATTTGACTCTCATGTTGAATTATTTTCTGTTTTAAAATAGAACAATTATTCACAATATCTGTGATATTTTAAACTTAATTTTACTTACATTGTTTAATAGGGCAGTTAAGTATATATTTTAAATGTTTCACTATCTATATATTAATGAAGAGAACAAAGAAATGCAGTTTTTAAGACATATTTTAATCCTTGTGTTTTGTTACAAACAGGAATGTTTACAATTTCATGATTTATTTTAAACCAATTTCAACAGTATTCTTGACTTTATTTATTTTCCAGATGTCGCATATGAGAACACACACCGGTGAACGCCCATACATCTGCCACGTATGCGGGGCCACCTATCAGCAGTCCTCAGCCCTTAAAGCGCACCGAAAGGTGCACCATCCATTCGGTAGGTGTTTCCAGTATTTTTTAACCATCGTACAAAAAATAAAAAGTATGAACAGAACGATATACTACCTTGATCAAAAAGTTTTAAGACTTTATTCATAAAATCGAAAATACAAGTTTATTCATCAAAATCGATATGGTCCCCTTCAAAGTACTCCCCATCGACTGCAACGCACTTACGCCAGTGCTCGATCCGATCCTCGAAACACCGCTGGTACTCAATTTTCGGTATGTCCATCAGAGCCGTCTTTGATTTTTTCATGACATACTTTCGGGTGCTGAACAGGAAAAAGTCGCAGGGAGCCAGATCAGGTGAATTCAAAGGCTGCTGGATAGTAATCGTGTTGTTTTTGGTAAAAAAACTCATAGAAATCATGTCTTTCGCAATTTCAACGCGGTCCTTTTTTTGCATGAAATTGAGGTGTTTCGGCACCAGTTTTGCAGCGACACGTCTGAGGCCCAAATCATTAACCAAACTGTCTTGAGCGTATCCATAAGCGATGTTCAAGTCCTCTGCCAGCTCTCTGATGGTCAATTTGCGGTTTTTGACCAACATTTCTTTGATTTTATCGATGTTTTCATCGGTTTTCGACTGCCACTGCGTTCGTCATCCTCGACCGACTCACCGAAAAACACTTCTCCGACATTTCCAAGGTCTGCGGACCGTTAAATCCGTTTTTCACACAAAATTTAATGCAAACTCGTTGATGCCATTTTCAAACTATTGTAGTAAAAAATCGAAAACACGCACAAAGGTAGATGTACTCAGTACAGGGCAACTTTTACAAATATCAAGTTATGACGCTGAAATTTGGAGGGAAGTGTCAATGATAGATGTGGTAACCTAAAAAAAGTGTTCCAATCGGGTGACTGACAGCGCCACACGGTGGCCGGTCCTAAAACTTTTTGATAAAGGTAGTATTAACTATATAATATGCCTATTGGCACTTTCTTAAATACATTTTCATTCTTTTTTTTTCAGTTGAAAATAAATTAGGGCCAAATGTTCTAATGGAATGTCAGCTCTCAGCACTAACTACACATCCTGAAGACAGGGGGATGATTTTACCACTGAAACACACTCAAGACTCGCAGAATGAAAGTAAATTGCGAGTAAACGATTTGATGGAATGCCAACTATCGACACATTCTGCAGATAAGGAAGATATTGCGTACAAACCTATTCCAGAGTGCTCACAAAGTCCACATTTTGTCCATTCAGATCCGAGAGACCATAAATTTAATATGGAATAATATTTTCGAACTATCTTGATTGGCTATCTCTACTGTATAGAATAAACTTTCTCTAAAGTGTTTGAAGGGTAAGAACATAGTGAACTTTGAAGACTTCTTAAGGTGACACTTTTTAAGAGATTCTACAATGAAATGGAGGCACCCTTATTTATTTATTTATTTAACACTTTTATTGCAATACAATCTGGCGGGCTTATTGCCAGGCGGCAATCTCTTCCAACCAACCAGACAAAAGTAAATGAAGCAAGTTACGTGGTCGCATAAATCATTCAAATGACTATCCATCCCCACGAAATCCATAAACATATACGTGAGAACATGCCCACAAACCCCACAAAGACGGACAATCACCCGAACACTATTTTTCATATAAAGTGAGATATCATCAATCAAAAGGAAAGGAAAGGATGGTGGAGAGGAAAGGAAAAGAAAAATCAGGAATGAAACACGTTATTTTACTGACTAGAAATTAAGAGTTTTTTCAGTCGCTTCTTAAAGCATGCCAAGGACGGAGCGAGTCTTATATTGGTTTGTAACTGATTCCAGAGTCTCACTGCATGGACAGTAAAGGACGACGTGAAAAAAGAAGAGCGGTGAACTTGAAAGGCCAATAAACAATCTCTGTTTGAGCGTAGCGCTAATCCATGATTGGAAAGACGCTGAAAATTTTCGGCGAGATAAGAGGGTGCGGCGGGACAGTTAAGGATATTATACAATAGAGACAGTATGTGAATTTGGCGTCTATTTCTAACATTCAACCAGTTCAATGCCTTCTGGTATGAAGTTATATGATCGTACTTTCGTAGGTTGAAAATAAATCTTAGGCACACATTTTGAAGACGCTGTAATTTGTCCAGCTGTTCCTCTGTAACATCCAAGTAACATACGTCCGCATAGTCCAGAATCGGAAAGAGCAGAGATTGTACGAGTAAAATTTTGGTTTTAGTTGGTAGAAATCTTTGCAACACTTTAAGGGAATGAAGGCTGAAGAAGATCCTTCGGCTTACCTCATTTATTTGATCTCGCCATGAGAGAGTGTTATCTATTAGCACTCCTAGGTTTTTAACAGTTTTATGTAATGGTATAATAGAGCCATCAAGTATTATTGGAGGAAGTAAGTCAGTGTTGAATTTACCGAGAAGCTGAGGGCTGCCAATGAGGATCGCTTGAGACTTCTTAGGATTGATGAGTAAGCCATGCTCCCCAGTCCACTCCGAGATCGATTGAAGGTCCGTATTTAAATTGTTCAAAGCCGCGTGAAAGAAATTTGGATCAAAATGAATATATATCTGCAGGTCATCTGCATACAGATGATAAGAACATTTAAGAGACGATGTTATTGGGTTGATGAATATAGAAAAAAGGAGTGGAGAGAGAATTCCACCTTGGGGAACGCCTGCAGAGAGATCAGTCCATTCAGATATACGCTCTTGGTATTTACAGGATTGTTGTCTTCCCTTTAAATAGTTCGAAAACCAGACTATGACCGATTCAGAGAATCGTAATGAACGCATTATTGAATGCAGTATTGAATGCATTGCTGAAATCCAGTAGACATAACAATGTCAACTGCTTAAAGCTCATTCCACGTCTCACGTCATCCGTGATCTTGACCAGTGCGGTAGTGGTACTATGTCCCGGACGAAATCCTGACTGCAATGGATTAAACAATTCAAATTGATTAAGGTGGGAGTCAATTTGTATATGAACAATTTTTTCAATAATTTTGGATAGTGTGGGCAGAATAGATATGGGCCTAAAATCTTTATATGACGTGGGTGAGTCAACTTTCGGGATCGGAATAATTAGAGCCCTCTTCCATACACTAGGAAAGCTGCTAGTAGACAAAGAAAAATTTATAATATGTGTTATGATAGGAAGAATAGCATCGATAATGAAGGAGATGAATACAATCGAAATATTGTCGTCACCCATCGCTTTTGAGGATATAGTCAAAAGAATACGACGAACCTCACCTACATCAACCTCCGAAAAGTGTAGTGACTTCAGTCACCCTTGTAGTGACTTCAGTCATTAAATGCCACTACAGAAATATATTGGTTTAAATTTTGAACAAAACCTCTGGAATTTTTTCCATTAACGTGGCCATACTCTTTATCCATTTATGGAGAATAATATTTAAACTAGCATAAAATAAATACTTGAACTATTCTATAGTATACAACTTGCATTTATCCAAAATATCTTCTGAAATCTGGGAGTATTGGTTATTGACAAATCTTAGGTTGTAACATATGGAATATCTTATTTTGTTAGTACATTTTTGTTATTTGTCGAGAAAGCCTGTGCTGTGCGCCTTCATTTCTATTAACTATTTTTAAATGGTTAAGTGTTTGACGTTTTCAAATTAACAATTACCCAATGAGATATGTCATCAGGTTTTACGATTTTACCCCCAGCCTGAACAATGGTATTTTAAGTGAAGTGTGGATTATATATTTGTATGAATTCAAGTTTGGACAAACTGCAACGCTTGCAGGTGTAAATATAAATAAAGCATTGTTTATAGTTAAGGTATTAACGTTGTGGAGGTTTAAAGACATTGTAAGTCTTGTTTGTGCTCCCCTGAAGATGAGGTGTGCATAAATAAAACGTTTGGGAAAGGTATTACTAACACTAGAATAGTGTACTGTTTGTTTAAAAAATTCCATTCAGGAAATATTTATCTGAAAAATGAACCCCGAGGAAGATCTGATAATAAGCTTAATGATAAAGAATTGAGGATAATGGTAGAAGCTAATCCGATATCTACGAGGCATATCCAGAAAATAAGTGTACTGAATTTTTGTAGGTTACAATTTTTTTTATTTAAACAAAAAAATTACGTGGTTACCGTAGTACATATGTAAGCTATTTTTCGACATAGTCGCCCTTCCTCTCAATGCAGATGGCGAAGCGGGGTATCAACTTTTTGAGGCCTTCCTCGAAGTAGTTTCCCGCCAACCCCTCCGTCCACTTCTCCACCTCCTCCTTTACCTCCTCGTCGGTTGAAAACCTTTTTCCACCCATGTGCAGCTTCAGGGAGGTAAAGAGATAGTAATCTGAAGGTGCTAGGTCAGGGGAATGCGCGGGATGGTTTGGGACATCCCATTTAAACGAGGCGAGCAGTTCCTTCGTGGCGTTGGCCGTGTGGTCTGGCATTGTCGTGCAGCAGGCAGACTCCCTTTGTCAGCATGCCTCTCCTCTTGTTCTGAATCGCCCTCCGCAATTTTTTTAGGGTCTCACAGTATCTTGCAGAGTTGATGGTCTCCCCTCGAGGCATATATTCAATTAAAATTATGCCTTGACAGTCCCAAAACGCGGATGCCATGATTTTCTTGGCTGAAATTGTGGTTTTGAACTTTTTTGCGGAGGGTGAAGAGGTGTGACGCCACTGTTGAGACTGCCTTTTGGTTTCAGGTGTGTAGTGTGCAACCCGAGTTTCATCTCCAGTAACGATGGAGCGGAGAAATTCATCTCCATGGAGTTTGCATCGTCTCAAAAACTCTTGCCCGGCATTATTTATTTCGCACTTGGGGGGAGATTGGATTGACATTTTTCACGAAACGTGTTGTCGCGTCGACACTTCTCAACGTACTGACCTCGAACCGGTCTCGTTGCGGAGGGAAAGGGTCAGGCTACACGGAAGTGTAGCCAACATGTCGAAAATAAAATCCACCCGGTCGTGAGAGCCTCAGTACACTTACTTTCTGGATACGCCTCGTACTATTTAAATTTTAGTAGCACACTTTGACATATGACAGTATTAAAACATTTGGTTGCAAAAGGTAAAGTCAAAAAAATAAAAACGCGGATACATCATGAATTGACAGAAGACCGAAAAGTAATGCGTTTGGCGATTTTTCTACTATCTTAAAAAGAAATGTTGAAACATCTTTTTTAGATGGAATTGTTGCTTCTGATGAAAAATGTATTAGTGACAATAACTGAAAATAATCTGGTCGGTAGTTGTACGATACTGGATCTACAAAACACTACGAAACTAAAAATTATCCAAAATAAAGTATTGGTGGCTGTTTAGTAGACTGTTAAAGTAATTATTAATTATTTTATTTTTTAAACTACTGGAATTGATAACTGCGGATGCATAATGTCATGAAATTGGCGAAATGCTTAAAAAAAACTAAAGAAAAAACAGCCATCGTTAATAGCAGACATGGACCCATCCTGCTTCATGATAATGCCATGCCACATAACATACTTAACGATTAACCATCAACAAATATGGACCCATCCTGCTTCATGATAATGCCAGACCACTTAACATACTTAACAATTAACCATCAACAAATATGGACCCATCCTGCTTCATGATAATGCCATGCCACATAACATACTTAACAATTAACCATCAACAAATATGGACCCATCCTGCTTCATGATAATGCCATGCCACATAACATACTTAACGATTAACCATCAACAAATATGGACCCATCCTGCTTCATGATAATGCCATGCCACATAACATACTTAACAATTAACCATCAACAAATATGGACCCATCCTGCTTCATGATAATGCCATGCCACATAACATACTTAACAATTAACCATCAACAAATATGGACCCATCCTGCTTCATGATAATGCCATGCCACATAACATACTTAACGATTAACCATCAACAAATATGGACCCATCCTGCTTCATGATAATGCCATGCCACATAACATACTTAACGATTAACCATCAACAAATATGGACCCATCCTGCTTCATGATAATGCCATGCCACATAACATACTTAACGATTAACCATCAACAAATATGGACCCATCCTGCTTCATGATAATGCCAGACCACTTAACATACTTAACAATTAACCATCAACAAATATGGACCCATCCTGCTTCATGATAATGCCAGACCACTTAACATACTTAACAATTAACCATCAACAAATATGGACCCATCCTGCTTCATGATAATGCCAGACCACTTAACATACTTAACAATTAACCATCAACAAATATGGACCCATCCTGCTTCATGATAATGCCAGACCACTTAACAATTAACCGTCAACAAATATGGACCCATCCTGCTTCATGATAATGCCAGACCACTTAACATACTTAACAATTAACCATCAACAAATATGGACCCATCCTGCTTCATGATAATGCCAGACCACTTAACATACTTAACAATTAACCATCAACAAATATGGACCCATCCTGCTTCATGATAATGCCAGACCACTTAACAATTAACCGTCAACAAATATGGACCCATCCTGCTTCATGATAATGCCATGCCACATAACATACTTAACAATTAACCATCAACAAATAAACACAGTTGAGATATGAAGTTATACTGCACCCGCAATGTAGTCCAGACGTATCAACAGATTATCATCTTTTTTACCACTTAGAACTATTTCTCCGCACCTTCTCCCTGGCTCCATCCCAACTCACTGTCTGCGAAGACTGTTTGGGTCAGCTCTCCTCGTCCTCAGGTTGTATGCTCTTCTGTCCCGGACTATTTCCCCCAGGCCGTGCCTCCGCATCAGGTTATCTTTTTGCACCACCCACGAATTCTTTGGTTATCCTCTGGTTGTTATTCAAGGAAGATCCATGGAGATTGCCTGGTTCACAATGTGATCGGGTGCTCTGCGTCCAACGTGCCCACACCATCTCAATCCATCCGCCTCTCCTCCATCTTACTGTTGATGTCTGTAACACCTAGGCTTCCACGAATGCGTGAACCAGCTGACGATCTTAGCATGCGCATTTCAGCAGTTTCTAGTTGCCTATAGTAAGAGTTATACATCGTCCAGCATTCGGAGCCATAGAGGAGTGCGGGTCTGACAATCGTTTGGTATACTTTTCCTTTTAACTTTACTGGCATTTTCGGATCACATAGAACTCCCGTCATCGATCTAAACTTCATCCATCCCACACTAATTCTATGTGTTACATCTGCTGCATATCCTCCATCGCTATGGATGTTTTCTATTAAATTTCTATTAACTATTTCTCCGCACCAAAGTATATAGAAACCAAAGAGAGGTTAAAAAAAGACTTGAAATTATTTATAGCCTCTAAATATTAAGATTATTATGAAAGTGGAATATATACGTTGATTAGACGTTGAAAATAAATAAAAATGCTTGTTTTATTTAGATTAAAAAATCATAATTCAAAAGAGTTACGGTATTTTGTCTTTACATGTAGAAAACAACATTTCATATGTTACGACCTATGTGTTATATATTTTTGTATAATATTGTGTTATAACAGTTTGAACATGTAAAGTTGTAGCAATCAAATCAAGAATTTACTCAAAAAATATGATGTTCCAAAATAGATGTAAGAATTAAAAGAAAAAAAAAACATTAAATATGGCGCTTCTTAACATGCATATAACCAAAAAATTAAGTGTGACTGAAATTTATATAAAATATATAAGTTTCATAGTGATATAAAAAATTGATAAGCATATTTTTAACTAAAAAAAAAAAAAAATGCTAATATTTTTCAAAACATTTGTGTTTTTACATGATCTTATTGTGGGAAGAATGAATATAAAATATTGTAAATAAATAATGGAAAAAATTATTGTTTATGTACAAATTGGAGACATTTTTTTTGCAATTGTTTTTTACATGAATCAATAAAAATACATTTGTCAATTGTGCAACTATTTATTTAAAAACAAAACCCGTCATGGCCATTACAAAATAAATAGTTGGTACATATTGTCGCTCTTTAGCGAGCATAGTTTTGACAGATGGATCAAATGTACGAATTCGGTGTCAGAGTTTCAAGACAGATACTACCTTGATCAAAAAGTTTTAGGACTTTATTCATAAAATCGAAAATACAAGTTTATTCATCAAAATCGATATGGTCCCCTTCAAAGTACTCCCCATCGACTCCAACGCACTTACGCCAGCGCTTGATCCGATCCTCGAAACAACGCTGGTACTCAATTTTCGGTATGTCCATCAGAGCCGTCTTCAATTTTTTCATAACATCCTCTCGGGTGCTGTAACGCGTTCCGCGAAGCGGTTTTTAAAGTCGGTTGAACAGGAAAAAGTTGCAGGGAGCCAGATTAGGTGAATTCGAAGGCTACTGGATAGTATTCGTGTTGTTTTTGGTCAAAAACTCATGGAAATCATGTCATTCGCGATTTCAACGCTGTCCTTTTTTTGCATGAAATTGAGGTCTTTCGGCACCTGTTTTAAAGCGACACATCTGAGGTCCAAATCACTAACCAAAATGTCTTGAGCGGATCCATAAGCTATGTTCAAGTCCTCTGCCAGCTCTCTGATGGTCAATTTGTGGTTTTCGGCCAACATTTCTTTGATTTTATCGATGTTTTCATCGGTTTTCTACTGCCACTGTGTTCGTCATCCTCGACCGACTCACGACAACTTCTGAAGCGTTCGTGCCACCGAAAAACACTTCGACATTTCCAAGGTCTGCGGACCGTTAAATCAGTTTTTCACATAAAATTTAATGTAAACTCGTTGATGCCATTTTCAAACTATTGTAGTAAAAAATCGAAAACATGCACAAAGGCAGATGTACTCAGTACAGCGTAACTTTTACAAATGTCAAGCTATGACACTGAAATTTGGAGGGAAGTGTCGATGATAAATGTGGTAACCTAACAAAAATTCCAATCGGGTGATAAACAGCGCCACACGGTGGCCGGTCCTAAAATTTTTTGATCAAGCTAGTAGACAGGTTAGTACAGCTTTCCAGACGCATACGAGATTGTGGGATCATTCTCGTTATAGATCGTTTAGCCTAAAGAGTTATTTTGCAATAGTGTGAGTAACACTCTGTATTACACAACTTGTGTAGTGGTATTGGTTTTAGAATGCCGCACGATTGGTTCATGCAGAGCGCACGTTTGTATTGTTGTTAAAATACTCGGTGATTAGAAAAACACTACAATGTCGAAATTAAGAAAGGGAAAACAGCTTTCGGGCCAAGCAAAGGAGATTGTTTTAAATTTTGGTAATGATTGATAATAATTAGGGATCGGTTGAAAAGGTGCTGCAATCTATTATTGCGATTTTTGTCTAATGTAATGTATAATTAAAAAAATTTCCAAAGTTTAGAATGTACTTTGTTAGTTTCCTAAAATTGAGTATCACTCCATCCACTATTAAATTTTAAAACTTTATTAGTTCGCACTGTAATTATGATACATTAATATGTTTAATAATCTTACATTCATTTTATTTTTATGTGCCATAATCTAATTAAAGCTGACGAACATTTTTACTTTATAATACTTGTACTTATATTTATTTTTAATCTTGAAAAATGCCATTATTGTTATTTAATGTTTCCTAGAATCTGCCACGCCTAAACTTACTTTCATTTTATTTTTATGAGTATTACAATTTAAGCTGACAGCATTTTTAATTTACAAAAGGTGTGTGTTCATTTCAATGTTTGAATATAAAATATTTTTTTATATTTTTTTGCTTTTTCATTTCATTAAAAAAATAAAGCGACAAGTTTTTGTAAACGCACTGTTACTCACACTATTGCAAAATGAGTCTAGGCTAAACGATCTATACTAGATCTGATCTGTCCCAACCGAGGACTATTATTCTTATCAATTATGCTCACAATAAAACTACTGCTATCGAAAAATGTATTCAGATGATCGATGAATTATTTTTCACTATTTAGCTTTGACAGTATTGCCTGTGTTCCTTGAGAGAAGGGGGAGGGGGTGGAGGGATTGTATGTTAATTCCTTTAAGTGTGATAGCTGAAATGTTGGGACTGCATACTACCTTGATCAAAAAGTTTTAGGACTTTATTCATAAAATCGAAAATACAAGTTTATTCATCAAAATCTATATGGTCCTCTTCAAAGTACTCCCCATCGACTGCAACGCACTTACGCCAACGCTTGATCCAATCCTCGAAACACCGCTGGTACTCAATTTTCGGTATGTCCATCAGAGCCGTCTTCGATTTTTTCATGACATCCTCTCGGGTGCTGTAACGCGTTCCACGGAGCGGTTTTTTAAGTCGGTTGAACAGGAAAAAGTCGCAGGGAGCCAGATCAGGTGAATTCAAAGGCTGCTGGATACTAGTCGTGTTGTTTTTGGTCAAAAACTCATGGAAATCATGTATTTTGCGATTTCAACGCTGTCTTTTTTTAGCATGAAATTGAGGTCTTTCGGCACCAGTTTTGTAGCGACACGTCTGAGGACCAAAGCACTAACCAAAATGTTTTGAGAAACTTGCCACTCAACCCGGCATGTTCCTGTCTATTTCTCTAGTCAAATGACATCATGCTTTAAAAATTCAATAAGAAATCATAGAGGAGTCTGATTTAAGAAAAATAAAGACTTCCTTACTCAACAATAATAAGCTGAATTCATAATTTTATATGAGATTCAAAAAAATATTTTGATTAACTTGTCTGTAGGCAGTCAAAAATGAAGTAATAATTAAAATTCAATTATTATTTTTTTATCCACATATGAAAAAAATACACAAAAATATAAAATAAAATTTAAAAAACGCAATTATTTGGAAAAATCATTTTTACAATGGAAATCAATGAAGCAATCCTCATTGTGTAGGGAGACCTCCTGTAGGCTCCTATCATAGCCTGCATTGTCACACACACTCTGCGTTCAGGCCTTTGCTTTAGCCTTACATACTACACATTTTCTTGTGACATATTTTTTTCCACCAGCATTGCCACGGATTTTATAAGGAAATTGGGAGTTTCTCCCTTGTAGCCTGAGAGGAGTGTCGGAGGTCCCTGACCTATTCACCAGCTGCCGAGTAAGCAAAACCACTTTCGAGGATCTGCTTTGCCACTTTGTCTCGGAATTCTGAGTAGTGCAGTGAGACAGAATTATGTATCTGATAAACATTCTTGTCTGAAACTGCTTCTTCATCCTCATTATAGAAGTCTTTCCTCTTCAGTTCACCACAATCTGACTCGCCTAATACATTATATAACTCGTTTTCACTTCATTTTTCCAGTTCAAGAAATGTGTATGAGCGCCATTTATCGACCATTTTGAATATTGAGTAAATAAATCTATCTTTGTATTAAAAATTTTTTTTTTTGTTTGAATCCTTGCTAAACTAAACATTTACTATAAAGCTTTAGTGTTTTTGCGATAGATGTCAGTGTTAGTCAGAAAAAAATACACATTATGACATTGTCATTATAATCATGCATTCCTTACCCTGCTTGAGAAATTCTCAGGTTTGGTTCTCGACGGGTTAATGAAAAGATAACCCAATACCTTGTTATGTTGAGGAAACAACATTCAGAACTTGTATTCAAACAAGATTTTGAGATCACTATATTTCAAGTACTTGGGCACGATTATACGGAGGGCAGCAACATTGACACGTGAATTGTGGGAAGTTTTTTTTTTTTTTTTTTTATTCAACAAAGTAAATTATTGTACAAACATTTGTCAAGGCTATACCTATATACACATTTATTACTCTTAATTATATGTTATCATTTATGAACTTACTTCATCTTATTTTCCTACATACTCGTATCATTTTATTTTATTTATGCGATCTTAATATATGAGATCTTAGAAATAATTAACACCTACATACTACTTATAACTAGATAACAATTCTTACACTAATTGTTTAGCAAAAACAAGTCCACTCGTTCAGGCTACTTGTATTCCATCACATTCACTCAGACCTTGGTCGTCCCAGCTAATACTGTAGGTGGACTAGTCAGGCAATTGTGGGAAGTATTATATAAAGTTGGAATTAATTCTTATTTTACTCTTCAATCTCAACAAATCAAAGAACCTCTCAAAAAGTTACCATCAACACCTCAATCGAGCCAATACATCCTAAGTGTTGACCTCAACCATAAAACCAGATAAATCCCTTCAAAGCTGTGAAAATACTGAGGAAAATATATGTCTTTGTATCAGAAAAGTGAAGGTAGTAAATTCTAAAATATAATAAATGCCAAATATTTTAACTACAAGAGTTGAGAAAATCGAATTAGATAGGACAAATAGCTGGAGAGGTGTAAAAATGCATTTGAAAAGGGTTTCTAAAGGCAGAAAATTTCTAGGGCATGTTAAATTATAAAAGCTTGATGGGAGACAACCCAGGAGTGCACTAGCTGAAGTCTGTAACACCATGAAAGTAAGTAACTTTGACAAATAGCAATATTGTTTGTTATTATTCTAAGAGATCTTATAAAAGGTGTTATTAATTATTTAACTGTTCAACACTTCATATATATTTTTCAAAGGTTTTATGCCACTATGTTTTTCATCACAAATAAGGTCATTTCACTTTTTTTTTCTACCAGTAATACAATAATTTGACAAAATCAATATGGATATTCAAATTCCAAATACCAATCAAAACACTAATTTGAGCATGCTTTAGCTTGTGGTGTGACAACTCGCGATGAAATTTGAAAGCTATATATTTACTTAATGTGTACGATTTTGTTCACATAATCTCAGGTTTTTAGTAATAGTTTTTTACGTTTTTGTTAGTTTTTAATTATTCTTACCCAAAGGAGTGTATTGAAGTACTGTACCTATACATAGTTCCCAAATGCACAAATGCAATCTTCACTTTAGACCAGATACGTGTTAGTGCATTTGACAGCATTATGAGGAAAACATTATGTAATGTAATTAAGAGATGTATTGGTGTTAACATAAGTTGTGTCCGTTTTTTTTTCAAATTAAAAATGAGCACCAAAAGTAAAACAAAATGGTAAAGGTTATATGTCATTCGAAAGAAAATTGAATGCTCTACAAGATATTGTGTTTGCTTTTACGTTACATATATTATTTTATTTGATTACAAGACTTCAAAATGGAATGTCAAGTAGACGAAAGTGAGCATTTTCGACAATTGATTTTTGTTGTTTTCACTCAAAACATGTGGAACCCAAGCGCTGAACTTCTGGACTTTTCCCATTCATTTACGATAGCGGTATACAGTCATGTGACTACAATTCATCTGCTCAGCCAATTCTACGGTGTTTTGAAAGGGATCTTCATGAATAATATGGTTTAAGTGGTCCTCATCGAAGTCCACTGGTCGTCTGGAACGCTCCATGTCCTTCAGGTCAAAATTACCATCTTTGAAATGCAAAAACTATCAACGAGCTGTCTTTTCATTCGTAGCATCTTCACCGTACACTTCGGAAATATCGCGAGCAGCTTTGGCAGCTTTATTTCCTCGATTGAACGCGAACAGAAGGAGGTGTCGAAAATGTTCACTTTCGTCTACTTGACATTCCATTTTGAAGGCTTGTAATCAAATAAAATAATATATGTAACGTAAAAGCAAACACAATATCTTGTAGAGCAGAAAATTTTCTTTCGAATGACGTATAACATTTACCATTTTGTTTTACTTTTGGTGCTCATTTTTAAATTTGGAAAAAAACGGACAACTTATGGTAACACCTAATACAATAACTCAATTGGGTTTACAAAAATATATACACTATCATGGTGAATAGGTTTATTGATCGATAAATCTATACTTTTATTAACCTTTTTACGGCGAAAGCTCGAGTATCTTTGGTGTGTCACACAGGCGGCGGTGTTTTACGTCTATAAATTTATATTGTATCTACATACAAATATGACTCACCGCCTGGCAGCCATTATTCCGAAGCTGAGTTCTGTGGAACTGTGCCGAAGCTGAGTTCTGTGGAACTGTGCGCCGATGCATTTTTTAGCTGACACTACGTAATATTAGAAAATATTCTTATAACACTATTATAAAAATAACATATAATTCTGGTACATTTGTATCTACCCAGCGTTGAATTCGTGATTTAGCGGAATATTCCTTACTCAATTTTTTAAATTATGAAATTGGTTAGTCTGTTGTACCACATTTTCAATTATATTTTTATTTAAAAAATATTCGAAAATATCGAGTTCGGATGATTCTGGTGTAAGTTGGCACGAGGGCAAAATGCCAGGTGAAAATTCATCAAACTCGTGGATAATTGGCGCAAACGGACCAAGGCTCCATGAAGAAAATACATTTTCTAATAGTTCGTTTGGTTCCACATTGCCGCTGGTTGTTGCTCCAATATCTGGAATAATTGTATCATCCATTCTCTGCTCTTCTTCTAATGGATCAACATCATCTGCAACATCGTCTTCTTCATCGGTTAATTCAAAATCTGAATCAAGTTCTACCGTGATATCTTCAATTTCCTCTCCAGTCAAGTTCCTTTTAGCCATATTGATAATATAAGCGGTGTTAATTTTTTTAGTTATTTTAAAAATTTAATGAATTGTTACAATGGCATATAACACACGTAACATAAAAAATAACGACGATTTGAAAAGTTGTAAAAGTAAGTGAATGTTAAAATCTCTTAAAAAACAGTTTGTGTAATGGTATCCAAATCAAAGCTATAAATAAAGTGCGACAATATAAGAAGCAATAATCGAAGAAAACAATAATCCATAAACAATGAAAAAGGCAATTAATTCAATACGCAATACGCGTACACAAAGATAAAAATATCGACGCACAATACCTCACAATGATCGGGAGAAATCGTCATTAGAAACATGACCTTCGGCACACCCGAACGAGTAGCGCCAAAATTTAAACTGCTTTAAATATCGACGGCCTCGAATCGCCCTGTTTAAATCCTTCTTATGGATCAAGTACTTGAAGTTTTGATGATTTTAAAAGAGATGTCACTAGAGGACACGTTTTGTCTTATATTCAGGTTAAAAATTTTAAAGAAGATTTCATGTTGACCGACTTATCGACACGCAAACTTAGCGGCCACTTAAGTGGCCGCTCGCCAGTATGACACGTTTTATGTATGGGTGAATTAAGTGGTCCCCCGCCGTGAAAGAGTTAATAATCGACCACAAATTCATTGCAAATTTAATAAATAAAACATTCTCGCAACGTGACATACTGTGTATAATGACATCAAATGAATTAATAATGACACGTTTTCAATATTTTTTTGTTACACAATGTAAAAAATTATTTAATTATAATTTGGAAATTCTAGGATGAGTTCAGTGACAGCTCACAAATTTGCCCCAATACAACCTTATGTAATGTATTTACTTAAATAACTTGCTATTTATTAGAATTGAGGCTTATATTAAAGTTGATAAAATAATTAAAATTACTGAACATCGTTACAAGGTTGTATTGGGGCAAACTTGTGAGCTGTCACAGGACTCATCCTAGAATTTCCGAACTTTAATAAAAAATCAATTTAATATTTAAAATAATTTCAAATCAATTTAAATTTGCTATGACTATAAAACCCTTATTCGTCCTATCTTGACTTATGCTGCACCCGTTTGGGATAGTGTGAGCAACACGGATCACCTGAAACTCCAGAGAGTGCAGAACAAGGCATTCAAGATATCTTTTAACACCCATTCCAGAACAAACCTTACCCGACTTCACGCCGAACAGCGAGAAGAAACTGTATAACACCACATCCTCGCTTAGACCATGAAGTTCTATGAAAGCCAACAAAATCACAAGGTTACCACCTCCACCTCCCAGTAATAGAAAATGACTATGGTACTACCACCATGACTGGAGGAACGTATTCAAGGGGCTCAGGGTGACAATAACAACACAACAAGATAATTTTACTATTTTATTATGAATATCATGGTGATACAATAAGCTGGTAGTGGTTCAGGTAGGTTAGCCACGTTAGTCCGAGAATGAAGTTTAGATGGCTCGAGGTGCGCAACAATGCTAATCCAGGCAGGGGGCAACGCTGGTCGGGCCGGGACGTCAACCCATGATGAAAACGGGAGAACTGGAGTGGGAGACGTCTGTGCTGGTGGGCTGCTGGCTGGTGAATGATCCTCGGCTGGAACTAGCAGTTGTTTAATATCAGCTTGGCGCTGGTGTAGGCACAACTCTCAGGTGAAGTGAAGATCAGTCTTGTAGGCAACCAAATTAAGAATCCACTTCGGCTTTGTAGACGATGCTCTACAAAGCCGATTATGGTCGACAGTCTCTTTCTTAAGCCCGATGTGTATTACTTACCGCCGGGTACTGCACTTACGTATTTCAACTCGAAACTGGTAAGTTTTTACAAGAAGGGGATGGAAAAATTGACAGAAAGATGGCCAAAAGTTCTAGATAATGATGGAAATTATATTTTGGAATAACATAAAATATTGAAGTTGATTAAACAATGGATTTTTTTCCGGTACCCCTAATAATAATTTACATTCTATTTTTTATAATGCCTGTTTAAATTCAATAAGTATGTAAGTAGTATTCCTGTTTCTCAACATGTAAGTTATTTCCTTTTGTAGCCAATAAGACCTGTGTCCGCCCCATAATGACATACAGCATAGAGTCCTGAGCCGACACTGTCAAAACCAAAAATCTCCTTCGAACCAGCGAAATGAAGGTACTCAGGAGTATCGCTGGCAAAACCCTTCGTGATAGAGTACGTAACACAGAAATCCGAAGGACGTGCGAAGTTGAAGATATTGTCAGATGGGGACGACAGAGAAGAAGGTTCTGGAACGAACACGTAAGAATGGCCAGGGACAGTATCCCCCAAGCAAGCAGACCTCCCAAAAGATGGAAAGACAGCTGGCAGTCGACGTCGCAAGAGGCAAATAATGACGCAGGACCATAACAGGCCAACAGGCCTAAAATAAGAAGAAGAAGAAGCCAATAGCATTTTTGTACATTTCTACCAAAAAACACTAGCAACATAAAATAATAAAATACTTCTTGATTTATATACATTTTTTTAATTTCTAACCACATCATCATCATCACCCTATACATTCAATCAGGAAAACAGGGTTGTTGTATAACGCATCCATCCAGGTCGGTTTACAACCCAGCACTCCATGTTCTCTCACATTAGACTGTGACTGCGAATATCTCTATCAAGTGTAAAGTATAGGATGGACTCTTCTCTTGATGATGAACTGAGGAGTCGGGTCAGGAGTGCGTCAGCGACTGTTACTAAATTGAATGACAGTGTTCTACAGCAGAGACATCTCCCAGTCCACAAAGATATCAGTCTACAAGGCTGTTGTCCCCCCACGCTTCTCTATGGGTCTGATACTTGTATTTGTGTCTTAATTACTATTCTATAATATCCTTAACATTCCCACTGCCCCCTCTTATATAGCTGAAAATATTCAGTATCTTTCCGATCATGCACTTGTGCTATGCTTAACTAGATTATTTATTGGCTTTCCCAGTTTGCTACTTTTCTTTTTTAAGGTTGTTTTTAACTCTCCATGAAGTGCAACTCTGGAACAAGTTATCAACTAATGTTTGACTCGCTCTGTCATTGGCATGTTTTAAAAAGTTACTGAAAGAGTCTTAATTTCCAGCCAGTAATATAACACGTTTCATGCCCATTTTTCCTTTTCTCTCTACCATCCTTTATTTTTTCCTTTGGTTGATATCTCATTTTTATTATTTATACAGTTCATGAATTTCATTCAAATAAATAATTTTTTCGACCATGTATTTTCCTTAATTTATTATTTATAGTTAAGGCATTGACATTCTGGAGGTTTAGGCGTTGTAATTTGTTTTATCAAACACTGTTTATTCCACTTTTTGTAACGGTATAAACCTACCGGTTTCAATGTGCACACCTCATCACCAGACTGGACTCTTATTTGTGCTCCCCTGATGATGAAGTGAAAGTCTTGAAATGTAGGGTTATACTGTTACAAAAAGTGGATTAAACAATGTTTGATAAAACAAATTACAATGTTCCTTAATTAACTTTAGTCTGGTTGGTTGAAAGAGATTGCCACCTAGCAATAATAAGCCTGCCAAATTCTCCTCCCTGGCTCCATCCAACTCACTGTCTGCGAAGACTGTTGAGGTCAGCTCTCCTCGTCCTCAGGTTGTATGCTCTTCTGTCCCGGACCACATCCCCCAGGCCGTGCCTCCGCATCAGGTTATCTTTTTGCACCACCCATGAATTCTTTGGTCTTCCTCTGGTTGTTATTCGAGGAAGATCCATGGAGATTGCCTGGTTCACAATATGCCCATACCATCTCAATCGCCTCTCCTCCATCTTGCTGTTGATGTCTGTAACACCTAGGCTTCCACGAATGCGTGAGCTTTTTATTTTGTATCTTAAGGACACACCAGCTGACCATCTTAGCATGCGCATTTCAGCAGTTTCTAGTTGCCTAGAGTGAGAGTTATACATCGTCCAGCATTCGGAGCCATAGAGGAGTGCGGGTCTGACAATCGTTCGGTATACTTTTCCTTTTAACTTTACTGACATTTTCGGATCACATAGAACTCCCGTCATCGATCTAAACTTCATCCATCCCACACTAATTCTATGTGTTACATCTGCTGCACATCCTCCATCGCTATGGATAAGTGACCCGACTTAAAGGAGTCACAATTTGGTAATGAGCCTGCCAAAGTGTTATACAGCTAAGTATTAAATAAACAATAATTTATATTTAAATAGTTTTATCTGAACAGGGGGAAATAAAAAGTACAAATATATTTTAAAATTTATTTCAAGTTAAACATTTTTGGATCAAGTGTCCACATAATAAAAATTTCAAACAAAATATTATAAACCTTTACAAATTTGTCTACCATTAAAGATAATATTATGCATGTCGAATACTTTTTTTGACTTAATTATTTTTCAGTTAAGCATCGTGTGACGATCATAAATATTCCGTCTTTGTTCTCGGACCTGTCTCTTCCACTTATCCTGTTGGTGGCCTACTCTGTTCAAAACATTCCCTCTGATTCCCATAGGGTGTGCAGAACTACCGGGGCTTACAGATCCATCGTCCTAGAAAAACATTTCTGATTAATGAATAAAAATATAACGACGCTTCTCAGACAGGTCTTAGTATTCCCTAAGTTTAAAACCGTCTGAATAATTTTCTTGTCAAATAAATAATTTACGTAGAAAATTTTAAATCATCCCTCCTTCCTTTCAAGTCTCTCCCCTTTTATGTCAATCACAGTCCAATTACGTCTTTCATACAACCGCTCCACCTTTTTCTTTAATTCCTTCTGAGGTGACTTAAATTTACATTTTAACCTTTCCTTCCCTGTGTTGGGTATCTTCTACACGTTGCTTCTAATAACCATCAATATCTCTATAAATATTATAAATACAAGGTTAACATTTTACTATAGGTATTCCTCCATAATATATTTACGCATTGATTTAAAAAATAATATTAATAATAATCATAATTTATCGACTACATCATAAGTATTTTCTGAATATCGGAAATAAATTCGCATTTAAACGCTGCGAGTGCCTCGATCTTGGGTCTTGACGATAGGTGAAGAGTATGCGGGAAGCGCGACACTATATTCGCATCTCACTCTTGCATACTCCACTGAATAGCGAGGAATTCAATTGTCTCAACCTCGCAAGTGTAAGCCACGCCCAGGTTAGCCACCAACCCTGCCGCGCCGCAGTAGCTGTTGAGCTGGCAACGAGACTAGATCTACGCCCGTTCCGTGAGCGTTGCCAGATGGTTTTTTAATGTTTTCAGCAAATAAATCTCAATTATTATAATTTTTAACTTCAATTATAATAAATTAAGGGGATTATCTATGAATGTCCTTATTTTTCCGATTTAAAATCGCTAATTTTCGATCGCGTACTCACTACCCAACACCGGAGCGCGCGTTTCAATTTTATCACCGTAAGGGAAGGGTAAAAGTAACCAAATCGTTCGCAGTTTGGCATATATACACTACCGCCCATAAGTCTTCGTCACCCCCTAATAATTGTGTTATTTAAATAATAAAATAATTATAACTGTTTTGCATTGTATTTAGCAGAAATCATGTGTGTATCAATGGAGACTAGAATTTGGGAAGCCTTTTGTTCAAAAACCCGCTTCATACAAAACAGTCACCGTTCGGTATTGTTTGTCATTCAGAAGTCCAAGCGAGCTAATCCCTTTATTGTGTTAGGTTTATAGGTAGAAGTGATAACAATTCCCCGTTACGTGAATTCTTTATCTAATTTATTATTTTTTTTTAAAAACTGGAGATTATTTTCGAATTAAAACTATTGATGAGCTGTATCAAAAAATGAACATATTTGAGATAGCGTAAAGTGGAATTAATTAATTTGCAGAAGTATGCAGGAAACCACCATGTATGCAGGAAAGGAGAATAACCACATCATTAAAACCCTGGGATTTGATGCCAGAAGACCAAGGTTTTTTATTGAAAATGCATGTAATTCATATGTGAGTATATTTGACTGAAACTTAACTGAAAAAACTTAGAATTTGAGTTCAGGATAATAATCACACAAAATGAAAAACAACTTCCATTTAGCTTGACTTGTATAGCACTGTTTCATTACTATCACCTCAAGAGTGTTGTGTTATTTACAAAAAGCAGCTTAGTAAGTCCTGAAAAAAAATCTGTTGGAAAAAGAACTGAAATTGATATAAAAAAACGGTATGTCAAAAATGGACGACAGATATATAGTTTAGTGGTAACCAGTGCTTTTTTTTTTGCAGTGGAGTGGCGCCCCCCCCCCCCCACCTTTTTTACAGTATACAAAAAGCTTGACAAGAAGTGAGCTCTGACACCTTTATTTTAAAAAAAAAAACGGACTACCAGTGCTTTTTTTCGCAGTGGAGTGGTGCTCCACCACCTTTTTTACGGTTTACAAAAAGCTTGATAAGAAGTGAGCACCGACACCTATTTTTTTTTTTTAAAATGCACTACCTGTGCTTTTTTTTGCAGTGGAGCAGTGGAGTGGCGCTCCACCACCTTTTTTACGGTTTACAAAAAGCTTGATAAGAAGTGAGCTCCGGCACCTTTTTTTTTTTTTTAAATTAGCACTGGTGGTAACCAAGGAATAATATAGGAGTGATTAAGTTTATAAATTCTTGTTGTCATTAATGTCAAATACACCTTTATAATACCCAGCCACCCTTCGGCCCATACTACACTTATCAAATACACCTTTATAATACCCAGCCACCCTTCGGCCCATACTACACTTATCAAATAGTTCTGTATATTATAATACATGTATTTTCTTTTCCGATTCCATTTTTATTTGGAGAAAACAATAATCCTGCTGCAAATCACAGGTCACTTTGCGAGATTAATGAGCAAAGTGTAACAGTAAGGTTAGGCAGTGGTGTTGTTTGCTTCGAGAAGGGCGAATGTATATAGATGATGAAGAGTATGGTGGGTGGTGCACTGCGATTACGTGATTTGGTCGAAAAAGTTAATACAAAAATTCGTGAAAGTCTATTCAATTTCCCGATGTTTCACGTTTAGTAATTTAGAATAATGAGACAGTAAATTATATGCCATATGAATGTCGAAAATCTTAGCCGATGCAAATACGCAGAAACATTTGGGTTCATCTGAAACATTTTAGCAGCATTATCAAAATGAAGGAAATGGATTTTTTGGCCCCATCGTCACTAGATATGAGACTTGGATTTCCTACGGAAACATTGAGTAAAAGAAAACAGTTGATGTAATGGCGACACACAAGTTTAAGTAAGCACCTTCTGCAAGAAAAATTAAGACCACTGGTTTTTGAGACATGGAAAAATGTTACACTTATTAATTTTCTTGAATATGGAATGCCGATGCATTACTCCAGGCAACTAGAAACTGCTGAAATACGCATGCTAAGATGGTCAGCTGGTCTGTCCCTAAGAGACAAAATAAAAAGCTCAGGCATTCGTGGAAGCCTAGGTGTCAACAGCAAGATGAAGGAGAGGCGGATGGATTGAGATGGGCACGTTGGATGCAGAGCACCCGATCACATTGTGAACCAGGCAATCTCCATGGATCTTCCTCGAATAACAACCAGAGGAAGACCACAGAATTCATGGGTGGTGCAAAAAGATAACCTGATGCGGAAGCACGGCCTGGGGGACGTAGTCCGGGACAGAAGAGCATACAACCTTAGGACGAGGAGAGCTGACCCCAACAGTCTTCACAGACAGTGAGTTGGGATGGAGCCAGGGAGAAGAAGATGAAATTCCGATGCATATCGCAACACTCCGAAGAAACTTAGATATGCTATTCAAATCCAAAGATGTGGATTGCTGTGCAGTGGGATTGTGCTTTTGCACTTGTGCATAATGTCACGCATAGACCTCAAGCTGCATCTTAAACTGTTCTTGCATTTTAAGAAATGACCCGCATCACAGCGGTTTGAAAATGATGATCTGGAGAACAACATTAATGAATGTTTCAATACCCTGGCTGCAACCTTTTACGAGTGGAATAAAGAAACTGATAACACACTACTAAGTAAGTTAATGGTGACAGGAAAATAATGGAAACATGTGGATTTCTTTTAGCTATATTTATTTTTTGTGATTTTTTCTTATTTAAAACGTACCTTACTAAACCTAACCCAACCGGTCTATCGCAATTTACCAACCGATCGCAGCATGCTTTTAAGTAGGTCTTTACTTTTTCTTCCTTCCATATATTAAAAAATATTATATTGATTCTAATAAGACATATGATTAACTGAAAAAATTTAATTAATTGTGTTTTAAACGTGAAATATACGAGTAAGAATATGTTCCTAGTCTTTTTTCTTTATAATATGATTAATTTGTAAATTTAAAACTATATTTTTTGTTCATAATAAAGGGTCTTTCAAATTGAGCGGTTTTTTTAATTCTTAGATAAAACACAGATGGCGTTGCGAACTTGCCTGGGTCTTGAGAAGTGTAATGTAAGACATTTATAAAAATGGAGTCGTATACAATACAACAACGCGTTCAAACTGTTGAATTATTTTATGTATTGTAATCTCCGGAAACGGTGATGTTAATTGGCCACAAAGATCATGTGATCTGACACCGTTAGACTACTTTCTTTGGGGTTATGTGAAAAACCAGGTCTATAAGAATGATCTCAATTAATTCCTGAGCTGTAGGACGAAATTATTCGCCTAATTGGCGAGTTAGAACCGCAATTATGCCAAAATGTCATCGAAAATTTTGACAGAGTGGACATCTGTGGAGCTGCAAGAGGTGGACATTTGGCTGATATTGTTTTTTGTGCTTAAATGTCATACATTATACTTCAATGACAAATAAAAAGTTTTTTGAAATCAAAGCAACAAGAATTAATTTTTTTTTAATTAAAAACACCGCACAATTTGAAAGACCCTTTATATATGTACGAGTATATATATATTAAATTATTATATCTGGTTATAATTGGTATTTTTTCCTGTACACTATTAGACTGTGATGTCACCCTTGAAAAATTTACGTGTACAAAAAGTTAGGCAGCCCTGATAATTAACTATGCGAGTCACTAAAATGAAGGCAGAAGGGACATAAAAACTAGTTTAAAGTTAGGCAGCCCTGATATATACTATGTGAGTCACTAAAATGAAGACAGAAGGGACATAAAAACTAGTTTAAAGTTAGGCAGTCCTGATATATACTATGTGAGTCACTAAAATGAAGACAGAAGGGACATAAAAACTAGTTTAAAGTTAGGCAGTCCTGATATACCAGGTCTGTATATATGAAACCGGAATTTGCTCATAGATGGCTCTAGTTGTCAATGTAGTGACTGTCAAACCACGTCATTGGCACCTTTTTCTTGTTTTTACATTTGTCAAAGACTTTTAACTCACAACAATACAAGTTTAATACAACTACATATGTTTTCATAGTGTTGAACAGTCTGTTTTTGTGCCTGAAAACTACGATTCGCGGACAGCATTGATTTTCTGTTATCATTTAAAGAAAACTGCTGCAGAATTGCATCAAATGCTTGTGGAAGCTTACGGTGAGAGTGCTCTTACTAAATCACAGTGCTTTAAAAAATTCAAAAGTGGCGATTTTGAGGTGAGAAATTAAGAACGTGGAAGACCATCGAAAAAGTTTGAAGACGCCGAATTGCGAGCATTGTCGGATGAGGATGACGCTCAAACGCAACATACAACTCGCGGATCAATTAAATGTGACACGAGAAGCCGTCTCCATACATTTGAGAGCCATGGGAAAGATCCAGAAGGTGGTAAAATGGGTTCCACATGAACTGAATGAAAGACAGCAGGAAAACCGAAAAATCACTTGCGAAATGCTGCTCGTCAGGTACAAAAGAAAATCATTTCTCTCCATCGAATTGTGACTGGCGATGAAAAATGGATATATTTCGAGAATCCTAATCGTAAAAGATCATGGGTAACTCAGAGCAAACCAACGACATCGACTGAAAGGCCAAATCGCTATGGACGGAAGACAATGCTCTGTGTTTGGTGGGATCAGAAGGGTGTTATCTATTATTAGCTGCTAAAACCTTGTGAAACCGTTAATACTGAACGCTATCGACAACAAATGATGGATTTGAACCGAGCATTGCATTAAAAACGACCAGAATATTAAAAGAGGCAACACAAAGTGATTTTGCTTCTTCATGATAATGCACCATCGCACAAAGCAAAACCGGTCAAGGAAACGATTGAGGCGTTTAGTTGGCAAATACTTTCGCATGCCGCTTACCCACCAGACTTGGCTCCGTCCGATTACTACTTATTAGCATCGATGGGACACGCACTTGCTGAGCAGCGCTTCACTTTACACGAAAATGTACGAAAATGGCTCGATGATTGGTTTTTTTGGCGTGGCATCCACAAATTGCCAGAGATGGGAAAAATGTGTAGCTAGCAATAGGAAATACTTGGAATAAAATATTTTCTACCATTTTCATACAATAAATGTGTATTTTCTATGAAAAAATTCCAGTTTCATATTTACAGACCTGATATACTATATGAGTAAATAAAATGAAGACAGGAGGGACATAAAAACTAGTTTAAAGAATATAAAATAAAATGAAGACAGAAGGGACATAAAAACTAGTTTAAAGAATATAAAATAAAATGAAGACAGAAGGGACATAAAAACTAGTTAAAAGAATATAAAATGTGTGTGAATTCAAAACCAAAGATTCTAGATTAGTAAAAAAAATACTAATTGTATACTTTTATAAAAAATAAATACATGGATACCATCAACTGTCTGGAATACAAACACCATAGCTTCATAAAATAATCTCTAGGTTAAATAATCTTGAGGCTGTTGTTTATAGTTAAGGCATTAACGTTGTGGAGGTTTAAAGACATTGTCATTTATTTTTATCAAACACTGTTTATTCCACTTTTTTGTGACGGTATAACCCTACCGGTTTCAAGGTGCACACCTCATCTTCAGGGGAGCGCAAACAATATTAAATTATGTTCGAACTGGCACCGATAAACATGCGTCAACGGTTGGGGGCTGAGGGGTGAGGGAGGCATGGGACGATTTCGGCCAAGAGCGGAGAGATTTTTCGGATATAACTGTTCAACAGATGTTCGGATCGATGTACTGACTTAGAAATTTCTAGGGCCTCTAATCTGTCCAATTTACTTCCGTTATTACTGATATGTAAGAATTTGGCATCCACTTATCTTAATCTCCGGAAATTCTTATTTAATGGGAAAGGCAAAAATGGAATACTCAATAACAGTGGTGTGTATAAACTTTTATGTGCTGACTGTGATAATTTCTATATAGGAAAGACAGGAAGATCTTTTGAAAAGAGATTTCGTGAACACAAATCCGCCTTAACAAATCCTCTAATTTATTCTGAAATGGCTAATCATTGTCACCGTGAAAACCATACTTTTTCTATTGATGATGCCAAATTCTTACATATCAGTAGTAACGGGAATAAATTGGACAGATTAGAGGCCCTAGAAATTTCTAAGTCAGTACATCGATCCGAACATCTGTTGAACAGCTATATCCCAAAAATCTCTCCGCTCTTGGCCGAAATCATCCCATGTCTCCCTCACCCCTCAGCCCCCAAACGTTGAACAGCATTTAGTCTTGTTTGTACTCCCCTGAAGATGAGGTGTGCACCTTGAAACCGGTAGGGTTATACCGTCACAAAAAAGTGGAATAAACAGTGTTTGATAAAAATAAATTACAAAATCTTGAGGCTCTCTTCAATTATGATGACTTGGTTTTGTTAAAAGAGTAATGTTTATGTCTAACTGGTATTATGTTCCGGCAGAAGTGTGTTTAATGAGGGATGCCTTTTTTGTGTTTTTTGGTTAATTTATAATCGTTTTATTTTTGCTTCGTCTTCTTCTTAAGCTAGACCGGTGGTCTGTTAACATCAAGACTGCCTATCTTAAGCTAGACCGGTGGTCTGTTAACATCAAGACTGCCTATCTTAAGCTAGACCGGCGGTCTGTTAACATCAAGACTCCCTATCTTGAGATGTTTGTTGATTCATCTTTTTCGAAGTCTTCCTACGAGACGACTGTCAGCGGGTATTTTATGCGTTGTCACGTAGAGTACCCTTGCGGTATCCATTCTTTCCACGTGGTTTCGCCAGTGTCTTCCGAGGTATCTACCCATTGTCACAATTTTATCTATTTTACGTATTTCTCGGATACGGGAGTCTCTAACTCTATCTCTGAATGTTTTTCCTGCAATTGCTCCGAGGGTTTTAGTTTCATTAGATCTAAGCATACTTTTTAGTTTTGTTGCGTCTGCTTTAGACTCTATTTCATATCATGATTGGCTTCACACATGCTTAATACTCCTTATTCCAGACCCCATATTTTGTGTATCCGGAGACAGCAATGATTTTATTTATTTGACCTATTATTTATTTTATTTTTGCTAATACAGGAAGCGTTTTATGTTCCAGGCAGATTTTGATTTAATTTTGCTGCCATTTTGATTTGGCTATCATTTATCAGTTCATATTTAACAGTCGTGCAGAGTGGTCGATAACAATTTATTATAAAACTCCGCAACAACATGTTGAAGTTATTAAAACATTTTATTTAAATAATTGTTCAATTGTGAATACGCGAAGAAAATTGCGTGTTTTTTTTTTGGTTTAAATCATGTGCCAAGCAAGTCAACCATTCAGCGTGTAATTAATAATTTTGAAAATTTGCATACACCGTGAGATAAAGTAAAGTCTGGGCGACAACATACCCTACGTACGCCAGAAATGATTGTTGCAGTAAGGCAGAGTGTTGGTGAACGTCTGTGCACCTCTCATCGACGCCGTGCACAAGAATTGGGAATGCCTCCATCATGTTTGTTAAAAATTATCAAAAAAGATTTGCATTTTTATCCGTATAAAATTCAATTGACACAAGAGCTACAGGAAAATGACCATAAACAGCGGCAAGATTGGAGTGCTCGGGTTTTACAGGTCGGTATATCCGACCACCATTTTTGGCAAAAAATCATCGTGAGCGACGAGGCACATTTCGACTTGTCTGACGTTATTAATAAACAGAATAGCCACTATTGGGGCGCTGAAAATCCTCAATTGATACACCAACGACCATTACACCCTCGTAGAGTGACTGTATGGTGTGCCATTTGGGTCGGTGGAATCATTGGGCCATATTTCTTTGAGGATGCTAAAGGCAAAGCTGTAACAGTTACTGGTGATCGCTATCGTGACATGTAGATAAACTTTCTTGTGACCGAATTGGATCAATTGGGCCTACAGGACATGTGGTACTAACAAGACGGTGCCACATCACACACAGCTCGTGCTACGATACAAATTTTGCGAGAAACTTTTCCCCACCGAATAATGTTAAAAGCGGTATATCGACTGGCCCCCACGATCCCCTGGTGTGGCCCCCACGATCCCCTGATGTTACCGCCCCGAATATTTCCTATGGGGGTATTTGAAGGGAAAGATGTACATCAACAAACCAATCACAATCCCGATGCTTAAGGACAACATTCGAAAAGAAATTGCTAAAATAACACCAGAACTCTACGAGAATGTTATGAAAAATATGCTTGAAAGAGCTCGCGTTTGCGCCACGGCCAGAGGCGGCCACTTGACCGACATTATATTCCGTACATAATGGTAAAGTCCATATAATCAATCAATTAAATATAAATTATAAAATTGTGTTTCATTTACTTATTTAAAAAAACATCGGCCTGGAACATAAAACGCACATGAACATAGTCGAGAATCCCCTCATCATTTCAACATCAATTCAGTTGGAAAGTTATTTTTTCTTCTCCTCCTCTCCCCCCTTTAAGTGAGTAAGCCGTTGCATACCAGCAAACTCACCAGCCACACCGTTGTACTGGATCCAATGACACACCGAAGTGAAACGATCGAAGCACACCAGCATTTTTACCCTTTTTTTTTTTTAAGAATCGACATGACCGAAGTCGTAGAAAAAACGGTTGGGTCATCGGAAGGAAGTAGCGGGATTTGAACCGGCGACCTTCTGCATGGAAGTCCGGCACGTTACCGCAACGACCATGCAGCTCTATAAATTGAAGAGTACAAGCGCATAACAAATGTATAAACTGACTATTTTGTGGATATTGATAACCAGCGACGGCTGGTCCCGAGGTGCGCTAGTCCCGAGGTGCACCAACGCACCTCGAGACGCTGAGCGAATATGAAATATCGCTATCTCACGGTTTACTGTATGTCTCTGTCTGCCTTATATGAATTTGTGCTTCCGTCCGGTGCATATTGGAGATCGCTCCGGTAGTGTTGGCAAACTTTGCCGGTCAATTTGAAAGGAATATTTTTTTAAATCTTACTTTTAATTTTCACTTAAATAATAATCCTCGTACAATTTGTCAGTATTCTTTTACATATTTAATCTATACAAATATTTAACATTTTTGTAAGTCATGTTTGCGAATATATAATTTAATTATTTATCCGGTTCAGCGCACCAACGCACCTCGAGACCAGACGCCGCCGTTGATAACCACCACACTAGGTAAGGCAAGTAATTTGTTGCTTATGTTCTTGTATCCAGTGGCAATGTTAAAGATGAAATCTTGGATAATTGGGGATTACATTTTTTTGTAAAAACTATATCCTTGCACTATTTCAAATTTACTTTTGAAATAGTGTATTATTATGAGAATTTGTTGTTTTATGTCTGAGAATGATGATACGATTTTGTTAATTTTGAGAGAAAATTATCACTACTAGTTGCAACCCGTGAAATATTCACGGAAGTAAAACAAATTCTACATTTATGAAAATATATATTCATAAATGTAATTTTTTTTTATATATATCATTTATACATCTTCCCCTTTTACACCGGTTCAAAAATTGTTAGCTATGTATTTAAAATTCGTTCAGTATCACCAGACCCGCCGAGATTCAAATTTCGAATTACTTTCGGAGAGAATCCGAGTATACCTCTCTCGCTCTCTCGTATTCAAAATTCAATTCTCGTATTCTTTCTTTGGCGACAACCATCGTATGGGTTTTGGCCTATTTATACTATGATATATAACAAAAAGCAATAAAAACAAGAAAAGCAAAAGATTTAAATAATATGCAAGTTCTAGAAGCAAAAAAGGCACTAGGAAGATGTGGTTTGATGGATGTACAATTAAAATGTTTGAAAATATGTCACACAATACTATCTTCGCTTAATTCAAGGCTTCATTCCAAGATTTTATTTATATAAAATATTTTATGAACTTTTTTAACCTGAAATTAATAAAATATTTACTTTTTCAAGGTTCCAATATTATTTCAAGAGATACACATTTGACAAATATTCATCGAATGCTTTTTCAAGGTTCCAATATTATTTCAAGAGATACACATTTGACACATATTCATCGAATGCTTTTTCAAGGTTCCAATATTATTTCAAGAGATACACATTTGACACATATTCATCGAATGCTTTTTCAAGGTTCCAATATTATTTCAAGAGATACACATTTGACACATATTCATCGAATGCTTTTTCAAGGTTCCAATATTATTTCAAGAGATACACATTTGACACATATTCATCGAATGCTTTTTCAAGGTTCCAATATTATTTCAAGAGATACACATTTGACACATATTCATCGAATGCTTTTTCAAGGTTCCAATATTATTTCAAGAGAAACACATTTGACACATATTCATCGAATGCTTTTTTATTTTCAATATATTTTAGATCTTTTTGTTTTATTAAACTTGTATTTTTTGCCAAAGGCCCCAGCGCTATTTGGCACTTTAACCTTTCCCTTCCTCTGCTAAAAAAATCCACGCGTTCCGGTGTTGTGTATTCAATACACATGTAAAAATGAGCGATTTAAAATCGGAAAAATAAGAATATTCATATAGCCAATCGCTTAAATGAATTAAATTCGAAGTCAAAAGT
>OX463843.1:52399181-52696910 GCA_949825065.1 Odontocerum albicorne
AAAACCTATTCCAGAGTGCTCACAAAGTCCACATTTTGTCCATTCAGATCCGAGAGACCATAAATTTAATATGGAATAATATTTACGAGCTATCTTGATTGGCTATCTCTACTGTATAGAATAAATTTTCTCTAAAGTGTTTGAAGGGTGAGAACATAGTGAACTTTGAAGACTTCTTAAGGTGACACGTTTTAAGAGATTCTACAACGAAATGGAGGCACCCTTGTAGTGACTTCAGTCATTAAATGCCACTACAGAAATACGAGGCGTATCCAGAAAGTAAGTGTACTGAGGCTCTCACGACCGGGATGGATTTTATTTTCGATGTTGGCTACACTTCCGTGTAGCCTGACCCTTCCCCTCCGCAACGAGACCGGTTCGAGGTCAGTACGTTGAGAAGTGTCGACGCGACAACACGTTTCGTGAAAAATGTCAAACCAATCTCTCGCCAAGTGTGAAATTTTGTAAAAAGGCAAGAGTTTTTAAGGCGCTGCAAAACTCCATGGATATGAATTTCTCCGCTCCATCGTTACTGGAGATGAAACTCGGGTTGCACACTACACGCCTGAAACCAAAAGGCAGTCTCAACAGTGGGCGTCACACCTCTTCACCCTCTGCCAAAAAGTTCAAAACCACAATTTCAGCCGAGAAAATCATGGCATCCGTGTTTTGGTACTATCAAGGCATAATTTTAATTGAATATATGCCTCGAGGAGAGACCATCAACTCTGCAAGATACTGTGAGACCCTAAAAAAATTGCAGAGGGCGATTCAGAACAAGAGGAGAGGCATGCTGACAAAGGGAGTCTGCCTGCTGCACGACAATGCAAGACCACACACGGCCAACACCACAAAGGAACTGCTCGCCTCGTTTAAATGGGATGTCCGAACCATCTCCCGCGCATTCCCCTGACCTATCACCTTCAGATTACTATCTCTTTACCTCCTGAAGCTGCACATGGGTGGAAAAAGGTTTTCAACCGACGAGGAGGTAAAGGAGAAGTGGACGGAGGGGTTGGCGGGAAACTACTTCGAGGAAGGCATCGAAAAGTTGATACCCCGCTTCACCACCTGCATTGAGAGGAATGGCGACTATGTCGAAAAATAGCTTACATCTGTACTACGGTAACCACGTAATTTTTTTGTTTAAATAAAAAAAAATGGAACCTACAAAAATTCAGTACACTTACTTTTTGGATATGCCTCGTATATTGGTTTAAATTTTGAACAAAACCTCTGGAATTTTTTCCATTAACGTGGCCATACTCTTTATCCATTTATGGAGAGTAATATTTAAACTAGCATAAAATAAATACTTGAACTATTCTATAGTATACAACTTGCATTTATCCAAAATATCTTCTGAAATCTGAGAATATTGGTTATTGACAAATCTTAGGTTGTAACATATGAAATGTCCTATTTTGTTAGTACATTTTTGTTATTTGTCGAGAAAGCCTGTGCTGTGCGCCTTCATTTCTATTTACTATTTTTAAATGGTTAAGTGTTTGGCGTTTTCAAATTAACAATTACCCAATGAGATATGTCATCAGGTTTTACGATTTTACCCCCAGCCTGAACAATGGTATTTTAAATGAAGTGTGGATTATATATTTGTATGAATTCAAGTTTGGACAAACTGCAACGCTTGCAGGTGTAAAATATAAATAAAGCATTGTTTATAGTTAAGGCATTAACGTTGTGGAGGTTTAAAGACATTGTAAGTCTTGTTTGTGCTCCCCTGAAAAGATGAGGTGTGCACCTTGATACCGGTAGGGTTATACCGTTACAGAAAAGTGGAATAAACAGTCTTTGATAAAATAAATTACAATATAAATAAAGCGTTTTGGGAAGGTATTACTAACACTAGAATAGTGTTTGTTTCAAAAATTCCATTCAGGAAATATTTATCTGAAAAATTAACCCCGAGGAAGATCTGATAATAAGCTTAATGATAAAGAATTGAGGATAATGGTAGAAGCTAATCCGATATCTACTAAATTTTAGTAGCACACTTTGACATATGACAGTATTAAAACATTTGGCTGCAAAAGGTAAAGTCAAAAAAATAAAAACGCGGATACATCATGAATTGACAGAAGACCGAAAAGTAATGCGTTTGGCGATTTTTCTACTATCTTAAAAAGAAATGTTGAAACATCTTTTTTAGATGGAATTGTTGCTTCTGATGAAAAATGTATTAGTGACAATACTATAACTGAAAAAGATCTGGTCGGTGGTTGTACGCTACTGGATCTCCAAAACACTACGAAACTAAAAATTATCCTGTGTGGCTGTTTAGTAGACTGCTAAAGTAATTATTCATTATTTTATTTTTTAAAGCACTGGAATTGATAACTGCGGATGCATAATGCCATTAAATTGGCGAAATGCTTAAAAAAAACTAAAGAAAAAACAGCCATCGTTAATAGCAGACATGGACCCGTTCTGCTTCATGATAATGCCATGCCACATAACATACTTAACAATTAACCATCAACAAATATGGACCCATCCTACTTCATGATAATGCTATGCCACATACTAACTTAACAATTAACCATCAACAAATATGGACCTATCCTGCTTCATGATAATGCCAGACCACTTAACATACTTAACAATTAACCATCAACAAATATGGACCCATCCTGCTTCATAATAATGCCAGGCCACATAACATACTTAACAATTAACCATCAACAAATAAACACAGTTGAGATATGAAGTTAAACTGCACCCGCAATGTAGTCCAGACGTATCAACAGATTATCATCTTTTTTACCACTTAGAACTATTTCTCCGCACCTTCTCCCTGGCTCCATCCCAACTCACTGTCTGCGAAGACTGTTTGGGTCAGCTCTCCTCGTCCTCAGGTTGTATGCTCTTCTGTCCCGGACTATTTCCCCCAGGCCGTGCCTCCGCATCAGGTTATCTTTTTGCACCACCCACGAATTCTTTGGTTATCCTCTGGTTGTTATTCAAGGAAGATCCATGGAGATTGCCTGGTTCACAATGTGATAGTGTTCTCTGCGTCCAACGTGCCCACACCATCTCAATCCATCCGCCTCTCCTCCATCTTACTGTTGATGAGTGTAACACCTAGGCTTCCACGAATGCGTGAACCAGCTGACGATCTTAGCATGCGCATTTCAGCAGTTTCTAGTTGCCTATAGTAAGAGTTATACATCGTCCAGCATTCGGAGCCATAGAGGAGTGCGGGTCCAACAATCATTTGGTATACTTTTCCTTTTAACTTTACTGGCATTTTCGGATCACATAGAACTCCCGTCATTGATCTAAACTTCATCAATCCCACACTAATTCTGTGTATTACATCTGCTGCATATCCTCCATCGCTATGGATGTTTTCTATTAACTATTTCTCCGCACCAAAGTATATAGAAACCAAAGAGAGGTTAAAAAAAGACTTGAAATTATTTATAGCCTCTAAATATTAAGATTATAATGAAAGTGGAATATATACGTTGATTAGACGTTGAAAATAAATAAAAATGCTTGTGTTATTTAGATTAAAAAAATCATAATTTAAAAGAGTTACGGTATTTTATATTTAAATGTAGAAAAACAACATTTCATATGTTACGACCTATGTGTTATATATTTTTGTATAATATTGTGTTATAACAGTTTGAATATGTAAAGTTGTAGCAATCAAATCAAGAATTTACTCAAAAAATATGATGTTCCAAAATAGATGTAAGAATTAAAAGAAAAGAAAAACATTAAATATGGCGCTTCTTAACATGCAAATAACCAAAAAATTAAGTGTGACTGAAATTTATATAAAATATATAAGTTTCATAGTGATATAAAAAATTGATAAGCATATTTTTAACTAAAAAAAATGCTAATATTTTTCAAAACATTTGTGTTTTTACATGATCTTATTGTGGGAAGAATGAATATAAAATATTGTAAATAAATAATGGAAAAAATTATTGTTTATGTACAAATTTGAGACATTTTTTTTGCAATTGTTTTTTACATGAATCAATAAAAATACATTTGTCAATTGTGCAACTATTTATTTAAAAACAAAACCATCATGACCATTACAAAATAATTAGTTTGTACATATTGTTGCTCTAAAGAGCAACAATATGTACAAACTATGCTCGCTAAAGCGAGCATAGTTTTGACAGATGGATCAAATGTACGAATTCGGTGTCAGAGTTCGGTGTCAAGACAGGTTAGTACAGCTTTCCGGACACATACGAGATTGTGGGATCATTCTCGTTATAGATCGTTTAGCCTAAAGAGTAATTTTGCAATAGTGTTAGTAACACTCTCTCTATTACACAACTTGTGTAGTGGTATTGGTTTTAGAATGCCGCACGATTGGTTCATGCAGAGCGCACATTTGTATTGTTAAAATACTCGGTGGTTAGAAAAACACTACCATGTCGAAATTAAGAAAAGGAAAACCGCTTTCGAGCCAAGCAAAGAGGATTGTTTTAAATTTTGGTAATGATTGATAATAATTAGGGATTGGTTGAAAAGGTGCTGCAATCGATTATTGCGATTTTTGTCTAATGTAATGTATAATTCAACATTTTTCCAAAGTTTAGAATGTACTTTGTTAGTTTCCTAAAATTTAGTATCACTCCATCCACTATTAAATTTTAAAACTTTATTACTTCGCACTGTAATTATGATACATTAATATGTTAAATAATCTTACATACATTTTATTTTTATGTGCTATAATCTAATTAAAGCTGATGAACATTTTTACTTTATAATACTTGTACTTATATTTATTTTTAATCTTGAAAAATGCCATTATTGTTATTTAATGTTTCCTAGAATCTGCCATGCCTAAACAATTAATATGTTAAATAAACTTACTTTCATTTTATTTTTATGTGCATTACAATTTAAGCTGACAGCATTTTTAATTTACAAAAGGTGTGTGTTCATTTCAATGTTTGAATATAAAATATTATTTTTATATTTTTTTGCTTTTTCATTTCATTAAAAAAAAAAGTGACAAGTTTTTGTAAACGCACTGTTACTCACACTATTGCAAAATGAGTCTAGGCTTAACGATCTATACTAGATCTGATCTGTCCGAACCGTGGACTATTATTCTTATCAATTATGCTCACAATAAAACTACTGCTATCGAAAAATGTATTCAGATGATTGATGAATTATTTTTCACTATTTAGTTTTGACAGTATTGCCTGTGTTCCTTGAGAGAAGGGGGGGTGGAGTGATTGTATGTTAATTCATTTATGTTGTTTATAGTTAAGGCATTAACGTTGTGGAGGTTTAAAGACATTGTAATTTATTTTTAACAAACACTGTTTATTCCACTTTTTTGTGACGGTATAACCCTACCGGTTTCAAGGTGCACACCTCCTCATCTTCAGGGGAGCGCAAACAAGGTCTTGTTTGCGCTCCCCTGAAGATGAGGTGTGCACCTTGAAACCGGTAGGGTTATACCGTCACAAAAAAGTGGAATAAACAGTGTTTGTTAAAAATAAATTACAATTAATTCATTTAAGTGTGATAGCTGAAATGTTGGGACTGCATACTACCTTGATCAAAAAATTTTAGGACTTTATTCATAAAATCGAAAATACAAGTTTATTCATCAAAATCAATATATGGGTCCCCTTCAAAGTACTCCCCATCGACTGCAACGCACTTACGCCAACGCTTGATCCAATCCTCGAAACACCGCTGGTACTCAATTTTCGGTATGTCCATCAGAGCCGTCTTCGATTTTTTCATGACATCCTCTCGGGTGCTGTAACGCGTTCCACGAAGCGGTTTTTTAAGTCGGTTGAACAGGAAAAAGTCGCAGGGAGCCAGATCAGGTGAATTCAAAGGCTGCTGGATAGTATTCGTGTTGTTTTTGGTCAAAAACTCATGGAAATCATGTTTTTCTTAATTTCAACGCGGTCCTTTTTTTGCATGAAATTGAGGTCTTTCGGCACCAGTTTTGCAGCGACACTTCTGAGGACCAAAGCACTAACCAAAATGTTTTGAGAAACTTGCCACTCAACCCGGCATGTTCCTGTCTATTTCTCTAGTCAAATGACATCATGCTTTAAAAATTTAATAAGAAATCATACAGGAGTCTGATTTGAGAAAAATAAAGACTTCCTTACTCAACAATAATAAACTGAATTCATATTTTTATATGAGATTCAAAAATATATTTTGATTAACTTGTCTGGAGGCAGTCAAAAATGAAGTTATAATTAAAATTCAATTATAATTTTTTTATCCACATATGAAAAAAATACACAAAAATATAAAATAAAATTTAAAAAACGCAATTATTTGGAAAAATCATTTTTACAATGGAAATCAATGAAGCAATCTTCATTATGCAGGGAGACCTGCCTCCTATCATACCCTGCGTTCTCACACACACACTCTATGCTTTAGCCTTACATACTATACATTTTCTGGTGACATATTTTTTTCCACCAGCATTGCCACGGATTTTATAAGGAAATTGGGAGTTTCTCCCTTGTAACCTGAGAGGAATGTCAGAGATCCCTGACCTATTCACCAGCTGCCGAGTAGGCAAAACCACTCTTTCGAGGATCTGCTTTGCCACTTTGTCTCGAAATTCTGAGTAGTGCAGTGAGACAGAATTATGTATTTGATAAACATTCTTGTCTGAAACTGGTTCTTCTTCATCCTCGCTATAGAAGAGTCTTTCCTCTTCAGTTCACCACAATCTGACTTGCCTAATACATTATATAACTCATTTTCACTTCATTTTACCAGTTCAAGAAATGTGTATGAGCGCCATTTATCGACCATTTTGAATATTGAGTAAATAAATCGATTTTTGTATTACGAATTTCTTTTTTTTTTTGTTTGAATCCTTGCTTAACTAAACATTTACTATAAAGCTTTAGTGTTTTTGCGATAGATGTCAGAGTTAGTCAGAAAAAATACACATTGACATTGTCATAATAATCATGCATTCTTTACCCTGGCCGAGAAATTCTCGGGTTTGGTTGTCAACGGGTTAATGAAAAGGTAACCCAATACCTTGTTATGTTGAGGAAACAACATTCAGAACGTGTATTCAAACAAGATTTTGAGATCACTATATTTCAAGAACTTGGGCACGATTATACTGAGGGCAGCAACATTGACACGTGAATTGTGGGAAGTTTTTTTTTTTTTTTTTTTTTTTTATTCAACAAAGTAAATTATTGTACAAACATTTGTCAAGGCTATACCTATATACACATTTATTACTTAACTAATCTTAATTATATGTTATCATTTATGAACTTTCTTAATCTCATTTTCCTACATACTCGTATCATTTTATTTTATTTATTCGATCTTAATATATGAGATCTTAGAAATAATTAACACCTACATACTACTTATAACTAGATAACAATTCTTACACTAACTATTTAGCAAGAACAAGTCCACTCGTTCAGGCTACTTGTATTCCATCACATTCACTCATACCTTGGTCGTCCCAGCTAATACTGTAGGTGGACTAGTCAGGCAATTGTGGGAAGTATTATATAAAGTTGGAATTAATTCTTATTTTACTCTTCAATCTCAACAAATCAAAGAACCTCTCAAAAAGTTACCATCAACACCTCAATCGAGCCAATACATCCTAAGTGTTGACCTCAACCATAAAACCAGATAAATCCCTTCAAAGCTGCGAAAATACTAAGGAAAATATATGTCATTGTATCAGAAAAGTGAAGGTAGTAAATTCTAAAATATAACAAATGCCAAATATTTTAACTACAAGAGTTGAGAAAATCGAATTAGACAGGACAAATAGCTGGAGAGGTGTAAAAATGCATTTGAAAAGGGTTTCTACAGGCAGAACATTTCTAAAGCATGTTAAATTACAAAGGCTGGATGGGAGACAACCCAGGAGTGCACTAGCTGAAGAGTGCTTTAGATCTGCATGGTCCGTAACACCATGAAAGTAAGTAGCTTTGGCAAATAGCAATATTGTTTGTTTTTATTCTAAGAGATCTTATAAAAGGTGTTATTAATTATTTAACTGTTCAACACTTCATATATATATATTTTTCAAAGGTTTTATGCCACTATGTTTTTCATCACAAATAATGTCATTTCACTTTTTTTTTCTACCAGTAATACAATAACTTGACAAAATCAATATGGATAGTCAAATTCCAAATACCCATCAAAACACTAATTTGAGCATGCTTTAGCTTGTGGCGTGACAACTCGTAATGAAATTTGAAAGCCATATTTTTACATAATGTGTACGATTTTGTACACATAATCTCAGGTTTTTAGTAATAGTTTTTACATTTTTGTTAGTTTTTAATTGTTCTTACCGAAAGGAGTGTATTGAAGTACTGTACCTATACATAGTTCCCAAATGCACAAATACAATCTTCACTTCAGACCAGATACTTGTTAGTGCATTTGACAGCATTATGAGGAAAACATTATGTAATATAATTAAGAGATGTACTAGGTTGTAATTAAGACATAAGTTGTGTCCGTTTTTTTTCAAATTAAAAATGAGCACCAAAAGTAAAACAAAATGGTAAAGGTTATACGTCATTCGAAAGAAAATTTAATGCTCTACAAAATATTGTGTTTGCTTTTACGTTACATATATTATTTTATTTGATTACAAGCCTTCAAAATGGAATGTTAAGTAGACGAAAGTGAGCATTTTCGACACGTTAGACAATTGATTTTTGTTGTTTTCACTCAAAACATGTGGAACCCAAGCGCTGAACTTCTGGACTTTTCCCATTAATTTACGATAGCGGTATACAGTCATGTGACTACAATTCATCTGCTCAGCCAATTCTACGGTGGTTTGAAGGGGATCTTCATGAATAATATGGTTTAAGTGGTCCTCATCGAAGTCCACTGGTCGTCCGGAACGCTCCATGTCCTTCAGGTCGAAATTACCGTCTTTGAAATGCAAAATCTATCGACGAGCTGTCCTTTCATTCGTAGCATCTCCACCGTACACTTCGCAAATATCGCAAGCCGCTTTGGCAGCTTTATTCCCTCGATTGAACGCGAACAGAAGGAGGTGTCGAAAATGTTCACTTTCGTCCACTAGACATTACATTTTGAAGGCTTGTAATAAAATAAAATAATATATGTAACCTAAAAGCAAACACAATATCTTGTAGAGCAGAAAATTTTCGTTCAAATGACATATAACATTTACAATTTTGTTTTACTTTAGGTGCTCATTTTTAAATTTGGAAAAAACGGACACAACTTATGGTAACACCTAATACAATAACTCAATTGCGTTTACAAAAATATAAACACTATCATGGTGAATAGGTTTATTGACCGATAAATCTATTCTTTTATTAATAATCGACCACAAATTCATTGCAAATTTAATAAAAACATTCTCGCAACGTGACATAATGGGTATAATGACATCAAAGCGCCATGAATCAATAATGATACGTTTTCAATATTTTTTTGTTACACAATGTAAAAAATTATTTAATTAATAAAAAATAAATTTATTATTTAAAATAATGTCAAACCAATTTAAATTTGCTATGACTATAAAACCCTTATTTGTCCTATCTTGACCTATGCTGCACCAGTTTGGGGTAGTGTGAGCAACACGGATCACCTGAAACTCCAGCGAGTGCAGAACAAGGCATTCAAGATATCTTTTAACACCCATCCCAGAACAAACCTTACCCGACTTCACGCCGAACAGCGAGAAGAAACCCTACTACACCACATCCTCGCTTGGACCGTGAAGTTCTATGAAAGCCAACAAAATCACAAGGATACCACCCCCACCTCCCAGTAATAGAAAATGACTATGGTACTACCGCCATGACTGGAGGAGCGTATTCAAGGGGCTCAGGGTGACAATAACAACACAACAAGATAATTTTACTATATTATTATGAATATCACGGTGATACAATAAGCTGGTAGTGGTTCAGATAGGTAAAGATGGCTCGAGGTGCGCGACAATGCTAATCCAGGCAGGCGGCAACGCTGGTCGGGCCGGGACGTCAACCCATGATGAAAACGGGAGAACTGGAGTGGGAGACGTCTGTGCTGGTGGGCTGCTGGCTGGTGAATGATCCTCGGCTGGAACTGGCAGTTGTTTACTATCAGCTTGGCGCTGGTGTAGGCACAACTCTCAGGTGAAGTGAAGATCAGTCTTGTAGGCAACCAAATGAAGAATCCACTTCGGCTTTGTAGACGATGCTCTACAAAGCCGATGATGGTCGACAGTCTCTTTCTTAAGCCCGATGTGTATTACTTACCCCCGGGTATTGTACTTACGTATTTCAACTCGAAACTGGTAAGTTTTAACAAGAAGGGGATGGAAAAATTGACAGAAAGATGGCCAAAAGTTCTAGATGGAATTATATTTTGGAATAACATATAAAATATTGAAGTTGATTAAACAAATAATGGATTTCTTTCCGGTACCCCTAATAATAATTTACATTCTATTTTTTATAATGCCTGTTTAAATTCAATAAGTATGTAAGTAGTATTCCTGTTTCTCAACATGTAAGTTATTTCCTTTTGTAGCCAATAAGACCTGTGTCCGCCCCATAATGACATACAGCATAGAGTCCTGAGCCGACACTGTCAAAACCAAAAATCTCCTTTGAACCAGCGAAATGAAGGTACTCAGGAGTATCGCTGGCAAAACCCTCCGTGATAGAGTACGTAACACAGAAATCCAAAGGATGTGCGAAGTTGAAGATATTGTCAGATGGGAACGACAGAGAAGAAGGTTCTGGAACGAACACGTAAGAATGGCCAGGGACAGTATCCCCCGAGCAAGCAGACCTCCAGGACGACCTTCCAAAAGATGGAGACAGCTGGCAGTCGACGTCGCAAGAGGCAAACAATGATGCAGGACCATAACAGGCCAACAGGCCTAAAATAAGATGAAGAAGCCAATAGCATTTTTGTGCATTTCTACCAAAAAACACTAGCAACATAAAATAATAAAATACTTATTGATTTATATACATTTTTTTAATTTCTAACCACATCATCATCATCCCCCTATACATTCAATCAGGAAAACAGGGTTGTTGTATAACGCATCCATCCAGGTCAGTTTACAACCCAGCCCTCCATGTTCTCTCACATTAGACTGAGACTGCGAATATCTCTATCAAGTGTAAAGTATAGGATGGACTCTTCTCTTGATGATGAACTGAGGAGTTGGGTCAGGAGTGCGTCAGCGACTGTTACTAAATTGAATGACAGAGTGTTCTACAGCAGAGACATCTCCCAGTCCACAAAGATATCAGTCTACAAGGCTGTTGTCCCCCCCACGCTTCTCTATGGGTCTGATACTTGTATTTGTGTCTTAATTACTATTCTATAATATCCTTAACATTCCCACTGCCCCCTCTTATATAGCTGAAAATATTCAGTATCTTTCCGATCATGCACTTGTGCTATGCTTAACTAGATTATTTATTGGCTTCCCAGTTCGCTGCTTTCCTTTTTTAAGGTTGTTTTTAACTCTTCATGCAGTGCAACTCTGGAACAAGTTATCAACTAATGTTTGACTCGCTCTGTCATTGGCATGTTTTAAAAAGTGACTGAAAAAGTCTTAATTTCCAATCAGTAATATAACACGTTCCATCCCCATTTTTCCTTTCCTCTCTACCATCCTTTATTTTTTCCTTTGGTTGATATCTCATTTTTATTATTTCTACAGTTCATGAATTTCTTTCAAATAAATAATATTGTGAATAATTTTTTCGACCATGTATCTTCCTTAATTTATTATTTATAGTTAAGGCATTGACATTGTGGAGGTTTAGACGTTGTAATTTGTTTTATCAAACACTGTTTAATCCACTTTTTGTAACGGTATAAACCTACCGGTTTCAAGGTGCACACCTCATCATCAGACTGGAATCTTATTTGTGCTCCCCTGATGATGAGGTGAAAGTCTTGAAATGTAGGATTATACCGTTACAAAAAGTGGAATAAACAATGTTTGATAAAACAAATGACAATGTTCCTTAATTAACTTTAGTCTGGTTGGTTGAAAGAGATTGCCACCTAGCAATAATAAGCCTGCCAAATTCTTCTCCCTGGCTCCATCCCAACTCACTGTCTGCGAAGACTGTTGAGGTCAGCTCTCCTCGTCCTCAGGTTGTATGCTCTTCTGTCCCGGACCACATCCCCCAGGCCGTGCCTCCGCATCAGGTTATCTTTTTGCACCACCCACGAATTCTTTGGTCATTTTCTGGTTGTTATTCGAGGAAGATCCATGGAGATTGCCTGGTTCACAATGTGCCCATATCATCTCAATCGCCTCTCCTCCATCTTGCTGTTGATGTCTGTAACACCTAGGCTTCCTGTCTCTTAGGGACACACCAGCTGACCATCTTAGCATGCGCATTTCAGCAGTTTCTAGTTGCCTAGAGTGAGAGTTATACATCGTCCAGCATTCGGAGCCATAGAGGAGTGCGGGTCTGACAATCGTTTGGTATACTTTTCCTTTTAACTTTACAACGAACTCCCGTCATTGATCTAAACTTCACCCATCCCACACTAATTCTATGTGTTACATCTGCTGCATATCCTCCATCGCTATGGATGAGTGGCCCAAGATACTTAAAGGAGTCACAATTTGGTAATGAGCCTGCCAAATTGTTATACAGCTAAGTATTAAATAAACAATAATTTTTATTTAAATAGTTTTATCTGAAAAGGGGGAAATAAAAAGTACAAATATATTTTAAAATTTATTTCAAGTTAAACATTTTTGGATCAAGTGTCCACATAATAAAATTTTCAAACAAAAAATTATAAACCTTTACAAATTTGTCTACCATTAAAGATAATATTATGCATGTCGAATACTTTTTTTGACTAAATTATTTTTCAGTTCAGCATCGTGTGACGATCATAAATATTCCGTCTTTGTTCTCGGACCTGTCTCTTCCACTTATCCTGTTGGTGGCCTACTCTGTTCAAAACATTCCCTCTGATTCCCATAGGGTGTGCAGAACTACCGGGGCTTACAGATCCATCGTCCTAGAAAAACATGTCAATTTAATATATCTGATTAATTAATAAAAATATAACGACGCTTCTCAGACAGGTCTTAGTATTCCCTAAGTTTAAAACCGTCTGAATAATTTTCTTGTCATATAAATAATTTACGTAGAAAATTTTAAATCATCCCTCCTTCCTTTCAAGTCTCTCCCCTTTTATGTCAATCACAGTACAATTACATCTTTCATACAACCGCTCCACCGTTTTCTTTAATTCCTTCTGAGGTGACTTAAATTTACATTTTAACCTTTCCTTCCCTGTGTTGGGTATCTTCTACACGTTGCTTCTAATAACCATCAATATCTCTATAAATATTATAAATACAGGGTTTAGATTTTAGGTATTCCTCCAGAATATATTTACGCATTGATTTAAAAAATAATATTAATAATAATCAGAATTTATCGACTACATCGTGGGTATTTTGTGAAGATATCGGAAACAAATTCGCATTTAAACGCTGTGAGTGCCTCGACCTTGTGTCTTGACGATAGGTGAATAGTATGCGGGAAGCGCGACACTATATTCGCATCTCACTCTTGCATACTCCACTGAATTGCGAGGAGCTGAATTGTCTCAACGTCGCAAACATAAGCGTAAGCGCCAAGGTATGCGACTGACGTTCCGCGCCACAGTAGCTTCTAGGCTTGTAAATAGGTTACACGTACGCCTGTTCCGTGAGCGTTGCCAGATGGTTTTTTAATGTTTTCAGCAAATAAATCTCAATCATTATAATTTTTAACTTCAATTATAATTAATTAAGGGTATTATCTATGAATGTCCTTATTTTTCCGATTTAAAATCGCTAATTTTTGATCGCGTACTCACTACCCAACACCGGAGCGCGCGTTTCAATTTTATCACTGTAAGGGAAGGGTTAAACATACATTGTTACAAATCAACATAACTCGCCATATTTTTTATGATGTAAAAGTAACCAAATCGTTCGCAGTTTAGCATATATACACTACCGCCCATAAGTCTTCGTCACCCCCTAATAATTGTGTTATTCGCGTAATTATGCAATATTAATATAATCAAATAATTATAACCGTTTTGCATTGTATTTAGCAGAAATCATGTGTGTATCAATGGAGACTAGAATTTGGGAAGCCTTTTGTTCAAAAACCCGCTTCATATAAAACAGTCATCGTTCGGTATTGTTTGTCATTCAGAAGTCCAAGCGAGCTGATCCCTTTATTGTGTTAGGTTTATAGGTAGTAGGGATAACAATTCACCGTTACGTGAATTGTTTATCTAATTTATTTGATTGTAATTTATTATTTTTTTTTGAAAAAACTGGAGATTATTTTCGAATTAAAACTATTGATGGGCTGTATCAAAAAATGAACATATTTGAGATAGCGTAAAGTGGCTTAATTTGCAGAAGTATGCAGGAAATCACCATGTATGCAGGAAAGGAGAACAACCACATCATTAAAACCCTGGGATTTGATGCCAGAAGACCAAGGCTTTTTGTTTAAAATGCATGTAATTCATATGTGAGTATATTTGACTTAATTTAACTTGAATTTTATCCAACTGAAAAAGCTTAGAATTTGAGTTTAGGATAATAATTACACAAAATGAAAAACAACTTCCATTTAGCTTGTTCTCATAACTTGTATATCACTGTTTCATTACTATCACCTCAAGAGTGTTGTGTTATTTACAAAAAGCAGCTTAGTAAGTCCTGAAAAAAAAAACTGTTGGAAAAAGAACTGAAATTGATATAAAAAAACGGTATGTCAAAAATGGACGACAGATGTATACTTTAGTGGTAACCAGTGCTTTTTTTTTGCAGTGGAGTGGCGCCCCCCCCCCCCCCCCCCACCTTTTTTACAGTATACAAAAAGCTTGACAAGAAGTGAGCTCCAACACCTTTTTTTTTTAAAAAAAAAGCACTACCAGTGCTTTTTTTCGCAGTGGAGTGGCGCTCCACCACCTTTTTTACGGTTTACAAAAAGCTTGATAAGAAGTGAGCACCGACACCTATTTTTTTTTTTTAAATGCACTACCTGTGCTTTTTTTTGCAGTGGAGCAGTGGAGTGGCGCTCCACCACCTTTTTTACGGTTTACAAAAAGCTTGATAAGAAGTGAGCTCCGGCACCTTTTTTTTTTTTTTTTTAATTAGCACTGGTGGTAACTAAGGAATAATATAGGAGTGATTAAATTTATAAATTCTTGTTGTCATTAATGTCAAATACACCTTTACAATACCCAGCCATCCTTCGGCCCATAATACACTTATCAAATACACCTTTATAATACCCAGCCACCCTTCGGCCCATACTACACTTATCAAATACACCTTTATAATACCCAGCCACCCTTCGGCCCATACTACACTTATCAAATACACCTTTATAATACCCAGCCACCCTTCGGCCCATACTACACTTATCAAATACACCTTTATAATACCCAGCCACCCTTCGGCCCATACTACACTTATCAAATACACCTTTATAATACCCAGCCACCCTTCGGCCCATACTACACTTATCAAATAGTTCTGTATATTATAATACATGTATTTTCTTTTCCGATTCCATTTTTATTTGGAGAAAACAATAATCCTGCTGCAAATCACAGGTCACTTTGCGAGATTAATGAGCAAAGTGTAACAGTAAGGTGTAACAGTGGTGTTGTTTGCTTCGAGAAGGGCGAATGTATATAGATGATGAAGAGTATGGTGGGTGGTGCACTGCGATTACGTGATTTGGTCGAAAAAGTTAATACAAAAATTCGTGAGTCTATTCAATTTCCCGATGTTTCACGTTTAGTAATTTAGAATAATGAGATAGTAAATTATATGCCATATGAATGTCGAAAATCTTAGCCGATGCAAATACGCAGAAACATTTGGGTTCATCTGAAACATTTTAGAAGCATTATCAAAATGAAGGAAATGGATTTTTTGGCCCCATCGTCACTAGATATGAGACTTGGATTTCCTACGGAAACATTGAGTAAAAGAAAACAGTTGATGTAATGGCGACACACAAGTTTAAGTAAGCACCTTCTGCAAGAAAAATTAAGACCACTGGTTTTTGAGACATGGAAAAATGTTTCGTTTATTAATTTTCTTGAATATGGAATGCCGATGCATTACTCCAGGCAACTAGAAACTGCTGAAATACGCATGCTAAGATGGTCAGCTGGTCTGTCCCTAAGAGACAAAATAAAAAGCTCAGGCATTCGTGGAAGCCTAGGTGTTACAGACATCAACAGCAAGATGAAGGAGAGGCGGATGGATTGAGATGGTATGGGCACGTTGGATGCAGAGCACCCGATCACATTGTGAACCAGGCAATCTCCATGGATCTTCCTCGAATAACAACCAGAGGAAGACCAAAGAATTCATGGGTGGTGCAAAAAGATAACCTGATGCGGAGGCACGGCCTGGGGGACATCGTCCGGGACAGAAAAGCACACAACCTGAGGACGAGGAGAGCTGACCCCAACAGTCTTCGCAGACAGTGAGTTGGGATGGAGCCAGGGAGAAGAAGATGAAATGCCGATGCATATCGCAACACTCCGAAGAAACTTAGATATGCTATTCAAATCCAAGGATGTGGATTGCTGTGCAGTGGGATTGTGCTTTTACACTTGTGCATTATGTCACGCATAGACCTCACGCTGCATCTAAAACTGTTCCAAAATTGCAACAATTTAACTGGCAAATTTCTAACTTACCCCCCCCCCCTCTAAAGTTCTATGACTAGCACCTGTTTGTGCATTTTAAGAAATGACCCACATCACAGCGGTTTGAAAATGATGAACTAAAGAACAGCATTGATGAATGTTTCAATACCCTGGCTGCAACCTTTTACCAGTAGAATAAAGAAACTGATAACATACTATCAAGTAAGTTAATGGTGACAGGAAAATAATGTAAACATGTGGATTTCTTTTAGTTACATTTATTTTTTGTGGGTTTTTCTTATTAAAAACGTACCTTACTAAACCTAACCCAACCGGTCTATCGCAATTTACCAACCGATCGCAGCATGCTTTTAAGTAGGTCTTTACTTTTTCTTCCTTCCATATATTAAAAAATATTATATTGATTCTAATAAGAAATATGATTAACTGAAAAAAATTTATTAATTGTGTTTTAAACGTGAAATATACGAGTAAGAATATGTTCCTAGTCTTTTTTCTTTATAATATGATTAATTTGTAAATTTAAAACTATTTTTTTTGTTCATAATAAAGGGTCTTTCAAATTGAGCGGTTTTTTTTAATTCTTGGATAAAACACAGATGGCGTCGCGAACCATCCTGGGTCTTGTGACATTTGAGAAGTGTAAAGTATGACATATAAAAATTGAGTCGTAAACAATACAACGCGTTCAAATCGTTGAATTATTTTATGTATTGTAATCTCCGGAAACGGTGATGTTAATTGGCCACAAAGATCATGTGATCTGACACCGTTGGACTATTTTCTCTGGGGTTATGTGAAGAGCCAGGTCTATAAGAATGACCCCCGATCAATTCCTGAGCTGAAGGACGAAATTATTCGCGTTATTGATGAGTTAGAACCGCAATTATGCCAAAATGTCATAGAAAATTTTGACAGAGTGGACATCTGTGGAGCTACAAGAGGTGGACATTTGGCTGATATTGTTTTTTGTGCTTAAATGTCATACATTATACTTCAATGACAAATAAAAAGTTTTTTGAAATCAAAGCAACAAGAATTAAATTTTTTTTAATTAAAAACACCGCACAATTTGAAAGACCCTTTATATATGTACGAGTATATATATTAAATTATTATATCTGGTTATAATTGGTATTTTTCCCTGTACACTATTAGACTGTGATGTCACCCTTGAAAAATTCACGTGTACAAAAAGTTAGGCAGACCTGATATATACTATGTGAGTCACTAAAATGAAGACAGAAGGGACATAAAAACTAGTTTAAAGTTAGGCAGTCCTGATATATACTATGTGAGTCACTAAAATGAAGACAGAAGGGACATAAAAACTAGTTTAAAGTTAGACAGTCCTGATATATACTATGTGAGTCACTAAAATGAAGACAGAAGGGACATAAAAACTAGTTTAAAGTTAGGCAGTCCTGATATACCAGGTCTGTAAATATGAAACCGGAATTTGCTCATAGATGGCTCCAGTTTTCAATGTAGTGACTGTCAAACCACGTCATTGGCACCTTTTTCTTGTTTTTACATTTGTCAAAGACTTTTAACTCACAACAATACAAGTTTAATACAACTACATATGTTTTCATAGTGTTGAACAGTCTGTTTTTGTGCCTGAAAACTACGATTCGCGGACAGCATTGATTTTCTGTTATCATTTAAAGAAAACTCGAAGCTTACGGTGAGAGTGCTCTTACTAAATCACAGTGCTTTGAGTGGTTTAAAAAATTCAAAAGTGAAGAAATTAAGAACGTGGAAGACCATCGAAAAAGTTTGAAGACGCCGAATTGCGAGCATTGTCGGATGAGGATGACGCTCAAACGCAACATACAACTCGCGGATCAATTAAATGTGACACGAGAAGCCGTCTCCATACATTTGAGAGCCATGGGAAAGGTCCAGAAGGTGGGAAAATGGGTTCCACATGAACTGAATGAAAGACAGCAAGAAAACCGAAAAATCACGTGCGAAATGCTGCTCGCCAGGTACAAAAGAAAATCTCGAATTGTGACTGGCGATCTTGAATTGTGACTCTCCATCGAATTGTGACTGGCGATGAAAAATGGATATATTTCGAGAATCCTAATCGTAAAAGATCATGGGTAACTCCAAGCAAACCAACGACATCGACTGCAAGGCCAAATCGCTATGGACGGAAGACAATGCTGTGTTTGATGGGATCAGAAGGATGTTATCTATTATGAGCTGCTAAAACCTGGTGAAACCGTTAATACTGAACGCTACTGACAACAAATGATGGATTTGAACCGAGCATTGCGTGAAAAACGACCAGAATATCAAAAGAGGCAACACAAAGTGATTTTGCTTCATGATAATGCACCATCTCACACAGCAAAACCGGTCAAGGAAACGATTGACGCGTTTAGTTGGCAAATACTTTCGCATGCCGCTTACCCACCAGACTTGGCTACGTCCGATTACTACTTATTTGCATCGATGGGACACGCACTTGCTGAGCAGCGCTTCACTTTACACGAAAATAGCTCGATGATTGGTTTTCCTCAAAAGAGCATGAGTTTTTTTGGCGTGGCATCCACAAATTGCCAGAGATGGGAAAAATGTGTAGCTAGTGATAGGAAATACTTTGAATGAAATATTTTCTACCATTTTTCATACAATAAATGTGTATTTTCTATGAAAAAATTCCGGTTTCATATTTACAGACCTGATATACTATGCGAGTAAATAAAATGAAGACAGAAGGGACATAAAAACTAGTTTAAAGAATATAAAATAAAATGAAGACAGAAGGGACATAAAAACTAGTTTAAAGAATATAAAATAAAATGAAGACAGAAGGGACATAAAAACTAGTTTAAAGAATATAAAATAAAATGAAGACAGAAGGGACATAAAAACTAGTTTAAAGAATATAAAATAAAATGAAGACAGAAGGGACATAAAAACTAGTTTAAAGAATATAAAATAAAATGAAGACAGAAGGGACATAAAAACTAGTTTAAAGAATATAAAATAAAATGAAGACAGAAGGGACATAAAAACTAGTTTAAAGAATATAAAATAAAATGAAGACAGAAGGGACATAAAAACTAATTTAAAGAATATAAAATAAAATTAAGACAGAAGGGACATAAAAACTAGTTAAAAGAATATAAAATGTGTGTGAATTCAAAACCAAAGATTCTAGATTAGTAAAAAAAATACTAATTGTATACTTTTATAAAAAATAAATACATGGATACCATCAACTGTCTGGAATACAAACATCATAGCATCATAAAATAATCTGTAGGTTAAATAATCTTGAGGCTGCTGTGTATAGTTAAGGCATTAACGTTGTGGAGATTTAAAGACATTGTAATTTATTTTTATCAAACACTGTTTATTCCACTTTTTTGTGACGGTATAACCCTACCGGTTTCAAGGTGCACACCTCATCTTCAGGGGATCGCAAACAAGACTAAATTATGTTCGAACTGGCACCGATATACACGCGTCAACGGTTGGGGGCTGAGGGGTGAGGGAGGCACGGGACGATTTCGGCCAAGAGCGGAGAGATTTTTGGGATATAACTGTTCAACAGATGTTCGGATCGATGTACTGACTTAGAAATTTCTAGGGCCTCTAATCTGTCCAATTTACTTCCGTTACTACTGATATGTAAGAATTTGGCATCCACTAATCTTAATCTCCGGAAATTCTTATTTAATGGGAAAGGCAAAAATGGAATACTCAATAACAGTGGTGTGTATACACTTTTATGTGCTGACTGTGATAGTTTCTATATAGGAAAGACAGGAAGATCTTTTGAAAAGAGATTTCGTGAACACAAATCCACCTTAACAAATCCTCTAATTTATTCTGAAATGGCTAATCATTGTCACCGTGAAAACCATACTTTTTCTATCGATGATGCCAAATTCTTACATATCAGTAGTAACGGAAAAAAATTGGACAGATTAGAGGCCCTAGAAATTTCTAAGTCAGTACACCGATCCGAACATCTGTTGAACAGTTATATCCCAAAAATTTCTCTGCTCTTGGCCGAAATCGTCCCATGCCTCCCTCACCCCTCAGCCCCCAACCGTTGAACAGCATTTAGTCTTGTTTGTACTCCCCTGAAGATGAGGTGTGCACCTTGAAACCGGTAGGGTTATACCGTCACAAAAAAGTGGAATAAACAGTGTTTGATAAAAATAAATTACAAAATCTTGAGGCCCTCTTCAATTACGATGACTTGGTTTTGTTAAAAGAGTAATGTTTATGTCTAACTGGTAGTATGTTCCGGCAGAAGTGTGTGTTTAATGAGGGATGCCTTTTTTGTATTTTTTGGTTAATTTATTATCGTTTTATTTTTATTCTGAAATGACTGAACATCAAGACTGCCTATCTTGAGATGTTTGTTGATCCATCTTTTTGGAAGTCTTCCTACGAGACGACTGTCAGCGGGTATTTTATGCATTGCCACGTAGAGAACCCTTGCGGTGTCCATTCTTTCCACGCGGTTTCGCCAGTGTTTTCCAAGGTATCTACCCATTCTCACAATTTTATCTATTTTACGTTTTTCTCGGATACGGGAGTCTCTAACTATATCTCTGAATGTTTTTCCTGCAATTGCTCCGAGGGTTTTAGTTTCATTAGATCTAAGCATACTTTTTAGTTTTGTTACCTCTGCTTTAGACTCTATTTCATATCATGATTGGCTTCACACATGGTTAGTACTCGTTATTCCAGACCCCATATTTTATGAATGCGGAGACAGCAATGATATTATTCATTTGACCTATTATTTATTTTATTTTTGCTAATACAGGAAGCGTTTTATGTTCCAGGCAGATTTTATTTTGCCGCCATTTTGATTTGGCTATCATTTATCAGTTCATATTTAAGTCGTGCAGAGTGGTCGATAACAATTTATTATAAAACTCCGCAACATGTTGAAGTTATTAAAACATTTTATTCAAATAATTGTTCAATTGTGAATACGCGAAGAAAATTGCGTGTTTTTTTTTTGGTTTAAATCATGTGCCAAGCAAGTCAACCATTCAGCGTGTAATTAATAATTTTGAAAATTTGCATACACCGTGAGATAAAGCAAAGTCTGGGCGACAACATACCCTACGTACGCCAGAAATTATTGTTGCAGTGAGGCAGAGTGTTGGTGAACGTCTGTGCACCTCTCATCGACGCCGTGCACAAGAATTGGGAATGCCTCCATCATGTTTGTTAAAAATTATCAAAAAAGATTTGCATTTTTATCCGTATAAAATTCAATTGACACAAAAGCTACAGGAAAATGACCATAAACGGCGGCGAGATTGGAGTGCTCTGGTTTTACAGGTCAGTATAGACGACCACTATTTTTGGCAAAAAATCATCATGAGCGACGAGGCACATTTCGACTTGTCTGGCGTTATTAATAAACAGAATAGCCGCTATTGGGGCGCTGAAAATCCTCAATTGATACACCAACGACCATTGCACCCTCGTAGAGTGACTGTATGGTGCGCCATTTGGGTCGGTGATATCATTGGGCCATATTTCTTTGAGGATGCTAAAGGCAAAGCTGTAACAGTTACTGATGATCGCTATCGTGACATGTAGATAAACTTTCTTGTGCCCGAATTGGATCAATTGGGCCTACAGGACATGTGGTACCAACAAGACGGTGCCACATCACACACAGCTCGTGCTACGATACAAATTTTGCGAGAAACTTTTTCCCACCGAATAATGTCAAAAGCGGTATATAGACTGGCCCCCACGATCCCCTGATGTGACCGCCCCGAATATTTTCTATGAGGGTACTTGAAGGGAAAGGTGTACACCAACAAACCAATCACAATCGCGATGCTTAAGGACAACATTCGAAAAGAAATTGCTTATTTAAAAAAAACATCGGCCTGGAACATAAAACGCACATGAACATAGTCGAGAATCCCCTCATCATTCCAACATCAATTCAGTTGGAAAGTTATTTTTTCTTCTCCTCCTCTCCCTTTAAGTGAGTAAGCCGTTGCATACCAGCAAAACTCACCAGCCACACCGTTGTACTGGATCCAATGACACACCGAAGTGAAACGATCGAAGCACACCAGCATTTTTACCCTTTTTTTTTAAAGAATAGACATGACCGAAGTCGTAGAAAAAACGGTTGGGTCATCGGAAGGAAGTAGCGGGATTTGAACCGGCGATCTTCTGCATGGAAGTCCGGCACGTTACCGCAACGACCATGCAGCTCTATAAATTGAAGAGTACAAGCGCATAACAAATGTATAAACTGACTATTTTGTGGATATTGATAACCAGCGACGGCTGGTCCCGAGGTGCGCTGATGCGCTGAGCACCAACGCACCTCGAGACGCTGAGCGAATATGAAATATCGCTATCTCACGGTTTACTGTATGTCTCTGTCTGCCTTATATGAATTTGCGCTTCCGTCCGGTGCGTATTGGAGATTGCTCCGGTAGTGTTGGCAAACTTTGCCGGTCAATTTGAAAGGAATATTTTTTTAAATCTCACTTTTAATTTTCACTTAAATAATAATCCTCGTACAATTTGTCAGTATTCTTTTACATATTTAATCTATACAAATATTTAACATTTTTGTAAGTCATGTTTGCGAATATATAATTTAATTATTTCTCCGGTTCAGCGCACCAACGCACCTCGAGACCAGCCGCCGCCGTTGATAACCACCACACTAGGTAAGGCAAGTAATTTGTTGCTTATGTTCTTGTATCCAGTGACAATGTTAAAGATGAAATCTTGGATAAATTGGGGATTACATTTTTTGTAAAAACTATATCCTTGCACTATTTCAAATTTACTTTTGAAAAGTGTATTATTATGAGAATTTGTTGTTTTATGTCTGAGAATGATGATACGATTTTGTTAATTTTGAGAGAAAATTATCACAACTAGTTGCGACCCGTGAAATATTCACGGAAGTAAAACAAATTATACATTTATCAAAATATATATTCATAAGTGTAAAATTTTTTTATAAATATCATTTATACTATGTGTATCCAGAAAGTAAGTGTACTGAGGCTCTCACGACCGGATGGATTTTATTTTCGACATGTTGGCTACACTTCCGTGTAGCCTGACCCTTCCCCTCCGCAACGAGTCCAGTTCGAGGTCAGTACGTTGAGAAGTGTCGACGCGGCAACACGTTTCGTGAAAAATGTCAATCCAATCTCCCGCCAAGTGCGAAATACGCGGCGTCATCCGTTATCTCGTTTGGAAGGGAAAACCTCCGGTTGAGGTTTATAATGAGGTGAAAACTGCATATGGTGATAAAGCTATGAATCGTGCGAGTGTGTGCGCGAGTTTAAAAACGGTCATGTCACACCTCTTCACCCTCCGCCAAAAAGTTCAAAACCACAATTTCAGCCGAGAAAATCATGGCATCCGTGTTTTGGGATTGTCAAGGCATAATTTTAATTGAATATATGCCTCAAGGGGAGACCATCAACTCTGCGAGATACTGTGAGACCCTAAAAAAATTGCAGACGGCGATTCAGAACAAGAGGAGAGGCATGCTGACAGAGGCAGTCTGCCTGCTGCACAACAATGCCAGACCGCACACGGCCAACGCCACGAAGGAACTGCTCGCCTCTTTTAAATGGGATGTCCTGAACCATCCCGCGCATTCCCCTGACCTAGCACCTTCAGATTACTATATCTTTACCTCCCTGAAGCTGCACATGGGTGGAAAAAGGTTTTCAACCGACGAGGAGGTAAAGGAGGAGGTGGAGAAGTGGACGGAGGGGTTGGCGGGAAACTACTTCGAGGAAGGTATCAAAAAGTTGATACCCCGCTTCACCACCTGCATTGAGAGGAATGGCGACTATGTCGAAAAATAGCTTACATATGTACTACGGTAACCACGTAATTTTTTTGATTAAATAAAAAAAATTGTAACCTACAAAAATTCAGTACACTTACTTTCTGGATATGCCTCGTACATCGTCCCCTTTTACACCGGTTCAAAAATTGTTAGCTATGTATTTAAAATTCGTTCAGTATCACGGACCGGCCGAGATTCAAATTTCGAATTACTTTCGGAGAGAATCCAAGTATACCTCTCTCGTATTCAAAATTCAATTCTCGTATTCTTTCTTTGGCGACAACCGTCGTATGGGTTTTGGCCTATTTATACTATGATATATAACAAAAAGCAATAAAAACAAGAAAAGCAAAAGATTTAAATAATATGCAAGTTCTAGAAGCAAAAAACGCACTAGGAAGATGTGGTGTGATGGATGTACAATTAAAATGTTTGAAAATATGTCACACAATACTATCTTCGCTTAATAAAAGGTGTCATTCCAAGATTTATTTTTATAAAATATTTTATGAACTTTTTTAACCTGAAATTAATAAAATATTTACTTTTTCAAGGTTCCAATATTATTTCAAGAGATACACATTTGACACATACTCATCGAATGCTTTTTCAAGGTTCCAATATTATTTCAAGAGATACACATTTGACACATATTCATCGAATGCTTTTTCAAGGTTCCAATATTATTTCAAGAGATACACATTTGACACATATTCATCGAATGCTTTTTTTATTTTCAATATATTTTAGATCTTTTCGTTTTATTAAACTTGTATTTTTTGCCAAAGGCCCCAGCTATTTGGCACTTTAAGTATGGTTTTGCCAAAGGTCCAGCTATTTGGCACTTTAACCTTTCCCTTCCTCTGCTAAAAAAATTCACGCGTTCCGGTGTTGTGTATTCAATACACATGTAAAAATGAGCAATTTAAAATCGGAAAAATAAGAATATTCATAATCAATTGCTTAAATGAATTAAATTCGAAGTCAAAAGTGATAATAATTGAAATTTAATTGCTCAAAACATGAAAAAAAACATCGGTCGACGTACACAAAACGGGCAAAGAGACCACCTCAATTGGATGCCCGAGAGCTACTGAAGCGAGAGAAACGAGCGAACTGCGATTCTATTTCTTGCGTTCCTATATACCGAAGTAGAGTGAGAGTGAGACGTAAATAGTGTCGCTTCCTCACCCATAGCGGGTTTTTAGAATGAATATACCTATGTCACACACTGGCACGCGTTTGATTGTATCGGTGAATTTATTCCCGATTTTCACAAAATATCTCTGATGTGGCCGATAAGTGCTAATTATTATTATAAATTTTATTTTTTCCATTCAATGGGTAAATGTGTTACGGAGGAACACCTAAAACCTGAAGCCAGTATTTATTATATTTATATATTAAAGTTTTTAGAAGTAATGTGTACTAGGAAGTAAGGGTTAAGTATGGTTTTGCCAAAGGCCCAGCTATTTGGCACTTGAAGAAAAAAAATTTAATGTCTGTTCCTTTATTTTTTATCAGTGACCAATATAAAAATAGTTCTAGTGTAATTTCTCATTAACACGACTTTTGACATTTTTCTGGTTGGTTAGAAGAAGTTTTCATATAGCAAGAAACCCGAAATGTTGTACTGTATACAACAGTAGGATAATTAAGATAATAGAAGGACTCTGCAATTGAAATTAATTGCTAATTAGAAACAAATAGAAGGAAACTTTAAAATGGGATTAATGCTCGATGAAAGGAATAAAGGATTTTAACAAAAGATATATAACTTTATTTATGAAACAAAAATGCAATAACTATCACTTCAATGTAACAATCACATTAAATATGTTTTATAACAACTGGAATGAAAATAAAAATGTTATATTAAAATGTGAAATAATAATGTTATATAATACAGTGGTTATGCACAAATGAAAGGGATTTATTTAATTTTTATTTAAAAACTCAAATAAAGTTTCAGAAGAAATTAATAATAGATGAAATTAATTAAGGATTTTCACAGAAAAATGATTGTAAATGTACTTTTCAACACTTGTCTTACTGTGCTAAACAATTTCGCCAGCCACGGTGCTGGACGCTAAGCGTCCAGTAAAAAATGTATGTTTTAAATTAAAATTATGCAAAATCTGCTAGGTTATTTTTTGTAATTAGCTATAAAAATCATTTTATTATGTATTAAAACGTCAAATAATAAAATAAAATATAAGTCCTGGTCACTCGCTAACCATCACAGGGTGGCAAGTGTTAATATAATTAAAAATTGAAATACTGCGTAATCCACTTGAAAATATATATTTGACTAGTTTCAAGTCATCTTCAGAGGTATTCCGAACTAATGCGGAACTGGTGTTTCAACTTTTAACTAGTTTAAATTTTTAACGTTCCGAACTAGTGTTTCAATTTTTTATTATATTCGAATAATCACGAATTTTGATTGATTATATTTGAATAATCATATTAACTCTAAAACTCTAGAAATGTACTTTAACCCTTTAACACATTCACTGCGATATGTATTTATAGAATAGTGTAGAGGTACTGAAAAAAATCATATTTTCGAAACCTTAAAATCTTACGGTATTTTTGAAACCTTAAAATCTTACGGAAACCTTAAAATCTTAAAATATTCGGTACTATACAAACAAAGAGAATCGAAAGACGCGCAACGGGCGTCATCAGCGTCTCTACAAAAAATGTGTTGACGCCCCAGGGGCGTCTTTAGCAGCGAACGTGTTAAAGGACATTTTTAAAAAATTTCATTACAGCTACCAAACCTCCATAATTATGTTCCTTAATTACACAGACAACATAATGCAGTTTTCACAAAATTAAAATTTTTTTTGGAAAATTGAAAAATTTGGTGGTAATCATATATACCACTGACCGTTTCATGCACCTATGTGACAGTAAATGTTCGGTGGTATATATACTTACCACCATGTATTTCAGATAATACACATGGGATAAAAATAGGAAATGGTCATCAATAGGTTTTTATGCCATATGTTTAGTTGAAACTTGTTTTGTTATTGGTTACGAATTGATTGGAAAAATTTGCAATCAATTTGTCTGTCAGTTTACTGCGAAATAATAGCTGGCTTTAGAGGTGGCTTTCCGTTACGGTAAGCTTTAACCCAAGTGTCTTTATACATTATATAGGAATTGACAATAGCTGTCTCTATTAGACTAAACCATATTCTCTATTAATTGTGGATTAACTGTGGTGTATGTGGACATTAATTGGTCAAATTTATCAACGCCCCCCCCCATATATTTTTTATAATCACAAGACTATGTACCATCGGTACATTGTCTCTTTTTCCACATTTATTTGATCTTTTTACTTTTCCTTTTTTAACAATGTTGTGCATATTTGAAGCTACGCATACCGATTTCTTTCCCCTGTCTCTCAATTTAGTAACCGATACAGAACCAGCCATTACACCACCACTTTCACCCGAGTCCAAGCATTTATCTGCTGGTAATTTGTCACCAAGAAAATATTTACGATTCGGCATAAAAGTTCCAACAGCAAAAATATTTTTTAATAGCTAATTTAATAATGGCAATGATGTAAAAAACCTATCAAAAAACAGTTTCCAAGATTGTCACACATTTTTGAAAGATTTTTTATTGAGATAACTGTTTTTAGAGTGATTCTAGATTCTAAACTACAACAAGAATAAAACGTTTCAATTTTTACTTATTAAATATATTAACACGTTCACTGCGTCGAACACGGCTCCCGTGTCCATACAAAATATTTGTATCCTTGAATGTTGAGTGCACTCATAAACGTCTCCCGATAAGGATTCGTCGCCGGTTTGATGTGTTTTGAAGACACGAAGGAATACACTTGTATATGATGTTTCAATAGAAAGTAGAATTTGATTTTTAACAAAGTTATGGGTTTTCAAAAATTCGCGAATTTTCAGCGTCTCTGTATGACATTAAGTATTTTATACGCAGTGAACGTGTTAAGGGCTGTTATTATTCATAAGCATCAACTACAATTTAGAGGAAATAATGATGTACAGGGTCTTTTGATAGGGACGCTCAAAATTTATTAGGTTATAGCGGCCAAGTTGTTAAAGCAACATCTGTCAAATTTGTTGTGAATTGTTCAGTAGTGTATGGCTAAACAACATGAAAGGTTATAGCGTTGAACAACGTGTGCAAATCATCAAATTTTATATTCAAAATCAGTGCTCCGTTCGAGAAACGTTCCGCGCATTACGTGATTTTTATCCTCGCCACAACTGTCCTGCCGAGTCAACTATTCGACGTTTGGTGGCCAAATTCGAGTCAACCGGTTCGATAAATAATCAGCCAACACCCGTACGTCACCGAAACGCAAGATACACCAGCACCAAATGCATCCCGAGAAAGTCACTGTTTGGTGCGGATTTTGGTCTGTCGGAATCATCGGTCCGTACTTCTTCTAAAACGAAACTGGCATCGCCATAACCGTCAACGGCGAGCGCTACAGATCGATAAGCAACTTCTTGTGGCCTAAACTGGATGATATGGATACCGACGACATGTGATTCCAACAGGACGGCGATACGTGCCACACAGCGCATGTCACATGGACATTCCGCACGAGCGATTTGAGGGCATGGGTATCTCGCGCGGCGGCGACGTGAACTGGCCACCGAGATCGTGCGATATAATGCCTTTAGACTTCTTCCTTTGGGGATATCTTAAATCGCAGGTCTATGCTTATAAACCGCAAACAATTGATGCCCTCAAAGTCAACATAACGAACGCCGTCCAGCAAATTCAGCCAGATTTATGCGACAAAGTCATCGATAATTGGACCTTCCGAATACGTGCCACCAAGCAAAGCTGCGGCGGATATTTGAACGACGCTATATTCCATACTTAATTCCATAAAATATTATTTCAAATAAAAAAAAATTTAGTGGATATCTCACACACAACTTGTTTTATTTACATTTAAAAATTAAGCATCCTTATTGAAAGACCCTGTACAATCGTTTGAGAAAAACTTTTAAAATACATTTGAAGTAAAGATATTTTGAATGAAAAAAGTATGTTTCATAACTCAATAACTTAATAATGCTTAAATAATCATGATTTAATCACATGAAACAATTTATGAAGTTTTTTTAAATTTGATATGTTGAAATTACACTGCTATTATTCTGGAGCATAACATACATTTTACATTGTCGCCATAACATACGTATCAGCAGTTTTGTTTTTCTAATAACTCACGGTCAGAATAATGCTGAGGTTAAACATTAAATTAATAGTACAAATTTATAGCAATATTTTGCGGAAAAAAATAATTAGAAAGCAGATTTTTAACTTCAAATCTGCACTATTAATTTAGTGGTTATGAAATTCCAAATCTTCTAAGTCAGGCAATAAGTTATAATATTTTAACCTCTCAAAGAGTAAGACACTAATGAAAATTTCAAAACATCGTTTGTTCAGTTGGTAAAACATGTAACTAGCCGATAAATGATTTAATTGTGTGGTATCATCAATAGATGTCATTGGTAGTCCAAATCCTGACATAATCTGGGAATATTCGAGAAATAATCACTGCGCCCCAACCGCAGGGCCATACGCTATCTGACTCAGTATTTCATGGCCCCGCGGTTGGGGCGGTACTCACGGAGAGGTTAAGATATTTCAACAATTTGTACACAATTATCAACTAAAATAATACATAATTTGATTTCACTTACTTTCCACCCTTGATTATTTTCCTAAATATGTAAGTAAATATTTCAATCAAAATAGCAACAGCATGTCCAAATGTCAAAATTACCCAACGATAAAAGACAGTGGTAGGATATATATATATACCACCTCGCATATTCGACGTTATTAGGCGATTGACGCCAACTTCATTCTGGATGGTAGTTTACCTTACCACTGTACGTAAAGGAGAATGTTTTTAAGCTATAAGGGGCATTTTAGGAACAAAGATGTATGAAATATGTGCCTTATAATAGGTAATATATTTATATACCACTTTGTTCTGACCGTCCTATAACCCTTACAGGCTTAGTGGTACACGTTATGTACCACCTTTTTTTGACGCTATACTGCACAGTGGTATACTCAATGTACCACTTATTAAACCTCTCTCTATTGCTGCACGGACGCTCAGATTATGCACCACTTCGTATAATATAATACTTATGACTCATGTCCGCACAGCTGCAGGACTGGTCCTGTTCAAATTCATTTAGCTTCTAATATTATTGACAGTTAGTTGTTCTTGGTGTGCCGACTTGTGCGTATAAAAGAAAACGTTATATATTTGTATTAAATTTTAATAAAAAATAGTTGTGTTGTGATAAAATTGACTTCAGTAATTGTGGTAAATTTATATTTAGGTTAAAAATTAATTTTACTCGGATGTATTTCGGCATTATTTAGTGGTACATTGGAAGTACCAGTGGAAATATGGACTAGTGGTACATAAGTTGTACCACCTCACCGGGAGTTCCTTGACCTACCGAAGAAGTGGAAATATGTTAATTTAGCATTTGTATGTATCATTTTTTCAAAAACATTAAAAATATAATCAGAAACTTGACTTTTTATTTTTTGTGCAGCCTGAGTAAAAATAAGTTAAGTTTACCTGTGCCTGTAAGGGTTAAAGGATTAAATAATATTCTTTTAGGTAACATTTTATGACCTAAAAAAATATTATTTAACATTATATAGAATGTATGAAGAATACAGTACTCTATACTAGGTATATGGAAAGTAATACATTGAGTAAATGATTAATGATCAAGCATAAAGTTAAAGTGTGATTTAATATTAGGTGTTAACATAAGTTATGTCCGTTTTTTTTTTCAATTTAAAAATGAGCACCAAAAGTAAAACAAAATGGTAAAGGTTATACGTCATTCGAAAGAAGATTTTCTGCTCTACATGATATTGTGTTTGCTTTTGTGTTACATATAGTATTTTATTTGATTACAAGCCTTTAACCCTTCCCTTACGGTGATAAAAATAATACGCGTGCTCCGGTGTTGGGTAGTGAGTACGCAATAAAAAATTTGCGATTTTAAATCGGAAAAATAAGAAAATTCGTAGATAATCCCCTTAATTAATTATAATTGAAGTTAAAAATTATAATAATTGAGATTTATTTGCTGAAAACATTAAAAAACCATCTGGCAACCCTCACGGAACGGGCGTACGTCTAACCTATTTGCAAGCCTAGAAGCTACTAGTGGCGCGGAACGTCAGTCGCATACCCCGGCGCTTACGCTTATGCTTGCGACGTTGAGACAATTCAGCTCCTCGCAATTCAGTCTAGTATGCAAGAGTGAGATGCGAATATAGTGTCGCGCTTCCCGCATACTATTCACCTATCGTCAAGACGAGGCACTCGCAGCGTTTAAATGCGAATTTGTTTTCGATCTTTACAAAACACCTCGATTTAGTCGATAAATTCTGATTATTATTAATATTATTTTTTAAATCAATGCGTACATTTATTATGGAGGAATACCTAAAATCTTAACCTTGTATTTATTATATTTATAGAGATATTGATGGTTATTAGAAGCAACGTGTAGAAGATACCCAACACAGGGAAGGAAAGGTTAAAATGGAATGTCAAGTAAACGAAAGTTCGGGTTCAATCGAGGGAATAAAGCTGCGAAAGCTGCTCGCGATATTTACGAAGTGTACGGTGAAGATGCTACGAATGACAGGACAGCTTGTCGATGGTTTTTGCGTTTCAAAGACGGTATGTCCTTTCATTCGTAGCATCTTCACCGTACACTTCGCAAATATCGCAAGCAGCTTTCGCAGCTTTATTCCCTCGATTGAACGCGAACAGAAGGAGGTATCGAAAATGCTCACTTTCGTCAACTTGACATTCCATTTTGAAGGCTTGTAATCAAATAAAATAATATATGTAACGTAAAAAAAACACAATATCTTGTAGAGCAGAAAATTTTCTTTTGAATGACGTGTAACATTTACAATTTTGTTTTACTTTTGGTGCTCATTTTTAAATTGAAAAAAAAACAGACACAACTTATGTTAACACCCAATATAATGACCATGATTCAAATGATTGATGATTGATTATTACAAATAAAGTAAAAATGTAATATAACAACTTAATAATAATAAAACTTCTGAATGAGACCAATACCAATGGTTAGTGAAAGGATATTAATAACAGTTGACATAAATTCTATTTACAAAATAAAAAGGTGAGAATTCAAAGAACTTAAATGTAAGAAATCATATTAAATAATACTTTTTGATACTATGTTCTGGAATGATTGAAAAATAAATATTTTTTTTAAATATTAAAAGTAACATACAAAATATAATCATTGTAATTTGTTTTATCAAACACTGTTTATTCCACTTTTTGTAATAGTCTAACCCTACCGATTTTAAGGGCTTCACCTCATCATGCTCGGGTATAACTCCTTGAGCGTAAGAAGAGATCTGGGTCTCCTGGTATACGTTGTCAGACTCGTTCGAGGAGTTGTGAGCTGTCCAGCATTACCACAAAGAGTAGCGTTAAATGTTCCTAACAATTACACTAGACTGCGCCGGCAAGAACTGTTCTCAAGAACATACACAAGAACGGGTCTTCCAGCCGCTATGCCCGTTGGAAGGGCCTTAACTCTTCTGAACAGAACTGCTTCGGATATTGACATATTTTATATGACATTACCAAAAGCAAAAGTAAATTTTCTTCTTCAATTGAGCGCGTTAGAAAGCACTCATCAACATACTTAAGTGACTGAATATATGTGTATCATATGTTTGTGTTTACGAGGGCGGTCCGATAAGTACTAAGTCTCACCGCCCGATGGCACCACTATCGCAAGAGCAATTTTTTATCGCGTAGTACATTCTCGTTGACAGCTACTGTCAAAATTTCAGCCGAATCGGACGCGTAGTTTTGTTTTGACCGCGTGTGGAAGCGAGCGTGTCCGCGGATTTGAGAAAAATGGAAAAAGAGCAATATCGGTCGGTGATTCGATTCTTGTATTTGAAAGGGAAATCGCGCAGCGAAATCAAAGAGCGCTCGGATGCTGTGTACGGTGACTCTTCTCCTTCGATGGCGACCGTCAAAAATTGGTTTAACGAGTTTCAACGTGGTCGCAAATCGGTTTTTGATGAGCCACGCCCAGGTGCCCCGAAAACGACTACCACGGAGGATAACGTGACAAAAATACATCTTGTATTTTTTACAGTAATTGGGCTAAGCGTGTTTTGAAAAAATAAATAAAAATAAATAAAAAAATCATCAGGGGAGCACAAACAAGACTGAATTCTGTTCGAACTGGTACTGAGATACATGCTTCTAGCGGTAAACATTTGGGTTGGGGTCTGGGGGCTGGGGGAAGCATGGGACGACCTCGGCGAGCAGCGGAGAGACTCTTGGTATATATGTGTTTGCCAGATGTTCACCTCGATGCACTGACTTAGAAATATTCCTGTAGAAATAGAAATGCCGAGGTTGTCCCATGCCTCCCTCGGCCCCCAATCCCCAACCCGAATGTTTGCCGTTAGAAGCGTGTATCTCGGTACCAGTTCGAACAGAATTCAGTCTTGTTTGTGTTCCCTGATGATGAGGTGTGCACATTGAAACCGGTAGGGTTATACCGTTACAAAAAGTGGAATAAAAAGTGTTTGATAAAACAAATTATAATGTCTTTAAACCTCCACAATGTTAAAAATAATATATAAAATATAATCAATACAATGATTCAGAACAATTTAAAAAGAGAGTTTCGATGCAGATCAACACTTGATGAACGGAATTAAGGATTTTAACAGGAAATATAATTTTATTTAGAAAATAAAAGAGTATAATAACATGAATAACTTAAATGTTAACAATAACTTTAAATAATACTTTGTTGGACAATATTTTGGAATGAATTAAGTACTGTACAATGAAGGATATGAAAAAATAAGTAGAAAGCACTAATATGTAGGAAACCACTGTCATAATAAAGGTATACATACTTCTTCATTGGTATGTTCTTGATAGGACGACTTGGCCCTCTTACTCAGCAAAGGTTCCAAGCAGATGAGAAATCCCATGTAGACAACCAAAATCATGATTACCCAAATCACAATTATAATTGTGACCTGTAATAAAAGGTGTTAGAAGTAAATTAAAACAATGTGGTCAACTGAGTATCCTATATAAACACCACCCTGTTTCTCCGTCAGTTTAGGCAGAGGACCGAGTGCCATACTTTACTATCAAAACATACTTCTTTCAACTTATCTACATCCATACATCACCATCATTGTTTGACCATACCTTTCTCAGTTCTCGTCTCTCTTCTTTTTAAGTTAACCTTCATATTCAACACTTCAAATGTGATGTATTCAACACTTCAAACATAAATATACGAGGCGTATCCAGAAAGTAAGTGTACTGAGGCTCTCACGACCGGATGGATTTTATTTTCGACATGTTGACTACACTTCCGTGTAGTCTGACCCTTCCCCTCCGCAACGAGACCGGTTCGAGGTCAGTACGTTGAGAAGTGTCGACGCGACAGCACGTTTCGTGAAAAATGTCAATCCACTCTCCCGCCAAGTTGAATCGAGTGGAGGCCGGGCAAGAGTTTTTGAGGCGCTGCAAACTCCATGGAGATGAATTTCTCCGCTCCATCGTTACTGGAGATGAAACTTGGGTTGCACACTACACGCCTGAAACCAAAAGGCAGTCTCAACAGTGGCGTCACACCTCTTCACCCTCCACCAAAAAGTTCAAAACCACAATTTCAGTCAAGAAAATCATGGCATCCATGTTTTGGGACTGTCAAGGCATAATTTTAACTGAATATATGCCTCAAGGGGAGACCATCAACTCTGCAAGATACTGTGAGACCCTAAAAAAATTGCAGAGGGCGATTCAGAACAAGAGGAGAGGCATGCTGACAAAGGGAGTCTAACCACACACGGCCAACGCCACGAAGGAACTGCTCGCCTCGTTTAAATGGGATGTCCCGAACCATCCCGCGCATTCCCCTGACCTAGCACCTTCAGATTACTATCTCTTTACCTCCCTGAAGCTGCACATGGGTGGAAAAAGGTTTTCAACCGACGAGGAGGTAAAGGAGGTGGAGAAGTGGACGGAGGGATTGGCGGGAAACTACTTCGAGGAAGGCATCAAAAAGTTGATACCCCGCTTCGCCACCTGCATTGAGAGGAATGGCGACTATGTCGAAAAATAGCTTACATATGTACTACGGTAACCACGTAATTTTTTTGTTGAAATAAAAAAAATTGTAACTTACAAAAATTCAGTACACTTACTTTGTGGATATGCCTCGTACAATACAAACACTCGAAGACTCCTACCTCTGTTCAACAGTCAAAACGAATATCCTTTATCGACAGGGAATTCTTGCACATGAATGCGGGGTATAGTTGCTCTTAGAGAGACTCTTCTTGGTGAAGGTAGTATTGAAGAAGGCAAATACACATTCTTCTGAAAGTGATATCCACGAAATGGCAATAAATTGCAAGGTGTAGCATTTACTAAAAAAAATAAAACTAGCTTGAAAGCTTGACCACATTCCCAGTGGGTATTTCAGAATGATTAATGATTCTCCACTACCAAATATCATACAATTGTTTACGCCAATCTTACTTACCGAGACACTCAGCAGGAAGTAAAGACGTCTTTCTATGACCGATTCGAAAATGTTCTCAAAATGATTCCTAGCTGCGATCGAATTATTCTGCTTGGCAACTTCAATGCCAGAGTGGCAAAAAACTTCAATATCTGGCAGGATAAGAGTAGAAATAGTACGGGAAAAATAAACACTTATGGCGAACTGTCGCATTTCAAATGTGCTGAACACAATCTTATTACCGACATATGCTTTTCACTGAATGATAAATTTAAATGAGCATGACGTCACGCTAGATCTGGTCAAAGATGTAACAAATGTCAAAGTGAAGTTATACATTGAATGTTGTATAGATACTGATTGGTTGTATCCAAAATGAAAGTATCTCTGAAATCAAAGGTTTCAGAATTAAAATCCGCGATGAATTGGGTGTTAACATAAATTGTGTCCGTTTTTTTCAAATTTAATAATGAGCACCAAAAGTATTGGGAGTACAAATTAGTTCGATCCGTTTCCAAAAGATGGCTCTGGCTGTTATGAATGGTTCATAGTGACAGCCGATTTTGGCAGTTTCAGAGAGGTTAGACATCTGCCAATAATATTCAGTTTATATAGCTTTGAGTTTCATGCAAAAACCTTGTTTTGTACAGTGTTGAAAATGTCGAATTTTGTGTTAGCCAAGCAGAATTTGCGGGAGGTTTTAATTTTCCGCTTTAATTGGAAGAAAAGTGCAGCTGAAGCCCATCGAATGCTTGTCGAAGTTTATGGTGATGCTGCTCCAACTTATAAATCATGTAGGGAATGGTTTCGACGTTTCAAGGATGGAGATTTCAGCGTCGAAGGCGAGCCTCGCTCTGGACAGCCAAAAAAATTCGAGGACAAAGAATTAGAGGCATTACTCGAAGAAGATCAGAGTCAAACGCGAGAGGAGCTTGTAGAATCATCAGGAGTGACTCAACAAGCCGTTTCCATACGATTGAGAGCCATGAGAATGATTCAAAAACAAGGAAATTGGGCGCCTTATGAACTGAAACCGAGAGACGTTGAAAGGCGATTTTTCACTTGCGAGCAGCTGATTCAAAGGCAACAAAGAAAAGGTTTTTGCATCGGATTGTAACTGGAGATGAGAAGTGGATATTCTACGACAACCCCGAGAAGAAAAAATACTACGCTAAGCCCGGTCAATCGTTGCCATCGACCTCAACATCAACACCAAAACCGAACATTCACGGTTCGACGATCATGCTCTGTATCTGGTGGGACCAAAGGGGTGTTGTTTACTATGAGGTGCTGAAACCTGGCGATTCCATTACGGGCGATCGGTATCGGCTACAATTAATTCGTTTGAACTGTACATTGCGAGAAAAATAGCCGGAATACGAGCAAAGACATGATAAAGTTATTCTTCTTCATGACAACGCTCGGCCTCATGTCGCAAAAGTCGTAAAAAAATATTTTAAAACTCTCAAATGGGATGTTTTACTGCACCCGCCGTATTACCCGGATATTGCTCCTTCTGAGTACTGGTTGTTCAGAAGGATGCAGCACGATTTGGCAGGTCACCGGTTCACTTCTTTCGTAGTAACCGAAAAATTGGCTCCAAACTTGGATCGCCTCAAAAGACGAGTCATTTTTTCGAGATGGAATTCGAAAATTGCCTGAGAGATGGGAAAAAGTAGTAGCCAGCGATGGACAATACTTTAATTGATCTGTTCATTCATTTTGTTTAAAAATAAATGCATTTTTGAACACAAAAAAACAGACCAAACTAATTTGTACACCCAATAAAACAAAATGGTAAATATTATACGTCATTCGAAAGATAATTTTCTGCTCTACAAGATATTGTGTTTGTTTTTGCGTTACATATATTATTTTATTTGATTTCAAGCCTTAAAAATGGAAGGTCAAGTAGACGAAAGTGAGCGTTGTCGACACCTTCTGTTCGCATTAATTCGAGGGAATTTTAAAATTAGTGTAAAAAGCTGGCTTTATATGACTTGGAATTTTTTTGGTTTTTTCGTTATTGGTTATTTTGAGGTGTGCACCTTGAAACCGGTAGGGTTATACCGTAACAAAAAAGTGGAATAAACCGTGTTTGATAAAACAAATTACGATGTCTTTAAACCACCACAACGTTAATGCCTTAAATATAAACAATATATGTCATAATACTGTTGCTCGTTATCAGGGACCGAATGGAGGTAGAAGATGTTGACAAGCTGCGATTACTGAAGCTCCACGCGCTACATGCTACAGGATATCACAAATTGCCTTACATAGTCATGCCCGGTGGCTTCAGTGACAAGCACCCTAATCCCCAACTTTGTATTGTACTTTCTACTATTCTCATCAAGGGTAATTGGGAATGAAAGACAGCAGGAAAACCGAAAAACCAGTTGCGAAATGTTGCTCGCCAAGTACAAAAGAAAATCATTTCTCCATCGAATTGTGACTGGCGATGAAAAATGGATATATTTCGAGAATCCTAAGCGTAAAAGATCATGGGTAACTCCGAAAAACCGGCGACATCGACTGCAAGGCCAAATCGCTATGAACAGAAGACAATGCTCTATGTTTGGTGAGATCAGAAGGGTGTTATCTATTATGAGCTGCTAAAACCTGGCGAAACCGTTAATACTGAACGCTACCGACAACAAATGATGGATTTGAACCGAGCATTGCGTGAAAAACTAATACCAGAATATCAAAAGAGGCGACACAAAGCGATAATGCATCATCGCACACAGCAAAACCGGTCAAGGAAACGATTGAGGCGTTTAGTTGGCAAATACTTTCGCATGCGGCTTACTCACCAGATTTGGCTCCGTCCGATTACTACTTATTTGCATCGATGGGACACGCACTTGCTGAGCAGCGCTTCACTTCTTACAAAAACATACAGAAATGGCCCGATGATTGGTTTGCCTCAAAAGAGCAACAGTTTTTTTGGCGTGGCATCCACAAATTGCCAGAGAGATGGGAAAAAATTGTAGCTAACGATGAGCAATACTTTAAATAAAACCATTTTCATACAATAAATGTGTATTTCCTATAAAAAAAATCCGGTTTCATATTTACAGATGTGGTACACATTTCTACAACTGTTATTCGTCTCTTTTCAATATTTTTCTATATTCATGCTAGCTTTTCTTGCTTTCGCTAGCACAGATCAAATTGGCAGTAAATACTGCTGTGAACATAATGTAAACCAATTATTTTCATTGCGAATCTTAATTAATGGAAGGAAACACTATACAAAGAACATTTATAATAAGATACATGTACGTGATGAAGGCAAAATTTGATAAGAAAAAGGAATCATTCGAAATAATGCATGGAATTTTAAAATTTACACAGTATATTTTAATGTTCACATCCTGATTACATTATGTTTAACACATCGATTAATAAGTCCTGGGACTAACCAATAGATGGCGCCTCTAATAACAAATCCATACTAATTTTCAGTTAGTACCAGCCTTTAGAAGTTACGTGTCAATCTTTCATGACATTCCGACATTGTGTCATTGAGTTACAGTGGTTTTAGTGAAGCTACTTTTGCTATTTTCAAAACAATGGAAAAAACCGAATTTCGTGTGTTGATAAAACATTGCATTTTAATGGGAAAAAATACCGGTCAAACTCAGCGATGGCTTGAAAAGTGTTATCCGGGCTCTGCTCCATCGAAAACAACCATTTGTCGGTGATATGCTGATTTCAAACACGGTCGTACAGACACAAATGATGCTGAACGCTCTGGTCGTCCAAATGAGGCTGTTACACCAGAAAACATAAAAAAAAACTCAAAATCGTGATGGAAAATCGCAAAGTAAAGTTGCGTGAGATACCTGACATCCTGAAGATATAATGATATCAATTGGTGATTGGTGGGGAATTTAGCGAATCAGAGGCAGGCAGACTGTATATGAATTTGGTCAATATGTGCTTGTGTTTTAAACGTGTCGGTCGTGTAGATACAATTTCAATTGTCGTGTGTCAATTTACATTTTTTTCATTTCTTTTCATTTTTCGTTGAATCCCTTCAAATAATGTCTCGGCAAAGAAAGACATTATCGATTCAAGAGAAAAGGGAATTTCTTGAAAAAGTTAATAAATACAAACACTATTATTGTTCACGTGTTTCGCTCGCGCGTAATTTGGGGATACCCATTACAACTTTGGCTACGAAAATAAAAAATCTCGAATCGATTGAAAAAAGTTTTCCCATTTGCGTGATTATCTAAATAAAAAATCATTTTCAATTTTTTTTTCTAGCCCCGAATCTACGTTTTCCCTCCAATCACGTTTTTTTTATCAGTCCCTTCAAAAACGTAAAAACGGGGTTTCACTGTATGGCATTTACTATCCCTTTCTCACTTTTCTATCCCCGTGACTGCAATTCGAAAAATACATACATAAAATAAATCAATAAAATGTTGGTTTGAAAAAGTGTTAACATTTATGTGTGATCAAAACCAGAGAATTAACCTTTTAGCAAAAGGAAAAAAACAAATTATGAAAAAATATTATGTCTGGTGTTTGTGCTATATCAGTTGCAAGTTTGTTTAAATATGATATCATCATCATATTATGTCTGGTGTTTGTGCCATATCAGTACCATCAGTTGCTAGTTTGTTTAAATATGATATCATCATCATATTATGTCTGGTGTTTGTGCCATATCAATTGCAAGTTTGTTTAAATATGATATCATCATATTATGTCTGGTGTTTGTGCCATATCAGTTGCAAGTTTGTTTAAATATGATATCATCATCATATTATGTCTGGTGTTTGTGCCATATCAGTACCATCAGTTGCAAGTTTGTTTAAATTTGATATCACCATCATCATCATTGTCACCCTGGGTCGATCCACTGCTGGATGAAGGTCTGCCCAAATTGACTCCAAATAGTTCAGTTTTTTGCTCTTTGGTGCCATGCTTCCTGATGTCATCCATCCAGGATACCTTCGGCCATTTTCTGGACTTCATTATGCCTCTTGGGTACCATTGGATTATTTCGGATGTCCATCGGGAATCTGACATTCTGACTACATGTCCTGCCCACCTTTATTACGTCTTCTATCTTTGTTTTGTTGCGTATCCAGGTGTTTCGTTTACGGTCTCTTTTAGTACATCCCAACATGCATCTCTCCATGCTCCTTTATACGGTCTGGAACTTTTGAGTGTTCTTTGCTGTGAGCGTCCATGTCTCGCAGCCAGTACATAAGTACTGGAAGAATACACTGGTTGTAGACCTTTCGCTTCTAACATCACTTTTGAAGATGTTGTTCAAAAGTCCAAATGAGCTCCATGCTAGTTTTGTCCTTCGTGCTATTTCCAATGATATGCCACCTACAAAGGAAATAAGTTGGCCCAAAAAATACACATATTCCTGGACAAGTTCCAACTACTTTCCATCTACAATTATTGGTTTTGGGTTAGCAAAGCTGTTCATCATATATTTGGTTTTCGATACATTCATTTTTAAACCAACTTCTTTACTGACCTCTGCCAATTCCTGCAGTTGGTGCTGAAGACCGTTCGGGTTTTGTGAGAATATAGCAATATCGTCTGCAAATCTTAAATGGCTCAGGTATTTTTCATCAACCACCAGGCCTTTATTTTCCCATTCCAGTTTATTTAAGACATATTCAAATGCAGCTGTGAATAATTTTGCAGAAATAATATCTCCTTGACGAACTCCCTTACCAATTCGGAAAGTTTCGAAGGATTTGTGGAGATGTATTTTTCCTGTTGCATCCTTATAGATGTTATTGAACAACTGAATGTATGCCCTCTACATGCCTTGTGTTTTTTTAGAGCTTCTAGTATGGCAAATTTTTTGACCGAGTCAAAGACCTTTTCGTATGGATATATACGAGGGTGGATCAAATATAAACAAGACTTTTGTTTTAGAGCGTGCAATTTTAAATGGAGCGCACGGCCGCCTCGAGGAGTGTTGGGTGGGGATATCAGGAGTGAGGAGAGTGGTCGCCCGGCCACAGCAGATTCCGTCATTAATATGGCATATGATGTCAGAGAAACGCATTTTAGAGTCGCATTGTTACCTGCAATGAAAGTTCGGTACACCACTACACGCCCGAGTCGAAACAAGCCATCATGGAATGGAGAAAGGATGAGACAGCCCCTGTGAAAGCCAAGATTCGGGTGTCAGCTGGTAAGGTGCTTGTGATATTTTTTTGGGACCAGCGCGACCGGTTCGCACAATCAATGTGGCGTACTACTGCAAACTTTTGAGTGAAGTTCAACTTTCTTATCGATGCAAAAGACGTCACCAACCAATACGAGAAGTGATTCATCTCCATGACAACTCGAGGCCCCATGCTGCAGCTGTAACATGCGAACAATTGGAGGAAATGAGTTGAACACGACTGGAACACCCTCCCTATAGCCCTGTGACTTTCATCTCTTTGGGACACTGAAAGAAGCTCTAGGAGGCCAATGACGACGATGGAGGAGAGGGGTTTGTGCGCAATTGGCTGCTGACACAATCCACTTCTTTTTATGATGAAGGGATAAAAAAAACTACCGATCCACTGGGAAATATCCATTTCTAAAGCAGGAGATTATGTAGAAAAATGGTGTGTACTTGGTCTTTTTCTTTCTGCAAATAAAAAAATTAAAACAAAAAAGTCTCGTTTATATTTGATCCACCAAGTACCTAACCCACAAAAAGTCTCGTTTATATTTGATCCACCAAGTACCTAACCCACAAAAAGTCTCGTTTATATTTGATCCACCAAGTACCTAACCCACAAAAAGTCTCGTTTATATTTGATCCACCAAGTACCCAACCCACAAAAAATATTTCTTTTTAGCTTAGACCAATTCTGTGTATGCAAAGTTTAGAACAATTCTGTGTATGCAAACATATAAGGCCCATTAAAAGGGCATTTCATGGTTAAATTAAATCTTAAAACGTTTTGTTCTAAGTAGTGAGATATTTCACGAATAATATAACAAGTTAAAATGTGGGTTTGGTAATTTTTAGTATAATTATGTCCATATATATTCCGCATTGAAATATATATTTTATACATAGTCAGTATTGGTTAAATAAAAAAATGTATACTCCTTAAAACATTTTACCTTTATGATGGTTGTATTTTTAGTATAATTATGTCCATATATATTCCGCATTGAAATACATATTTTATACATAGTCAGTATTGGTTAACCTGTTCACTGCGTTAAAAATCAAATTCCACGAATCCTGTGCGCGGCACAATTTCAACGTTTTTTAATTTCTAAGTTTAAACACATATTTTGTTTAGAACCACTGATATTTGATTACAACACCAAGTAAACATGACACTTAAGTTATTTTCTGATAATAAATAATAGTCATTACTCTTAAGGAGACTCATTAAATAAAGGAGATAAACTTAACATTACGTAAAATAAACAAAGGAATGCTACGATCAAATCGATGCTTCATGACACTCACCCGATCAAATGCATATAGCACTAGTAATGTTTATTTACGTAAGAGAGACTTAGTAATGTTTATTTACGTAAGAGAGACTCATCGCAGGACTCGATCGGCGCGACAGGTCGTTAATGCTGGAAATATTGAGAAACCAAAAAAATTCGGCGCTCTGTTTATTCAACAATATCTCATAAACTAATATATTATTTGACAAGGTTTTCAGAGATGTCGCTAGAATAAAGATTATTTTAAATTTTAGTTCAATTTTTATTCCGGTTTTGTGTCATTTTTTTTAAGTATTTGTGATTTGAAACTTGGATTGTCGTCAGATCACAGGCGTTTGTGCTCCCCGCGGGGAACAGGTTAAATAAAAAAATGTATACTCCTTAAAACATTTTACCTTTATGATGGTTGTATTTCGATTCTCATAAATGCATTCACATCGAGGACAAAATTCTTGTTCCTTTCCTTTGATTTCCTCACCGACACTTGGTAGTATAACTCCTTCGCAATTGCTTGAACAAAATAAAAAAGTTATATTCAGAATATGTACTGAAGGGTTGGATTTCCTGAACTAAATATAGTTTATGATTTTAACAAATAACAGTGTTCGACTATTTATTTAAAATACGAGGGACATCCAGAAACTACGGTTACGAGGGCTCCTGAGGCCGGGGGAAATTTTTTGTTTCAAAGTTGGTGTAACTGGCGTGTAGGGGGGATACTAACGGTCAGTTTGTTTGGTCCCGCGTGTTTACCGGCCATTTTGTTCAGTCACAGTAAATTCTTCTGATGGAGAGGTCGTCGTACGCTCCCGCCAACTCTCGTCCGTGTGAGACCCGCGCGGTCATCAGTTTTTTGACTACAGAACAATACCGCCGCGAATATCTATCGGAAGATCGTGGAAGTTTATGGTAGTGATGTGACGAGTCGACAACATGTCATGAAGTGGGTTAGGTTATTCAGAGAAGGCCGTACTGATACTCACGACGAGGCATGGCAGTGATTTCTGACAAATTTGTGCAAAAAATTGAAGATCAAGTGCGAAGATTGCCGTGTGATGCTTGACGACCTTCACGAAGAATTTCCTGACATTTCTCAAAGTCTCCTTGGTAATATTGTGTTGGAAAAACTTGGTTACAAGAAGTTGTATGCGAGATGGGTGCCCAGAATGCTCACACCGGAGCACTGTCAAAATCGCGTGACTGCCGCGCGTGAATTTTTGGATCGTTATGCACAGGAGGGAGAAGCTTTTCTGGACTCTATCGTGACGGGGAATGAGACGTGGGTGTGTCACTACACCTCAACAAACGATCAGGAGGTCGAGGAAGCTGTGAAGAAGCGGCTGAAAGAGCTGGCGGCAGAGGTCTATGACACTGGCATACAAAAGCTGGTGCCCCGACTACAGAAATGTCTCGATCTCGACGGCGATTACGTTGAAAAATAGTTAAATATATTTGTGAAGTATCTTGTGAATTTCAATTGAATACAAGCATTTTTCGATCCTACATAAATGTTGTAACCTTACTTTCTGGATGACACTTGTATAATAAAAACAGAAAAGAAAACGAGAGTTTAGATCCCTAATGTCAAAACTTGATGCTTCCTGAAATGCAACAACTGACAAAATTGAATGAAATATATATATAAAAAAAAAGCAGGCCACCTCCGTGAACCATGTGATAAGATACCTATCTCCTGACCTGGGAGCTGTGGGTTCGATTACTGTTATACTCAAGTTTTCTTGACCATGCTACATTTTTGTAGCATGGTCCCTATGACGTTTGAAATGTCATGTCTCAAAGGGATGGGGTAAAATCGTTTTTTTATAAATTGAAAATTTGTTTTTCTCTAAACTGATGTTTTAATTCCTAATTTTCATTATACTGACTTTCTAATGTATTGTATGATTTGTATCTATCTCTAAATAGGTCAAGATCCACTATGAATTAATATTAATTACGAACATTTAATTTTAGGTACAAAAAATCGAAAATCCAATTATCGTATACCCCATCCCTAGCCAATGCAGACTAACGTAGTGACTTTGGACGAAAGCAACAAACAATTGTTATAAGGAAGCTATGAGAGGAAAACAATAGTGTACAGCACCGGTACAAAGATTGTAGAATAGATGGATGGTTGCCGATCAATCCTCCGAGACTCCGGTGTGATTTCAATAAGTCTCGATGACAGCTGGGTGAAGAGATTCCTTGTTGACTGGTAAAACTTTGTAGAAATAAAAATACAGTATGTTATGGTATTTTGTGTGCCTTATGTTTAGTCCATCGCACATTGCACGCACCTTGATCCGACCGCTTATGCCGTCACCCTTTGCTAGCTCAATACAGACGCTAGTCCGATACAGATAGCACGTTTTTATAGTAACAGAGATGAAGTTACTGTATTTAGCAATCAAACTCAAGTAAATACCTGATTGTGTTTTTTTATTAAATTTGATTTATTTTAAAATTAAAACTTGGGTTCTTTGACAAGTATGCAACTGATATGAGGTGTAAAATGTAAACCTTGCGGGAACAATTTATCAAGGTGTTTGCTCCATCTGGCATCAATAATTCTAACAAAATAAAATATAATACTATGTTTCAAGTCATAAGACTGTTGCATTGCACATTCTGTATGCACCAACTCGTTATTATATTTTAATTTAATATACATTGTAGCAAAGACTTTGGAATATATTGGGTGTTAACATAAGTTGTGTCTGTTTTTTTTTTTCAATTTAAAAATGAGCACCAAAAGTAAAACAAAATGGTAAATGTTATACGCCATTCGAAAGAAAAATTTCTACTCTACAAGATATTGTGTTTGCTTTTACGTTACATATATTATTTTATTTGATTACAAGCCTTCAAAATGGAATGTCAAGTAGACGAAAGTGAGCATTTTCGACACCTCCTTCTGTTCGCGTTCAATCGAGGGAATAAAACTGCCAAAGCTGCTCGCGATATTTGCGAAGTGTACGGTACTCTTGAAACCACCGTATAATTGGCTGAGCAGATTAATTGTAGTCACATGACTGTATACCACCATCTTAAATCAATGGGAAAAGTCCAGAAGTTCGGCGCTTTGGTTCCACATGGTTTGGGTGAAAACAACAAAAATCAACGTTCGACAATTTCTGCTGATTTGCTCGCGCGTCATTGATCTACGCATGGCCACAAGTAAAGGTTCCTTTACCGCATCATTACTGGTGATGAAAAATGTTTGATAGGGATCTTCATGAATAATATAGTTTAAACGGTCTTTATCGAAGTCCACTGGTCGTCCGGAACGCTCCATGTCTTTCAGGTCGAAATTACCGTCTTTGAAACGCAAAAACCATCAACGAGTTGTCCTTTCATTCATAGCATCTACACCGTACACTTCGCAAATATCGCGAGCAGCTTTGGCAGCTTTATTCTTTCGATTGAACGCGAACAGAAGGAGGTGTCGAAAGCGCTCACTTTCGTCTACTTGACATTCCATTTTATTAGCTTGTAATCAAATAAAATAATATATGTAACGTAAAAGCAAACACAATATCTTGTAGAGCAGAAAATTTTCTTTCGAATGAAGTATAACATTTACCATTTCGTTTTACTTTAGGTGCTTATTTTTAAATTGGAAAAAAACGGACACAACTTATGTTAACACCTAATACATTGTAGCAAAGACTTTGGAATATACATTGTAGCAAAGAACTCTCATAAAGATTGGGAAATTATCTTTTATGATTTATGACTGTGTTTATACTACTAGTGATACTCACTCAAAGTCAACATATTAATTGTCTCCTTAATTAACAGTATATATACATAATGTATTATAAATAAGAGATAGCATGGCATGATTTTGTAAATACAACATTAGTAAAAACAATAGTTTTTCTAAAGTCCACTTTTGGTCAACCTAATACATACATACATACCATCACTTATACGTAGTTATCATATTTCTTACATCTTTCCTTGGTCTACCTCTTTCTCACTCTCCTTTTATTACCAGACCCTACTTGATATACATTTGTTTCGTAAGTCATTCGCAATTAATTTTCCCTAAGGCTAAGGCCACACCAAAGTACTTCGATAGGTGCTACTAGGTGACTTCATGCTTGGCTAGGTGACTTCATGCTTGGCTACACCAAAGTGCTTCATACAAATTCATTTGACATTTGGGAGCGGTTGAGTCAACAAACGATGCCACTCTCAAAACTAACCAATTTCATTACAACTTAACATCTTTATTTATTTCCTGCGCAACTTCATTCCAAAGTGATTTTATTACAGGTACTTTTTTATTAGAGGAAATCCGCAGAAGTTGTAACATTGAAGACATTGTGAGAGGAGTAGGCAGAGAAGACGATTCTGGAGGGACCACGTTGAGAGGATGGAGCCCGCAAGAATACCTAAGATTGTAATGCACGAGATTCCAGAGGGTCGTCCACCACCAGGACGGGACGTCCACCAAAGAGATGGAGAGATATTTGGACATCTTCGTCACAGGACCAAAACTGAAATCCTGTTTTAACAGATCGCAAGATCTCAAAGTACATTTTTGTGTAATTTGCTCGATGGGTTCCACAAAGGCTCCCTTTTATACACAGCTGTTATTAAAACTTCCGCCATCTTGTAAAATCACTTGGTGACACAATAAAATTAACAAATACGTCTGTTCGCTAGGAGACTCACTATGTGATTAATCATCATGTAGCATGGTGTAAAGTGTGCAGTGTGGCCATTGCGATAGTATGCGGTGCGTTGGTTCGCTAGGATGTCGCCTAGCTCTCAGCGTAGCTCTAAGCACCAAGCGAGACTCCTACCTGTGTGGCCTAAGTGGTCAAACCATCTCAAGATTTCTTATTTAATTCTAATTATAACATCCATCTCGAACAAACAATTGTCCTTTATCCGATCATTCCTAACTATAATATATCAAACATCAATTTTATTTATTTTTTATTTTATTATTACACATGACAAGAAATATACACAATTTGAGAAAAACAACAGATAATTTGATTTGGACATACAATTTTAATGGATCTGGGTTTGTTGCCTTTCATTTGTCGTGTCCCCAGTAAACTAGGCTGTTGCCTGTATCTCACTGAGGATATTAAGCATGAAAAAAAAAATTGATACTTCTTTCCGATTTTTGATTACACAAAAACAAAACCCCGTTGCACGCTCTCATCAACCTGACAAACAGTGACACTCAACTACAACTGGAAACATCTTGCGAAATTCAACTCCTCACACATCATTACTCCAGAAAGACCAAAAATATTCATCCCACAATATACCGCACACAATCACAAATCTCACATAAATCCCTTCCACTCGTCATTCATCCTGAAAGCCCAAGTACTCAAAATCCTGTCGCAATAACAACCACACTCCGATCGACTGTCTAAATGGTTTTCCTACCTTTACCTTTATTGAAGTCGGCACGCCATTGTATGTAATGGGAGCCAAATAAGCATATTGCCTTTGGGCAAAAGAGGTTTTAACTCTAGAGATGGTGAACATTTCATTAGTTGCCATGCGTGTCATGTGTGTCTGCTGAGTCTGCATCTTCCCTTCCTCTCGATGGTAGTGCCAGAGAATGGAGATGTAAATTGGCTATGTTCAGGACCTGATACTCTCTGAAAAGCTCCGCCGTGGGATACCGAGCAGTCAATATAACAGATGTTCTACATAAGGCAAGCATTTCTACCACATTTATTCTTCTCTTACGTCAAACTAATGCTTTTACAATTTCTCCATCAAACTAATGTGTTTTAAGTTAAAACATTTGATTTCTTTCTCTTCAAAATGATATTGTGTTGAAATAATTTGAATGAAATTTATTTTGTTCAAATGATTTATAGAATAGAGAAAAAATCAAAATCATTCATAATTTTTGTCAAACAAACATAATATATACCATTTATTCGGAGGCACATTAGCAATGTAAAGTTTACGTCCAGAATGTGATCCTTGAGTGCTGTTGATAACAACAGAGGGTGTTGGGCAAACACAGCGGCATCTCTTGTCTTCGTAAGACTGGCCCTGAAAATATTTTCAAACGTTCAATTAGAATTTGATTTAGTATAATTAATATAAAACAGATTGAAAGAAATTGGTGGTCAAAACACTTTTATATTCGTAATTGGTGGTCAAAAATTAGCCTACCAACTTACGAGTATATCGGCTAGCGTTTTGGTCTGGTTTAATTTTAAAAGTTCATATTTGACATTTGTGCAGTATGCACATGGTAAATATGTTATGGATATTTTCATATTCAACGTGTGTTGTTATTAATAAAATGTTCTGCGAAAATCAGTCTTCAATTACAAAGATCCTCACAAAATTGCATCCAATCCTTAGCAGTAACCAAACGCCTTCTTGACCCACAATTACACATTTGGTGGAAAATATTCATAAAACAGGTATAAAACCAACTTTACAGCACCGTACAAAGACTGTAGAATAGGTGGATAGCTGCAGCTTGATTCTCGGAGATTTCGACTCACTTTCTGCTTTCCCGGTGAAAAGTAGCAGAGTGAAGAGATTCCTCTTTAGCGGGTAGAAGTTGGTCGTAAGTAAAATACAGTAGACTGGAGTGAACTGAGAATGTATTTTTGACGTTTTGCGCTCCTTATGTGTGGCCAATCGCTCATCGTAAGCGCTTATTTTTGCCTGTGCATGCCGTCATGACTTGCGAGATATTACATATCTCGCATGTTTTTGCATGCATAGGCCGGTTGGCCGACTTTCGATACTAACTCTAGCGAAGGCCGCGCATAAGGAACATTTCACTACGGTCGGTACATAGCAAGTACATCAAACAAAAATCAAAATATAAAACAAGAAAATATACATCTTATTTTAGGTGACGCATATGTCCAATACACCAACTATGTCCTCAATGCCTAGTTCACAACATGTGGGTATTTCGCAGTCATCTCTGCAGAAAATTCTCAATAAAGATTTGCTTATGAATACAGTTGACTCTGTCGTAACATTGTCGTAAATACAGTAATTCTATCTTAATCATCACTAATGATGATCTAAATTTTTGTAAGAAAACCATAATGAACGACGAAGCCCGTTTCCATCTCCGTGGTTATGTTAATGCACAAAATAGTCACGAGTGGGGTGCTCAAAATATTAAGTGATTCATCAGCAACCATAACAACTTTGCAGAATGAGAGTGTGGTGTAGAATTTAGTCAGGCGATGTGATTGGACCTTATATCTCTTCGAAGATTATCTCTTTATAAATTGAATCTCTTTATAAATTTATTGAAGTTTATCTCTTCGAAGTCACTGCGGGTAATGTTATAATTGTGAACGGCGACCATGATCAAAAAAAATTGTCACATCAATTGGATGAACTAAGTTTGGAAAACACGTGGTTTCAGCAAGATGGCACTACACGTCACGATTAAAAGAAAGATTGCTTTTGAAGATATGTTTCAATAGGCCAAAAAAACTCTTCTACAACAAATCCAACTGTAATTGGTTGTGATTTCAATGCCATATGTATGTATTTTTTAAACCATATGACGCATCTTTTTACTTAGAAAGATCAACTTAAAATTGGGGTGCGCTTTACAGTCTGAAGTACGTCTTATGGACCGTAGTTATAGCTGGTAATAGGTCCCTGCTGAAAATAATTTAAACTACCAAAAAAATACATTTTATATTATACACGCATTTATTTTCATACCTACACTAGTATTTAATTTTAATAAATATTCATTATATTTTCAATTCACTCCTTTTACATTTTTTTCTATACCTATTGAATCTTTCCATATTGATTTCACAACTAGATTAGCGCACAAAATAAATATAGACATCCAAACTTACTAATAAATCATGGATAACTAAACATAGATATCCAAACCTACCAATAAATCATGGATAACTAAACATAGATATCCAAACCTACCAATAAATCATGGATAACTAAACATAGATATCCAAGCCTACCAATAAATCATAGGTAACTAAACATAGATATCCAAACCTACCAATAAATCATGGATAACTAAACATAGATATCCAAACCTACCAATAAATCATGGATAACTAAACATAGATATCCAAACCTACCAATAAATCATGGATAACTAAACATAGATATCCAAACCTACCAATAAATCATAGGTAACTAAACATAGATATCCAAACCTACCAATAAATCATGGATAACTAAACATAGATATCCAAACCTACCAATAAATCATGGATAACTAAACATAGATATCCAAACCTACCAATAAATCATGGATAACTAAACATAGATATCCAAACCTACCAATAAATCATAGGTAACTAAACATAGATATCCAAACCTACCAATAAATCATGGATAACTTGTAAAAGAGACAATTATTATAAAGTCTTTTAAGAAATGTTCTACAAGTAGCGCGTTAGATGGTATCGAAGATAACTTGGTTTTTGATGGGAGTGAGAAAAATAGTTCAAACACTATTGTTCTCACTCCCATCAAAAACCATATTGTTGTGAGAACAATAGTTCAAACAATATGGTTTTTGATGGGAGTGAGAACAATAGTTCAAACAACAACAGTGCCTAGACGATGTGACAGTGCCGAGAGTGAAGGTGAACTGAATGTTGCTGGTACAAGTTATGGTAATACAGGTAACCCCCGTTGATCGCGGGAGATACGTTCCGGACATGGCCGCGATAAGCGAAATTCCGCAATCAACGGGGGATTTAAAATAAAATCATTTTAAGATTCTAAAAAACGTTTTATTTTTAAAATAAACAATAAATAACAATGTCATAAAATATAATTCATTATTTTTTTTTTTTTTCGCTTTGCAAAAAAGAATCTAGATTTCCTTGTTTGCCTCTCTACGTTTATTGTGTAAAATTTGTCTATAACCGTCAAATAATCCATTACAACCACGCTTTACAGCACTCACTCGCGCATAATCTTCGTCATTTTCTTCTAACAACTGCATGCGCTGTATGTGAAGAGAAAGGGCCTTTTAGATTATTTTAACACTTAATATCTTCGACGATATTTTGAATATCATTTTCGTAATTCATTTGATCATCAATTTCTCTGAACAACCTTTTCCAAACGCTCTTCATACAATATTGGGTGACTTCATTCCACGCTTCGTCGATGTTTCTGATAGCTACATATTTTGTCTCACTCGCGCTCATGAATTTACGTATATATGTACATGTGTATTATGTGAGTGAACGAAAAAGAAAGATAGCTCACTCGTGCAATTACACATTATGACGATTCCTGGAATGTGTCGAAGCCGGACAAGTGTTGTTTAAAATACCGCGTTATAACGAATCCGCACTCACCGGGTCGCGATGAACGGGGGTTACCTGTACTAATTAAAAATTAAGAGTTTGTAAATATTTTTGTAAACATTCTAAATGTGGATACACCGGAGAATGCTACGAATACCCTGGACGGATATGGTCAGCAGCACGAGGGTTCTTCAAAGAGCCAAAGTTGACAGAGAGTTTCTGACTAATATTAAAATCTGAAAGGTGTCCTATTTGGGTCATGTACTTAGAGGAGAAAAGTACAAATTACTGCACCTGATCATCCAAGGTAAAATAGAAGGTCGAAGAGGTGTTGGCAGGAGGCAAATCTCTTAGCTCCGCATTATACGTGATTGGACTGGTATAAGGAACGTTGGGGATCTTTTTCGGGTTGCTGGGGACAAAGATGCTTACTCTCAGGTGATAGTCAACGATGAGGGGGGGCCTGACATGACACTGGGAAGAAGAAATATTTTTGTAGAATAAAATATTTCTTTCTAAATATTTCTCATAAATTTAGGGTGCGTCTTTATGGTCTGATGCCTCTTATCATCCGAAAAATATGGTAACTACTGATATTGAATCTGTCAAAAAGGTTTGTTTTGAGGCATGAGTATTTTTTGGACTTAAGGATTTAGGCAATTTCTAAGGTCAACGATGTGTTCCTTACCAAGGTCAATACTGCATTTAAATTTGACATCTTGATTTGCTTTCACTACGTGTATTGTGTAATCCAAGTAAACATATCGCACACATTCTATGCCATATCTCTCAACAACAGGGCCTGGCTATACTACAGATGATATTTTAGTTTTATTGTAGTTCACTTTAAGCCCTGTTGAATGTGAAAGCGTTCTAAGGCTGATAGAATCAACATAAGCGAAAAGCACAACATCATAGGTTTTGTGAGGAATTCTCCATTATTATCAATTCAAAGACTGCTTTAATCCAAGCACCAGAAAGCATCCTCTAGTGCTAGAGTCGAGTTACACACATTCTACTTTCGCACATTTAAAAAAAATCAATATTTTAAAGATTTTTGTCGATAATACCTTCTAAAACCGATTGACATTGCTTCTTGGTGGAAACTTAGCTGGTGTTTAAAATTGAATCCAATTTTAGTTTATCAAGCAGAAAATCCCAGAACATTGAAAGGGAAACATAAAGAATTGCTTCCAGTCATTTGGAAATCAAATAAAGAAGCCTGGGTTACTGCGTTAATATTTAAAGATTCGTTCACTTTTCATTTCGTGTCGGCAGTTAAGCAATATTGTAAAGATAAAAATGTACAATTTAAAGCATTATTAATCTTAGACAATGCTCCAGGACACACAAAATCTCTGCAGAATTTATTCCCGGAAACCAATGTGTTTCTTTCTCCCAATACTACGAGTACCTGCCTCATACAGCCCATGGACCAAACAGTGATAGCTATGTTTAAACTATATTATATGGGGACAATAATGAATCAGGTCATCGAGGCAAGTGGTAGGGAAGGTGGGTCTATATTAAGAGATTTTTGGAAGAACTATAATACATGGAATGCAATAAACAATATTGGAGACTCGTGGGCTGAAATAAAAGAGTCAACAATGAAAGGTTCCTGGAAACAATTATGCCCACAAATGACGAGTGATTTTATAAATTCTGAAGAAACTCCGGAAACTATCACAGATGAAATAGTTAGCCTAATGAATGAACTAAACTTGGACGTCAACAACGAAGATGTTAATGAGTTGATTGAATCTCACTCAGTACCTCTGTCAAATGAATACTTAATTGAGCAACAAGAGTTAAATGAAATACACAATGAAAGTGAGGAAGAAGAAGCTGATAAAATCGTCAAGACTTTGACAATAAAATATATGAATGAAGCCTTCATGCATCTTGACAAATTTGTGACTATCATGGAAGAATGTGATCCCAATTGAGAACGTATATCTCAAGTACGTAGGGCGGTTGAGAAAGACACAGCATGTTATAGAACTCTTTATCAAGAAAACAAAAAAAAGGTGGTATTCAACTAACTCTTGACAAGTTTATAAAGAAAACACCTGAAAGCACTTAAACACGCCTATTAACTTAACTCTTAACTTAATTATGTATATTGATAAACATATATTTTTAATATATTATTGGTAAATAAATAATATTATTAATAATTAAATATTTTAAAATACAATTTTTGTTGTTTTTTTTACATCCCTCTACTTTCGAACATTCAACATTCGCATACATTTTCAGGAACCATTTATGTGCGAAAGTCGAGGGCCGCCTGTACTAAGTTTATATGTCCCTAATAAATATAGCCCTGCAAGGAATCACCCTCTGTTCTACATGCCAACTTACAGGACGAATATCATGGCTAAACACTCAGTCACGTGTGGTATAGAGATATTGAACCAACTGAATGACTGTCAAGTGATACTAAAAAAAAAATTTGTACAAATCACCTGAATAAAATGTGGAAGAAAGTATGGATTTTTCCATCATCATCAACTCCCGACATAACTACCGTAGTACTGCAGAGTAAAGTGGAAAATGAAGGATGAGAGTGAAAGAATAATAGGAGACCTCTCACAAATTTGAATGTAAAGAAAATTACTCAAAAATATGCTTACAACCGTAAGTTATAAGTTCTCAAATGCAATAAGAATATTCCGGTGTTTCATTTGGCTTACTTTTAACCAGGGCTGTGGAGTCGGAGTCGGAGCCGGAGTCGTGGAGTCGGAACATTTTAGGCGGAGTCGGAGTCGGAAAAAATCGACCGACTCTGACTCCGTTTAATTATTTTAACATTTTCTTTAATGAATAACGTTACGGTATGTGTTAACCAGTTAACCTCTCATCGTTTCATGCCTGATACTATGCACACTTTTATAATCGCAATAACCCCCCCACTTGTCGGTTATTTTCCGCGCTTAATATTTTTAAATCAGATTTAAGAGCTTCCATAAATCCTGACTTAATAGAAGCAATTCTTTTTTTGAGATCTAATTCCATTTAGACTACAAGATTTATATAAATTATATTTACTTTCAAAAATCTTGTGTTATATTCAATATTGAATCAAAAAAATAATAAACAATATAAATAAGATTTAGTTAACGTATGAAAACAAATGAAGCAACCTTTTTTATTTTAAAGTGTTTTCTTGTTTTTTTTAATACCTACCTATGTTGTTTTTCTAATTATTTAAAAGTTTTATTTATTTCTTTTTTTTAAACATTAATATATATTTTTAATATTATTTTTGTGTAAAGATATTGCTTAACGTGTATTGTTTATATATTTTTTTATTAAATTGTTTCATTTGTGTACGAATATAATAATTTTTTTATTTATACCTGTATCCATTATTAATAAGTCAATATAAATACATTAGGTAGACGCAGTAAATAATAAAAATAAAATAAAAATTGAAGTCAAGTCAAGAGTTGGAGTCGGAGTATAAAATAAAGCCGGAGCCGGAGTCGGTAAATTTTCATCCGACTCCACAGCCCTGCTTTTAACCGTCAAATAAATTAACATTCGTAGCGTGTTAGATAATAATAATAATATAATCAAAACGCTCGAATGACACTTACATTCACTTGAAGTGTGCAGAAAACTGATGCAATCACAAAAATAAATAATGTCTGTTTATACATTTTATATTTTGAGTGAACTACGCAGACAATATGGACCAAAAAAGCTTTAAGACAAAAGCTAAGTTTTCACATTAGATTATTCACCAAATAAATCTGCGAATTAGAAATAATTGCGTTGTAGAGACAGAAATGTTAAATTTATCAAACAGATTATAAAGAGCGCTTAAAAATCACTACGATGACATTATCTTGATATCTAAAATTGACATACGAGATCATAAACGAGACCACTGACAATGATAAAATTTATGAAACCATAATGTTACTCTCTCTTTGAAAAATGGCCGTGAACTCCTATATATGAAGGAGTATACGCCAGTGTCGAGTGATGTCAGCTTTATAGTATCTAGGTAGTTCTATTCATATGGGCGACACGGCACATCAAGCAACTCGGCCCAGGACTACTGTTATCTAGTGAGATACTATGGAGTTAAACTATTTTACAACTAAACTACATAGTTTAAAACTAAATGAATATTTACAATAAGATGATAGTTAAATGTATGTGAGCGAGCGAATGATTTAAATTTAATTTTCTATCGATATTTATCATATATATTATACATATATTTTATTACAGGTTAATTTTGTTTTTGTTAATAAAATGAGTGATGCTATTCAATATGGAAATTTTATTGAGGCTCAACAGGTAGGGAAGATTTGCGGGGAGTAATATTTTTGTTTGTTTTTTAAAGGTCAAAGGGAAAGTATTCAGAGAACAGGAGAAGAAGATATGTTCAAGATCTCCCTCCTCCTGGCCACACTCACATAAAGAAGAGTTCCTTATATGTAGTCTGGCCAGGTGGACAGGGGAACAGCAATGTCCAAAGCGTATTCGGCTTATAGTTGTCGCTTCTCTCCGAGTGCTTCTATAATTGGAAAACCAGGGTTTGATTGGAATGTAGGGTTGAATTGGTGCATATCTTTTTCCCCTAGTGCGGTTCGAGGCATTCCAGTAATTTGTCCACTCCTCCATCGTCGAAGAGCGCGCCAAAGGTAATAAGTCTTGTGCAGATGTGTAATTATATTTGTCTGTATTTCCTGTAGAGGTTGCCTCTTTAGCTAGAGTATCTGCTTCTTCGTTACCCGAAATGCCTCGATGACTAGGAACCCAAGCCAGGGCGACATCAAGGCCCGCCTCTTCAAGGTTGTATATAGTTTCCCTTATATTAAGTGTTATACTATTTGGGGATCGAAATGGGTTCTTTCCTATTGCTTGAAGGGAACTTAGACAATCTGATACAATTAAAGTGTTTGGGATACTTAATTCTAAAGATGTTTGTAATGCTTCCAAGATTGCCAATGTCTCACCAGTGAATGTAGTTGAAAATTTGGGAAGTTTAATTTTTTTCTTGATATTTAAGCTTTCGCAATATATTGCTATTCCTACATGTTCCTCATTAGCAATCTTGGATGCGTCTGTGTAGAAGACAGTCCAGTCACTCCAATGGGTGTTAATGTGGTTGATGAAATCATAATTGGCGTGATAATTCGACTTATCAATACCAAAGGATTCAACAATGCGTGGATTTATAATTAAAGCTTGAAACGGGGTGCAGTATAAAGGAGGAATAGGGTTTTTTTGGACTACCACATTCAACGATGAGAATTTACGATAACTTTGTATTAAAGGGGGGAGTGTTTTGTTTCTCCAAAATATGTTTGTGGGAATGAAATCTGAAAGTGATTTCAATTTACGCAGAAGGGGGTGGGATGTTGTTTTGTATATATTGAGGAAGTATCGGGTACCTAAGAACTGTCTTCGGAAGCAGAGCGGTGGGTCCACACATTCAACCTGTAGGGCATTTGTCGGCGTAGATTTCATAGCTCCAACTATAATTCGAAGGGCCTGAAATTGAATAAGGTCTAGTTTATGGAGGATATATTTGAAGGTAGGGTCCAATAAGAATGACCCATAATCAAGGTGGCTTCTGATGAGGGCGGTGTATAGAAGTCTCAAAGTGGTTGGGTGTGCCCCCCACCAGACTCCTGATACTGCGCGAAGAATATTTATGTTTTATTGGCAGGTTGATGTTATGTTCTCAGCGTGATTTTTCCAAGATAACCTGGAGTCGAATGTCATTCCGAGGAATTTGTGTGAACTGTGGTTAAGAATAGGGGCATTGTCAATATAAATATTAGTGGTAGGCAGTTGTCTTTTCCGCGAGAACACGACAATAGAACTTTTGGAGGGGGAAATATCTAATCCATGGTTTTTGAGCCACTTGGAGAGAGAGTGGAGGGAATTGTTTAATATTTTTTCTGCTATTTTAAAGGATTCATTGGACGCGTAAACCACGATATCATCTGCATATTGTAATACGACGGTATTGAGGGGAACCAGGTGAGCAAGATCTGCCGTATAAATGTTATAAAGGAGGGGGCTAAGGACTGATCCTTGCGGGAGATTCCTCCAAACGGTTCTTGTGAAAGACACCTCCTCCACTGATAGAAAGATGGAGCGTTCTGATAAAAGGTTAAATATGAGGTGGGTGATTTTGTTGGGTATTTTTTTGTGTAACATCTTTTGTTTTAAAATATGTAAAATTACATTGTCATAAGCTGAGGTAATATCTAAGAAAGCGGCTATAAGTGGTTTTTGATAAGTAAATGCGGAATGAATATCAGTAGTGAGAATAGCTAAATTATCCATAGCACTACGTGATTTACGGAACCAAATTGATTAATATCCAGAATTTTATTGTGTTCTACAAACCATTCAAGGCGGTTTTTAATAAGATGTTCTGTGATTTTTCCCAAAGTTGATGCAAGGGCTATTGGTCTATAGGAATTTCCATCTGAAAGATCTTTACCCATTTTAGGTATTGGGATAATTTTAAATATTTTCCAGGACTTGGGAACTTTTCCTGTATTAAAAATGCAATTGACCAGTGTTAGATAATATTTCCTGGTGTAGGGTAGGGTTTTCACTAAAAAGGAATATGGGATGTTATCCAGCCCTGGGGAGGAGTCCTTTAGGCTGGACAAAACCATGTTGAGTTCATTTTCTGTGAAGGGCGCATCTAGAGGATGATTATGAGAGGGGAGAAAGTATGTATATGGCACGTCATATTGGGTTGGCGATGAAGAAGGAGCAATTTTATTCAAAAAGGTGTGAACCCAACACTCTGTTGGTATTTTATGTAAGCGGGTTGAGTAGATGGACCTAAACTTCTTCACATTCCCCCACACTGTTGATATTGGAGTTTCTGGCGAAAGGGTGTGACAAAACCGTATCCATCCATCTTTCTTCTTCTTAGAAAGCAAGCGTTTTGTGACGGCTTGTACTTTACGAAAAAGGAGGAAGTTTGTCTCTGTCATGTTATTTTTATAGGATTGGTATACTTTTTTCCGGGATTTAACTGCATTTGAACACTCTTCATCCCACCATGGAGGGGGCTGTGGCTTAAAGAAGTGAGGTTTTTTGAGGGGGATCGAGTAGTGAGCCGCCTGGATCATCAACTCCACGAATTTATCATACTGAGTATGAAAATTTTTATGTGTCGGCCATTCTAATTGTTGTATTGAGGCATCGAGGGAGTGGGAGAATTTGTTCCAATTGGCTTTACGGGTGTTAAATTTATAACAAGTGGGGTTAATGAATGGGGGATGAGGTGATGGAAATGTAATGATTATGGGGAGGTGATCACTCCCGTGGGGATCAGGCACTACATTCCACGATAGCGTAGGGGCTAATGTAGCTGAACATATGGATAGATCTATTGCGCTTGAACTTTGATTCGGGAGTGTTAAGCGGGTGGGTGATCCATTATTCAGTACGCAAAGTTGAAAATCGTCCAGAATATTCATAATTTCAGCTCCAAATCTACATGCCCTAGGTGATCCCCATAGCGTGTGATGGGAGTTCATATCCCCAAGTAAGATGATGGGATGAGGTAGTGTTGATATTATATTTCTAAGTTGTGAGATGATGATGGATGACGGGCGTGGGATATAAACTGATATATACGTAATATTCTGGACTCTCGCAGCGACTGCATTGAAGCTGGCGTCCCGAGAACCCAGAACCACTTGCGTATATGGAATGGATGATAAGATGAAAAGGGCTGCTCCACCCCTTCCATCCGCCCTATCGTCCCGTAGCCACGAGTACCCGGGAACATTAAATAATGTCCCCGGAGATAACCATGTCTCCGAGACGGTGGCCAAAGATGGGCAGAACTCACCAACCATCAGAAGAAATTCAGCCTTGTTGGAGGGGAGGCTACGACTATTCCATTGCAATATTCTTGATAATAGGTGAGATTTTCTTTCGGCCATTTTTAATATTTAATTAAGGGAGGTCGGTCCGGACCTTCCTTGTATTGCATCTGTTTCTTCAGATGTGTTGATTTGGTAAGTTAAATTTTGTGTTTCGTTTAGTATTTCTTTGGCAACGTTGGACGGTATATGAGGAGAATTGTATAAGAAACCAGAGATGAGTGAGATGAGTTTATTTAGTGTTGAAGAAATGTTTGTATCTAGTGATTGTGCAGTGATTGGAGTGTCTCGAGGGAGGCCACATCCATTAAGAAGATTTGTGTTTGGACGCCATAAGAGGCTCTCAATCTCCCTCTTCGTCGAGGGAGTGATATGAAGGCGAAAAGTGGGACCTGATGGTTTGGTGGCATTTATCATTTTTGGTTTCCAGGACTTATGGTGGTTAGCAGAGGGTGTATTTTGGGAAAGTGGGTGCGAGGTTTGTTCACCGTGTGCCGTAACTTCGGCGAAGGATTTCACAGAGGTTGAGGTGGATTTTGATGCTTCCTGGTAAGACATGTTCTGGTCAGTCATAAGGCGTTTTATATTTGTTTGTCTAGTGAATTCCGGGCAGGATCTATCCACTGCCGTATGACGCCCACCGCATGTAATACATGATGGAGCCGTTACGGAGCAGGTTTCACCGAGGTGAGATTGGCCACATTTGAAGCAACGTGCAGATGATCTGCATTGTTGCTTCGTGTGTCCAAAACGGAGGCACTGGTAGCACTGTATGGTTGGGAAATAGTACTTTTCTACCACTAAAGAGTTGTAGAAAGCATAGACCCTCTGAGGTAGGACCTGTCCGTCAAAAGTTAGTACCACTGTTTGTGTAGGGACCCATGTCACACCGTCTGAATTGGTTATTTTGCGGTTAAGTCTTCTGGCTTTCTGGACTCTTCCATAGCCATCCGGTACTTCCAGGTTTTCTATAATTTCCTCCTCCTTCCATTCAACCGGGATTCCTCTTACGAGGCCCATTTTGGTGACCATGAAAGAAGGAATAAATGATTTAAATCCATACTCGGCAAGGGCTCCATTTTGAAGGAAATTATTAGCTGATGGGAATTTATCGAAAGCTACAGCCAATCTATTTCGGCCTATTAATTTTATGCCGTTTCTTGGCGAAATGTCCGGAATTTTTTTTTTTTTAAGAAACATCCCAAAGGAAATTGAGTTGATGGATGTTCCTGGTGACTCTGAAGTTTTTTGTACATGTACCACGTAAGGGGATCGGTCATGTTTGCCGTATTCCCTTACCTGGAGATGAGACGGGGTTGTAACGGGTATAGGTGAGGATGTTGTAGGGGTTGTGATTGTTTGAGGTATTTCAGATGGTACATTAAGAGGGGTTATCTTTCTTTCCGGCGATTCTTGGCGGCTCCCTGGCTTTAGGTTCCTCGTTCTCTTTCGTTTAGTTTTATTTTTCACTTCTGTGAAGGACGAGACCGGAATTTCCTCTTCAGTCAACAGCTCACTATCAGAGTTTAAATCTGGTGGTTTGGGATCAGGAGGTTTGTGTGGAATCATTTTGCCTACGTACTAAAAAAAAAGAAAGAGAAAAAAACGACACGAGGAAAAAAAAAATTTGAAGAGAGAAAAAACAAACTACCTACCTTTGGATCTACGATGAAATCAACCACAAATATGTACACAATCTAAGTTAAAATACAATACGTATATGAATAATGGTAGTATGAACGGTTATTTGTTATATGATCTAAATTAAGATGAATTTAGTGTAAAAAAAAGTTAGTATTTTTTTTTAACCAAAAATGCACAACTTTCCCGGGCCGACGACCAGAGAGAATCTCACTCTCTCTCTCTCACGCGAATAATGTTGTTAGACTCATATGTAGAAGTATACACCATTGTCAAATAATATCGGCACACATCGATATATCCTCAGTGAGATACAGGCAAAAGCCTAGTTTACTGGGGACACGACAAATGAAAGACAACACACCCAGATTTACTCAAATTCTGTGTCCAAATTAAATTACCTGTTGTTTTTTCATAAATTGTGTATATTTCTTGACATGTGTAAACAAAATAAAGGTGTTAAGTAGGATGAAGAAGAGTGTGCTGAGATGGTTTGGCATTGTAGAACAAATGAAGAAATAACAACTAAACAGATATACAGTGCAGGTGTGAGAGTAAGACCAAAGAAAGTATGGTTAAATCAAGTGAATGATATTCTGATAGAAGGAAACGTAGAAAGCCAGAGAACTCGTAGAAGTTGTATGGATATAGAAGAGGTTAACGATGTGTGGCGAGATAGGAAAGTCTAACGCTCTTTCCTCTCTGCCTACACACAGGGAAGTGGCGTGATGGTATATATGTATTTAACTCCCTCGACCCACCATGAATGTGACGACATCCGTTGCCTAGTTCGTAAGACGATTGTCTTCTAGCCTGGAGGGGGTTCGATTCCTGTTGGACCCCATTTTTTTTAAATAGGATTCCAGTCTCATATTTACTTAACACTCGCCGTACGGTGATGGATAGCGAGAAACCAGGACTTATATTTTATTTTATTTTTTCCAAATATACTGATTGCAGGGTCTTTATACTTTATGTATTCCTCATCAAAACCTCTGTGATTTAAATGATGTCATTACGAAATAAAAACATTTATAAATACCCATTGAAATTAATATTTTATATTAGATCGACAATTTTTCGAAGTGTGCCAAAAAGGTGCGCATGACTCATTCATTTTTGACAGTTCATATTTTACATCTGTTCCAGGGATTCGTCACTAGTTTTATAATCCTGATTTTTGTTTTTTTTTTTATTTTTTATCTGGTATGTTTTTTCTGTTGTTATTTTTTATCTGGTATGTTCTATTGTACCGTTACTCTTTTTATGATAAATGTATATTTGTAAAAAAATTTTTTATTATTTCATTTTCAAAAAAATAATAATTGAGATGGCGGGAAATATCGATAGCGATTTGGGATTTGAGGCGCCAGGCAATATATCAGAATCAGAAGATTTTGTCGAGAAAAAGAATCAGGTTATTCTGCAATGTTTCTCAAACACCTGTGTGTTTAGTACATAGAATAAAAACAAAAGCTATTTCGTGCCGCAATTGCGATAACTTTCTCCACAGGATTAAACTTTGATTATATGATATATTTGTCCTGTTTTCTAATTTTTTGTAGTGTTTATATTTTCCAAATTGCGTATTTAATTGATTTGAATTTTGTGTTTGTTTGTATATTATTATTTTTGAATTTATATATTCATTTTATATTTTGTTAATATGTTATTTATTGTCTTAATTCGAATTATATTTTTATTGCTAAAAAATACACGCTACATTTTATTGTATTATTTTATGAAAAAAAAAATTAAACGGTTGGAAACCCCTATTACGCATACGCAGATAGAGTGGGGATAATGATATCTGTGCGCACCATAATTGTCACTGTACAAACGAAATTCCTATAGAAATGTCGTCTCTCTACTTTAGCTCTTATTTTATAATTTCTTGCACTTATTTTATATTATTCGACGTTTTAATGCATAATAAAATGATTTTTATAGCTAATTACAAAAAATCTAGCAGTTTTTGCATAATTTTAATTTAAAACATACATTTTTTACTGTACACTTAGAGTCCAACAACGTTACTGGCGGAATTTTTTAGCAAAGTAAGAGAAGTGTTAACGCATTTTTAATAGCTTTCTGGTTGGTTGAAAGATATAGCCATATGGCAATAATCCCGCCAGGTTGTACTGTATATAACGAAAGTGTAATACAATACATTACATGAATCCCCTCTTTTACCTCTGTCACACAATTAAAACATTTTTTTCATAAACAATTTTTAAAACAATAGTTATTGTTTATGCTCAAATATTAACGGTCATGCAAGAAATGACATTTAACCCTACCATCCCCGAAAGCAATTATTTAATGAGCGGTAACTTTAAATCTTTAATATTAACTTCTTAATGTTTTGAAGATGTTATTTTACAATAGTGCACTTAAAGCATTAAAAAATATCCCATTTTCTGATCAAATGAGAAAATTTAAATAGCAGAAATTGTATTAAAAAATAAAATATATAATTTTATTAGCCCGAGAATAGTATTTTAGTAACGACTTAATCCATTCGGGGTGTAAAGTGTTAACGGTTTTGTGGAGAAAAATGCATGATGGACAGTAGCACGCTTAGCGCCGCGAATTTACGTTACGTTATTTTTAAGATTTGAAAAGATTCATTTGAGATAAAAATCATAATTAATAAAGTTTTAACTATCCATGTTATTAGTGAAAAGTGTATTTAAGATAATATAACAATAGTAAATATTTCCCTACGCCAATGTGAGACACATCTTTTGATATAATTTTTTAGTAGATTTCAAAATAAAACGCGTGTTTTTAGATGGCAAAATGAAACGCGTATGCATCTAATGAAAACAATAATTATTCGAGTCATTTGTAATATAATTATTCTATTCCAGTTATTTGAAAGGTTTATTTAAGATTCCAGTATTACCTACGCCTTTGGAAAATGCTTTTTTTGCATATTGCGTCAGTTTGCCATTCCGACTAAATTGTGCGCGTTCGAATTCGAGTAAATATTGATATGGACTGGAGGACTTTTACTTCTATATTTAACAGCCGCGAAAGTTTAAAAAGAAGAATTGAGTGCACATTGTAAAAAGGAACGCAATTTTCTGAAATAAAGGTAATTATTTTATATTGCGTTTTTTTGACAATCGTTCACAGATTGATTATTTTTTAATAAAAATATATATTTTTAGATGCAGAACACGTCCTCTCTGTCTACCCCGACAGGGACATGGTGTAATGGTATGTATGCATTTCACTGTCAGACTTAATATGTTTTATACTCCCAAATATGTTATGTTCTAGTTTTACACACTCAAATATACGAGTATATGTTGACTTTTAATTTCGAACTATCCATTTAATACATTTAAGTGACTTGGGCAATAAAAATATCAGAATATTGGTTGTTATTTTACGAAACTTTTCTTTATAATACTGTACACCCATACCTGGCTTTACAGGCTAGATACGTTCCGGAAAAGTTGGCCGTAAAGCTAAAAGCCGTATAATGGTAGTGTATGGGAGTGAAACGTGGATGTGGAATAAAAACAGAGGAGTTGAATAAATGTGTGCATTGAGAAGAATACACGAGTGACAATGTATTACAATATGAAATGAAGCGATAAGGGATGAATGTGAACTTAACGTTGACGTGAAAATATGGTTGGATCACATAAGTGAAATTCTGAAAAAAGGAAACATAGAAAGTCAGAGAAATAGTTGTAAGGTGTATGGATGTGGAAGAGGTGGAGGATGTGTGTCGAGATAGGAAAGTCTTGCACTCTGTCCTCTCTAGCTACCCTGACAGAAAAATGGCGTGATGGTATGTATGTATACAGGTACAATCAGTAAAATTAAAAATAATCACTAAGGCCTCGGCCACACAGGTAGGAGCCTCGCTTGGTGCTTAGAGCTACGCTACGAGCTAGGCGACATATCCTATCGAACCAACGCACCGCATACTATCGCAATGGCCACACTGCACGCTTCGCGCCACGCTACATGACGATTAGTCACCGAGTGAGTCTTCATACGCACAGACGTGTTGGTTAATTTTATTGTGTCACCAAGTGATTTTACAAGATGGAGGAAGTTTTATTAACAGCTGTGTATAAAAGGGATCCTTTATGGAACCTATCGAGCAAATTATACAAAAATGTACCTGTAATAAAATCACTTTGGAATGAAGTTGCGCAGGAAGTAAATAAAGATAAGGTAAGTTTTAATGAAATTGGTAAGTTTTGAGAGTGGCATCGTTTGTTGACTCAACCGCTCCCAAATGTCAAATGAATTTGTCCGAAGCACTTTGGTGTGGCCAAGCATGAAGTCACCTAGTCTATTAGTCACATAGCACCTATCGAAGCACTTTGGTGTGGCCTTAGCCTAATGAGAAGAATGAGTCTGGTATTGTACTAATTATTTTGTCTATATGACTTTATTTGTAGCGTTCTTAAATCTCCGCAGTCGACTATCTGAAGTTGGTTCCTCTTTCTACTATAAAGTCTTGTGACATAACTAAATTCACATTCAACTAAATAGGATGATGAAATTTTTCTACCACATTCCATAATCCGAAATAAAGAAGGTTTGCTTAAAAAATTATAGAGGGGAGTACATTTTTTGTGTTTTCTTAATGCATTTTCTTATTGTTTTGGCGATTTTAGCGTTCTTATTGTGTATGCGATCAAATGTTTTGCATTTTGTTATTTAACTATGTTTCAAATCAACATATTTAAATTATTCAGTTTGCCGTATCCTAACGAAGATTGAAGTTAATTTTTTATCCTCTTCAAAACAGAAAAGGACTTTTCTCCTGAACAAGTAATGGTGATGAAAATTCTTAATGGAGTTGCTACTTTGTGAATCTAGAATCAATAATTTAATTAATTATGGTTTTTAAAAAAAGCTTTCCTTATTAACACGTTCCGCGCCGCGTAGGTCACCGGTGACCTACCATGTTTTTGACCAGGGCGCCACATAGGTCACCGGTGACCTACGTGTTTTTTTTTTATAAACAGTCCCAGTGCGCCAGCGGACACATTTACTACGAATTTTAACATTGAATGTGACCTATATGGCGCCCCTGAATATAATGCACATAAAAACTTCCAAAATTTTGTTTGAAAATACAATTATTTTTAATAAACCTCCAGGTGTACATGAGCAAGCTATTACGGTTTATTTTTTTCAAGGATAAACTAGCCTCTACAATTAGGCTAGGGGGTATAGAAGAGATTCCAGGGATAAAATAATGAATGGGACCATCCATTTGTCCCACTTTGGAAATTTATGAGGGTGCATTGTCTATGCAACATTGTGACCCTTTTTTTGGAGCTATTGTCTCAGTAATCATAAGAGATTATTATGTTATGGCGTAAAACTATAGCATATTACATAAATAAATAAAAAATATAATAAGTAATAAATTAGGCATGCTACAATTTGTTTCGACTACAAAAGTTTGTGTTGTATATACATGTATTACCGTACGACGCCGCGTAGGTCACCGGTGACCTACGCTCACAATATCACCTAAAATCAGTTTATTTTTAAAAATAAATCATTATTTATGAAGCCTATATATGTATACATAATATAAACTATAATTTGTTTAGTGGCGCACGTACTTATTTTCTCAAAATGTACTGCGGCACGGAACGTGTTAACATTATTATGGATAGAATAATAGAAGGGGTGACTTCTTTGGGCCTGGGTTACAAAATGGGAAATAAATTGATCAATATAGTGTGTTATGCCGATGACGCTGCAATATTAGCAGAAAACGAAGATGATCTTCAGAGAATGCTCTACAAATTTGACGATTTCTGTCAATAAAACAAAGTGCTTAACAATATCAAAGGAGCCACTCAGATGCAAACTGATCATCGATAACATACTCATCGAGCAAGTCATGCGATTCAATTACCTAGGTCTAGAGATCTCCAGCAACAGTGACCTAAATAGTGAAGTACGAGCACAAACTAATAAAGCGACAGCTTTGGCTGGCTGCCTGCGGGACACTATATGGAGAAACAAACACATGCTAACCAAAAGTAAGGTCAGGATATAAGACATGCGTCGCCCCATCATGACATATGAGATAGAAGTGAGAGCCGATACCGACAGGACAAAAAACCTTCTCAGAGTGGCGGAAATGAGAATCCTACGCTCCATCGCAGGCAGAACTCTTAGAGATCAGAAATGAGATGATTAAGTCTGTCTGTGGTGTTGAAGACATAGTGAGGTGGGGAAGAAGCAGAAGGCGCTTCTGGAGGGATCATGTAGACCGCATGGAGGATGCGAGACTTAATTAGGAAGGCCGCTGAAAAGGTGGTAGGATAGCTGGACATCATCCCAGGACAGCCCACCGTCACACACAGGTTCATACGACCTAGACCAAGAGTATTGATATGTGGGTACATTTTGTATTCACCATATCGACAATACTCTGTGTCACAATGCTCTGAATATACAATATTTTGTTCATTATTGTCACAAAACATCTTGTAGTGTCTAAGTTTGTATTGCTCTATATAAAGGGCTAACCATGCTTCACTTGTGTCCCGCATTAAATTAACTTAACAAAGAGGAAGAAGAAGAAGAAAAAAGCTCTGAATATATATTATTTACATGCTTAAAATGCAAATATTCTTCAGTAAAATTATTTCCCATATCTTGGTATGTATTGTTCAAAATAGTAGTTTTATTCTGATTTCTCAAACACAAACAGAATTAAACATCAACAAAATTACAACAACGAAAGATTTTAATCAGAATTATAAAAATAATAATACCAAAGAAATAAGCTTGGAAAACTCAATTTAATGAGATGGGTGCATCTGCACCTGTACCTGTACCTGCACCTGCACCTGTACCTGCACCTGCACCTGCACCTGGTGATCTGTCAACAACTTATCTAGGTCCGGTTTTAAATTAGTGAGTAGCATTCTCAAATCTCCCCATTCAGTGATATGCAATCGATGTCTATTCTGAAGCAGGTTTAAAACAACACTGAAGCCTCTCTCTACCAGATGCGACGATGGAAATGCCAGCAAATACTTTTGTACAACAGTCCATAGAGCCGGGTACAGAAGTGGAATATCTTGTTGCAGCCAAAACTTTTGATGACCCTGTTTGAATCGTACCTAGAGATCCTCATTCGTACTTGATGGTCATCAGCTCATCTTGCAAACTTATATTTGGTTCTGCACTAGTAGTGTATGGGTTTATTATCCAGTCCGGTATTTCCAATGATAGAATATCTTTGAACCTAGTTTTCAAATCTTAATGAAGTGCTTCCGAGTAGTTGACGTACAGCAAGATGTTTTCTTCTTGGATTGTGCCTATCTTTAATAAGTTGGGGAACTGGGAAAGATCAGATATTGAAATATTTTGCTTAAAAATCACTAATCTGGCGACAAAATATGACCGATTTTGCTTTGATGAGATTCAAATTGTCTCCTTGCAGTTGTAAATTAACATCATTAAATTTGCCAAATAACTCTTAATTTACTCTTAACTAAATTTTCTTTCAAATTGGAATCCTTGTCTTCCAAAAACTCTAAAACAAATTGAAAAAATACAAAAAATCTCGCCAAGCATAAACCATTTGAAAAGCAGCGGACTTCGGTATGGAGAACCAATCGATAGAAATCTTCGTCGCTTTCCTCGTACTATCGTGCGAATAGTCTAATGTTCAAAGCGCTACTTCGAATTTTGTTCACAGCTGTTATTACAAACTGAAGCGATTGATGCAATTTGTCGCTTAGGCTACTAAATGTTGCCTATGGATTACGTAGTGAACTGCAAGCACGTGTTGTTTCAGGTAACTTATGAAACCGCGATAACGACCAATGATAGCTGGTGTTCCTCTGTCGCAACAGATATTATATTTGTCAATGGAATCACCTTTTCCCTGAAAAATAGCTCTATTAAATTAAAATCAATTCGCCTCTGGTGGTGTCAGTTTCTAAAGTTCTAGCAAAAAACAGCTTTTCATGCACTTTCTGATCTTGAATAAAGCGAACGTACGCCAGCATCAAAGCTTCATTGCCGGGTAATGTTGACTCGTCCAATTAGAGGGAAAAACCGTTTTTTTGCAAATAATTACACAAACAGTTTTCCACGTCGTAACTCATTTCATCGATACGTCATTGACCAGTGTTATCGCTCAAAGGAATCCTTTTTATAACATCTTGTGCAGGTAATCATCATCATAATTTTGCTTAATCCATCATTATTTTGGTTCGATGATGAAACAAACATTATCTTCAGAATTTTATCTTTAAGTGATTGAAAGTATGACAAACCTTTTTCTTTTTTGTCAGGGGGAATTCTGTTCAAGTATTCTGCTAGTTTTGACGGTTTCATAGCGTCTTTGCTGAAGACTTTTTCGTATACGAGGCTCATTGGTAAATATGTTTGTTTGATAATGACGGTACAAATCTTAGCTTCGAATAGTCCAAGCTATACTGTAAATAAAAAACAATTTCGACATTCCCTGTGATAAAAAAAAAACAATAAAGTATGTACTTACTTGAACAGAAGATTTTTGTTCAAACTCAAATAAATAAACTGTCTACTCTGATTTTCTTCTTTTTAGTACTGCACCTCAATAAATAATTATATTCAAAGTTCAAATCACAAATAAGCACATGTCACATCAAACAAACTAATTTATAGTGTTTTATAAAAGCATGACCGTACAAGACTGATAGATTCTGCTCACAGATTATAAATAGTATCGAATATTGTCTCGTCCCACCGCGAACAAGTGCAGACATGCAACGGTTTTTCATGTCTGCACTTGCTTTGATACGTTCGATAAAAGAATGCACGGACATGTTTGAGATACATGTGCGAGTATTTTCATGCATTCTTATGTGTGACTCTTTTAATGACACATTTTACCTTTTCATTCACAAGTTTGGTATGTACCAGGTCTGTAAATATGAAACCAGAATTCACTCATAGATAGCTCTAGTTGTCAATGTAGTGACTGTCAAGCCGCGTCATTGGTGCCTTTTTCTTGTGTTTACATTTGTCAAAGACTTTTAACTCACAACAATCCAAGTTTAATACAACTACATATGTTTTCATAGCGTTGAACATGTTTGTTTTTGTACTTAAAAACTATGATTCGCCGACAGCATTGATTTTCTGTTACCATTTGAAGAAAACTGCTGCAGAATCGCATCGAATGCTTGTCGAAGCTTACGGTGAGCATGCTCTTGATAAATCACAGTGCTCTGAGTGATTTAAAAAATTCAAAAGTGGCGATTTTGACGTGAGAAACGAAGAACGTGGAAGACCACTGAGAAAGTTAGAAGAAGCCGAATTGCAAGCATTGTCGGATGAGGATGACGCTCAAACGCAAGAACGACTCGCAGATCAATTAAATGTGACACGAGAAGCCGTCTCCATACGTTTGAAAGCCACGGGTAAGATCCAGAAGGTGGGAAAATGGGTTCCACATGAACTGAATGAAAGACAGCAGGAAAACCGAAATACCACTTGCGAAACGCTGCTCGCCAGGTACAAAAGAAAATCATTTCTCCATCGAATTGTGATTGGCGATAAAAAATGGATATATTTCGAGAATCCTAAGTGTAAAAAATCATAGGTAACTCCGAGCAAACCGGCGACATCGACTGCAAGGCCAAATCGCTATGGACGAAAGACAATGCTCTGTGTTTGGTGGGATCAGAAGGGTGTTATCTATTATGAGCTGCTAAAACCTAGTGAAACCGTTAATACTGAACGCTACCGACAACAAATGATGGATTTGAACCGAGCATTGCGTGAAAAACGACCAGAATATCAATAGAGGCGACACAAAGTGATTTTGCTTCATGATAATGTACCATCGCACACAGCAAAACCGGTCAAGGAAGAGATTGAGGCGTTTAGTTGGCAAATACTTTCGCATGCGGCTTACTCACCAGACTCCGTCCGATTACTACTTATTTGCATCGATGGGACACACACTTGCTGAGCAGCGCTTCACTTCTTACGAAAATGGCTCAATGATTGGTTTGCCTCAAAAGAGCAAGAGGTTTTTTTTAGCTAGGCATCCACAAATTGCCAGAGAAATGGGGAAAATGTGTAGCTAGCGATTGGCAATACTTGGAATAAAATATTTTTTATCATTTTCATACAATAAATGTGTATTTTCTATAAAAAAAATCCGGTTTTATATTTACAGACCTGATAATGTGTTTTTTATCAAAAAAGTGTTTTTTTTTTTTAATTATCTTACTTATTAATTAGGTACCTATTGGAATCATAGATATTTTGAAGTAACAAACAAATAGTAGTAAGGAGGCCTATTTTTGCTGTCGTCGACCTCAAATTTTTTTATTGAAACTATCGACCCCCATAAAAACCAAATGGACCACTTTGGGAACTCTTCATCTAGAGCAGAGGACCCAACGTACCGCCCTGTGGGAAACCAATGTTGACCTTCCTATCGAAAAACTCAGATTCGCGGTCAACCCTCATCATATGACCTTTGAAGTAGTTCTGAATTAACAGGCAAATATTCCATGGAATATTGAGGAGTTTTATTTTTTTTAAATCATAGGCCACCAGGAATTATCGAAGGCGTGTAAAATATCAAGAGAAACCAAGAACACACATTTCTCTCTAGAATCCGCCACATACACAAGGTAGCAAATTGTATCCTCATAGGAGACTCCTCTTCTAAATCCAAATTGTAAAATGGGCAGTTCTGTTCAAAATGAGAATTGAATTTATCTCTGATGAATTCTTCTCCAAGATTTGGCCAAAAAAGGGAGGAGGGTTAATGGCCTATGGGCCTTTGGATCTGTTTTGGGTTTATCTCAATGTTTATCTTGCTTGGTTTATCGCAACACTTGTACCTGTCTTCTAGCATTCAGTGAAAATGCCCACTTGTACCTGTCTTCCAGCATTCAGTGAAAATGCCCATTTGTACCTGTCTTCCAGCATTCTGTGAAAATGCCCACTTGTACCTGTCTTCCAGCATTCAGTGAAAATGCCGTATTATATAGATCGGTCAAAAATGCTTCGGCCAGGTTCCAGCACTGTTTGACCGAAAGTGCATCAATGCGGTTGATCCCTGAAGAAGGAAAGTACCAAGAAAGGCAGAAGTCGTGTCCCTTATGGTATTTGTCATGGCACCAGACAGCATGTCCCTGATCCCGCATACGCCAGGGGCTAGGTCGGGAGATTCAACCCACATACCTCCTCCTTGTTTCTCTTTTGTACCTTACAACCTTAGATTTATATTTTTTATATTGATTATGGACTGTTCGATATCACTCATAGAGAATATCCAGAGTTTCCGGGCCAAAGGCACGTCTTCTACTGTTTTGAAACTCACGTCTTAGACGGTTTTCGTTACATTTTAGATTTTGTAAGCTTTGGAGTCACCACATATTTTTTAAGTCTGTGCGTGGTTGTTTCCTACCTATATTTTTCTCAGCGCAATGAACAATGGTTGCGCCAACTGTAGTGGCAAAAGCCTCCGCGGGTAGGTTAAGTCGAGAAATAGAGTCCACGGAGTCAATCGCGATACCTGGTACTGAAACAATAAGGCAGATCTCAAGTTGATGGCCTCCATGGCCTGGTGGTAAGACGCTTGTCTACCAATCAGGAGGTTGCGGGTTCGATTCCCGTTGGAACCCAGATTTAAAAAAAATGGGATTCCAGTCTGATTTTCACTTAAGGTCCATTAAAAACATCTTTTTGGTTGGTTGGAAGAGATTGTCAACAGGGCATTAAAATCGCCAGGTTAAATAAAAAAAGTTTGAGCTCGAGTTAAAATGCTACGCCTCCAATACAATTGGAGGGTGGTAACTACAGCAATCCACCTCCATAGAACATTCCATCCATGAAGCAAGCCGTCAAGAGGAGCATTGTGTGTGGTAACATCTATCAGTGTGTGGTAACATATGTCAGATCTCTAAAGTAAGTTATCAGGGTCATTCATCATGCGTAAGATATGTCTGGGAATAAAAGCCATCATCAGTTCCCCTCTACTTGATTTTAAGTTAGAACCAACTACAGGACACCAAAGAAGACTCGGCATTGAAATCAATTCCCACCAGAATTGAATTCGTATTCAGGGCAACCAAAGTCCACTCAAGCTCTAGAAGGTGATGTTCATTATCACCGTTGTATTTGAAATACACAATTATATGAAATTTCAAACTGTTTAATGTCGAAAACAGTGATGGGAGCAAGAAATGGTCTGTCTCCCGGAACAACCTCTACGACATGCACAGGCGACTCAAGATACAATGTACGACCTCTCCAATTAAAGGGTTCATGGAAAAGCGCAAGACTGACACTCCTGGAAGGAATCGGATTTAAGATTCACCTCTGACAGCTCTGAACAAATTTAAGATTCACCATAGTTAATTGACTGGAACCCATCTGGCATTGGTGGCTCTGTCAGCTTCATAGCTACTGGTTGCATGATCCACTGGCTTTTTTCAATGTTTCCTCTGACAATTTAGAAGTTTTTTGGAGTCCTCGAGATCCGCCGACTTTTCTTGCCACTCTCACAATCTCTTCGGTTACTTATGCTAGTTATTTTTTTTTTGGAATTGAGTTGGGAAGTGAGCTACCTTGCTTATCGCGTACAAGGTTTATGGTTCTAGGTGTGGTTTTATCCGTAGCAAACTGTGTCGCCACGGATTTATACCTTTTTTTCGTGTTCCCTATTTTCGGTGCTTTGTGTCTCGTGTGTGTCCATGTCGGTGTTTTTTAGTGTTTGGAATAGCAAGAAAAGCGTCTGCGCACAATTTAGATTGGTCCCATCCCGATATTTGCCTTACGACTGAGGAACGGCAGTAAACTCAGTCGGGATGGCCGGCACTGTAGCCTTCTGATGTGGTGTTTATTCCCTCGACATTATTCTCTGTCAGTGTTTGCGTGTGCCATCTCACTGTTATAACCCGTGGGTACTTTATCTTATCAATTCCGGATTCTGTAGTCCACACTCTCTGTAAGTGCATTCCATCACGTACTATAATAACCTATGAACTTGTCTTGTCACAAAATAACAAAGTAATTCACTCTGTGTAAGCGGATGTTTTTGTCACGCATTACTGAATATGCGTAAACAAGATAAAACTCTTTATGATAAAAAGCCCTTTAAATAGTACACTAAACTACTAACAATTGTCATTCATTACTTGATAGTTACCCGACTAACATATATTTCAAATAAAGATTATACTTTTATCAAGTGTTTTCTTGGAGACGTCCTGAACTATTCAAAGAAGATAATTAAACCTGACGTAATTGTTCTTCAACATTTCTTACAAGAATCTCCGTGTAACGCTCACGACCGACGCAGAATTCCATCTTTGCTAATCAGTCAACAAGGCATAACATCACGTTCAGCCTCCTTTGCAGCCATGTTGTGCAATTAGACAAGTACTGTTGGGATTATTGTCAAGGAAAGAAAATCTGTTTTTAATTTCAATTTGAAACTAGGCTTTTAATTTTCAGGTTTCAAGTACTCAATCGAGCATTGGGCTTCATGATCATTTTAGCCCTTTCCAATTTAATATTTAAATTGGAAAGGGCTTCATGATCATTTTAGCCCTTTCCAATTTAATATTTAAATTGACTTTACATATTACGAGTCGATGATTGTTACATGTATTAAAACGATTCAAGATAGTGCAATCATTTATCATGTGTTTATTGTTAGTTACGATGCAGTCAATTTCGCAAATTGATCCGGAGGGACTCTTTCATATCCATTTTATGGAAGTCTGTTTTTGGAAGAATGAATACCAATTTGTGCATTAAAGTCACCCACTACGATTTGTCAAAGATATCTACATACTTCTTGAAGTTGTTCAATTGTATTTATTTCTTCGTAGAAATCTTCTACTTCCTCGTCTGTGTAACTTTGAGTAAGTGCATAAACCTGAAGAATTTTCAATTGGTATCTCCCGCTCAACCTCAAAGTAAGGAGAGCTGCTCGATCTGATGAGCTTCTACCAACCAACACCACTTGTTCTGCCAGTATCAGTACCTGAGTAATAAAGCATATATCCACCCTCGATAGTTATGCTACCTTCTCCCTTACTGCACACTTCACTGAGTCCTATCTGATGTTATCGAGTTCGTGTTGTAATTCTGTTAAGTGGGCTTCTTTTCAGAGCGTTCTTGTGTTATATGTGGCTATATTTATTGATTGGTAGCCTTGACAGGTCCTCTGTGTCTGGATCGCAGCCTTCCAATGCTGGCCGCTACCGTGGCCAGTTTTGGTCTGGCCATTGGAGGGGGATGGTTTTTTATAATATACAGTAGCGGTCAATGAAAGGTGTTCACCTTGAAAAATCGATGTTTCTGTGCATTACAATGTTTCATGTATTTTTTTATTTATTTATTGTGTAGTAAAATTGTGTTAGTGATATTTTTAAGTAATTCATTATAATGTTTCATGTTATAATGTTTCATGTATTTTTTTATTTATTGTGTAGTAAAATTGTGTTAGTGATATTTTTAAGTAATTCAACTGGCAAAAGTAACTCATTATAATGTTTGTGTTAGGGATATTTTTAAGTAATTCAACTGGCAAAAGTAACTCATTATAATGTTTCATGTATTTTTTTATTTATTTATTGTGTAGTAAAATTGTGTTAGTGATATTTTTAAGTAATTCAACTAGCAAAAGTTGCAACACATTGTGAAATAAACAAATTATTGAAGTTCTTCGAAATCAATGATACACCTTTCATTGACCGCTACTGTAGTTGGTAACTGGGGCTTGGGATAGAGCAATCAAAGGGGAGACAGACTGTTTGAGTTCTGTGAGGAACATAATATAATAGTTAATAAATGGTTTTAACTCTCTAAACCCATGTTTCCCAACGTGGGGCCCACGCCCCACAGGGAGGCAATTTGATTTTTAAGGGGGGCAATTTGAAAATTGACTCGTTCAGAGTTTAAGTTAACCATATTTCTATATTGTGGTTCACGAGTGTGATACAAGTATAACAGATATAGCGATCCGGATCGCAGCTAACTTCACTCCACTGTCGTGTATACGCTGTGACGTAATACGTGACAGTGGAGTGAAGTTAGCTGTGATCCGGATTGCTTTATCTGTATACTTGTATCATGGTCCACGGGTACAGGCGTTTTTAGTAATGATTTGCTGCTAAAAAAAAGAAATTGGCTGGATATAACACAACAGGGAGGGGAGACTAGAGACTACTCGTAAAGCTAACTAAATTGGAACCTAACATAAAATCTCTTTGCATCAAGCGAGCATCAAGCGCAAGGATCTCACTAAATTTAATAAATAATTACTAATAATTGAAATAATATAGAAAAATATTTTATTAAAATTATTTTTTACTTGAATTTCAGTTCTCCATTATATGTTTTGAAAATTTGCTAACTGTGTTTGCTTATTTCCTAGTGATTTCTTCCTAAAACCCATCATTTAAGTTTCTTTAATGAACAATTCAATTTTTGAATATTAAAAATGATGTATATGTTATGTTACGTTATGTAGGGGTTTCAAGACAAAGCGGCCGCGACAAAAGGGTTAAAGTTTAACCCTTTTATCGCGGCCGCTTAGTCGTATTTTGATCGCTTTGTCGCGTCACCGTTGCGTAGGGGGGGCATAAGAATTTTAGAAAGGCTTAGATGGGGCATAGCACAAAAAACGTTGGGAAATACTGCTCTAAACGCAAACTGTATACATGGAAAGCGCCACAGGACGTGCCAAACATATGTCCAGTAAGAAACCAAATTGACTATGTCTTGATGACAGCACTGCAGCCAAGAATATCCAATATATTAGCAAATATGCAACAGCAGGTTTCGCATTAGTTTGTTGAAAAAACCCCATTGTTTTTGTTCAATTTTAATTGTATCAGACAATGTTACAATTAAAATTGTTTAACTGTTATATGTATATTTGTTAATTATATTGTAGTTACATATGAGTATATTCATCTGTCACAATATAAGATATAAAAAATATTAAATAAAAAAAACATTTTTATTTCAGTATTAGTGGTCCGCGAAAAAAAATTCCTTTTGTTACCGGTCCACGGGTCTAAAAAGGTTGGGGAACACTGCTGTAAATGATCCGAATGAATACAAAACTTTCCAAAAGTCAACCAAACAAAAAATTAGAAAAACAAAAGAGAAGTGGGTTAAACAACTATGTGAAGAACTGAAGAAACTCAATGAAATGCATGATGCATTCAGTCTACACAAGATAGTGAATCAGCTGTCTGGTCTGAATAAAAGGCGAGCACCTTCATGTCTAACGGATGAGTTTAATAATTAAATTTTGAATGACTCTGATATTGACATGACACGCATGGCAACTAATGAAATGTTCACCATCCCTAGAGTTAAAACCTCTTTTGCCCAAAGGCAATATGCTTATTTGGCTCCCATTACATACAATGGCGTGCCGACTTCAATAAAAGTAAAGGTAGGAAAACCATTTAGACAGTCGATCGGAGCGTGGTTGTTATTGCGACAGGATTTTGAGTACTTGGGCTTTCAGGATGAATGACGAGTGGAAAGGATTTATGTGAGCTCGTGAGTGTGGGTCTCTTATTATTGTTTTAATTTTGGTTGTTATTGTATTTGTGTTTCTGTGTGTTTTTCTTTTTTTTGTTTTGAATTTGTTTTGATTTTTATTCTTATGATTGTGTGCAGTATATTGTGGGATGAATATTTTTGGTCTTTCTGGAGCGATAATGTGTGAGGAGTTGAGTTTCGCAGGGTGTTTCCAGTTGTAGTTGAGTGTCACTGTTTGTCAGGTTGATGAGAGCGTGCAACGGGGTTTTTTGTGTTATCAAAAATCGGAAAGAAGTATCGATTTATTTTTTCATGCTAAATATCCTCAGTGAGATACAGGCAAAAGCCTAGTGTACTGAAGATACGACAAATGAAAGGCAACAAACCCAGATCCATTAAAATTATATGTCCAAATCAAATTACCTGTTGTTTTTTCTCAAATTGTGTATATTTCTTGTCATGTGTAATAATAATAATAATAATAATAATAATAATTGAAAAGACATGGGAGAATTATACTCGTATAAGTGCACTTTTTAATGACAACAGACCTGACATTTGTTTATCTACATTGGATTGTGAACCATAATGAAATCTGAAATTTTCCATTCTATTTCTAATAGTAAAAACAAAAAAAACCTGTGGACCTGACGAAGTAACCACTGAGATTTTAAAATTGATTGACGACAAAAACATTGACTACCTGTTGAGACTGTTTAATAATATTATTTATGACACGGGGGTCATCCCCCAAGATTAGCTTAAATCTACATTCATCACTCTCCCTAAAAAACAGCACCCCAAAAAATGTAATGACTATCGACTGATTACCCTTATGAGTCATGGGTTGAAAATATTCTTAAAGATTATGCATTCAAGAATAAGGCTGAAGTGCGAGCGTGACCTGGATAATTTTCAATTTGGCTTCAGGAATGGCTTTGGAACACGAGAAGCGTTATTAGCAATAAACGTGCTACTGCAGAAATGCTGAGACCAATGGAAAGACATTTTTGCCTGTTTCATCGATTGCGAGAAGGCATTCGATAGAGTGAAACATGCAGACCTTGTTAAGATGGTTCAGGAATGTGGTATAGATGATAAGGATATAAATATTATTAAAAACCTGAACCAAGAAGCTGTCATTAAATTGGAAAATAACAAATCAAAAGGTATACCAATTTAACGTGGAGTCCGACAAGGTTGTATTTTGTTACCTATGTTATTCAATCTATACTCTAATATAGTTTTCAAGGAAGCACTATATAACTTGAATCTGGGGGTCAAAGTGAATGTTGTATGCGTCAATAACATCAGGTATGCAGATGATACGGTTGTTTTGGCAGACATTATTGACGGCCTTTAAACGTTTATAGATAGAAATAATGAAGCCGGTGTGAGGCTGGGGCTGAACATGAACGTGAGTAAAACTAAGTTCATGTTTGGCCAACAGGACCACGCAGGAGCACGTCTTACATTGAACGGTGCTGATATAGATCTATCTAGTGAAAAAAAATTAAATTGGGAGGCTACTTTGGGCGGGGCATGTAGCAAGAATGGGAGAAGAGAGAATGCCTAACAAGGTACTCTTTTCCAAGCCCCAAGGTAGACGTAGCGTGGGTAGACCAAAGGTCAGGTGGATTGATGGGGTGCAGAGTGATACAAGCGTGATTGGCATCAGGGGCTGGAGGAATGCATCCCAGGATAGGAGGGAATGGCGACTTCTGCTGGAGGAGGCCGGGGCCCACAATGGGCTGTAGTGCCATTGATTGATTGATTGATTGATACAATTTTAATTGATCTGGGTTTGTTGCCTTTCATTTGTCGTATCCCCAGTAAACTAGGCTTTTGCCTGTATCTCACTGCGGATATTTATCATGAAAAAATAAATCGATACTTCTTTCTGATTTTTGATTATAGAAAAACAAAACCCCGTTGCACATTCTCATCAACCTGACAAACACTGACACTAAATTACAACTGGAAACATCATGCGAAATCAAACTCCTCACACACCATCACTCCAGAAAGACCAAAAATGTTCATTCCATAATATACCGCACACAATCATAAAAATAAAAACAAAAATATACAGAAATACAAATATAAAACAACAAAAAGAAACCCACACTCAAGAGCTTACACAAATCTTTTCCACATATCATTCATCCTGAAAGCCCAAGTACTCAAAATCCTGTCGCAATAACAACCACGCTCCGATCGACTGTCTAAATGGTTTTCCTCCCTTTACCTTCATGAATCTATAGATTCTAAATATCTTGAAATCGTTCTCACACTCTCCAATGCCTCATTCAGTGTCGGTAAGTCTTTCTTCACTATAATCTACGTAGTCTTCACACTCGTTTTCTTCTACACTGGACGAACCTTTTATAGCTTTCATGATGTCTTCATCTGATGGGACTTCATTTGTTATTACATCTCAGTCCACATTGAGAAACTCTTCAGGATCAACAACATCACCATTAATGAGCTGAAGCAGTTCACTGGTGGTACGAGGGTTGCTACTTAAGTTTTGAGACAGACAAGTAAAAACAAATATTTATCATCGAAAATAGCTTTATTGTTTTTCAAAATACTCTCTATGAAGATCAATACACTTTTGCATGCGTTTGAACCAATTTTTGAAGCCCATTTTCCACTCCGAATGAGGTAACTTCAAAACATGCGTTTTAAACGCATCAACCGCTTCTTTAGGCATCGAAAATCGTTGACCTCGCAATTTATTTTTGATGACCAATCGACACGAGCCTTTTTTTGAACAATTGTCAAATTACGGGTATCCAACACGAACAAATCTTTTTAATGACCCAATGTTCATGCAATATTGAATGTATGCAAGTGGAACTAATGCCCAAACATGCCTCAATCTCACGACAATAGGTCTTGAAGCAATGGATCACGCCTTGGTCCATGCGCTGGAGAACCGACATGGTGTTGGCAGGCAGAAATACCAGCTTGATTTTGCCTAAGTTCTTAACTCGAGGATGAGCTGGACAATTGTCTACCAGAAGCAGAATCTTCCTTTTTTTTATTTTCATCTCACAATCTCACGGTCGAAGTTCTTCTTCAAATATGGAGGATGTCATCTAAGCTTTTCTGTTGCATTGATAATTCACTGGAAGTTGCTTGATATTTTTAAAACATCTCGGGTTTTGAAACTTCCCAATCAGCAGCAGTTTTCTCTTCTCTGAACCTGACATGTTGACACATATCCACAATGTCACTCTGTTCTTCGACATTTTACCACCAATACACTTTTCTCCTTTAAATTTAAGTGTTTTGTCCGGTGTCATTTCGTAAAACAGTCTTAATAGCATTGAAAATGTCATCAGGGGAATAGCCGCTGTGGATCTTTGGCCACTCCAAATTTAACCATTCAGAGGTCGTTACTCCATTCACAGATTTTGCTTCTACGCATATATTCCCAACCATAATATAGTGCATTTTCTTCTGTTTGTCCAGCCATCCCTCCGAACACACTAACTCTTGATTATTATCCAATAACGTTGCCAATTGCTCAGCTTTCCTCTTCAACACAGACCCATTGACAGCAACTCTTGAAGTCCACTAAATGGTGAACCATTGCATCAATGCTCGGTCAATGTTATCTCGATGAGCCATACAAAATTTCTTTGTTTGAGATCTGTTTTTATTTAAGTCAATTAATTTTTTTCCTTATTTTTAAGTAAATTACTAACTTTTACTAAATTTTTAGTAAATTACGAACTGTTGATTTACTCAAATCATACTATCAACACGCGTCTGCTTGCGAAAGGCCACGTTCAATCTCGCCGATAATTCGCGTTATCTTGCAAACAAAACAATGCTTTGACATCATGTTAGCTGTACAAATCTCTCGCTAAACTGATAAAAACAGTTAAACTTTAATCACTTTACGCTCCAAATTTTATCTGCTTGTTCCCGACACGGGCTAGACCTAATATTCGTATAGATATCTCTATACATAAATAGTTTTCCTATGAAAACATAGATACCGCAAACAGTATCGAATCACGAAGATTCAAAATAAATGTGTATATTATTAAGTGGTTAATTATTGGAAATTCCCGCAGAATTCAGTTTGAAAGTTCACTATAGCCGAGGTTGGGAGTTCACTATAACAGAGGATTTTTCCATGTTTTTAATATATGGGAATGGGACCGAAGATTTTGGTTCACTATAGCCGAAGGTTCACTATTACCGAGTTCACTATAACCGGAGTTGACTGTATTTAGATTTTTTTATTATAGGCAATCCATGTATATATATATATTTTAATTTATACTTTTTATGATGAAATATACAAAGCACTTTCTTGCCTGCGCAAGAAATATTTCTCCATTGAATGTTTTTGATAAAATTTTAGTTTTCATCTTGTTTTGACATTATCTCTTTCCAATTTTATATTTATCATATATCTGATGACTTTGAATAATGCCCTACGCTGTATATATTCTAATGAATTATATAAAGAAGTTATAGTTTCAATAAAAATAATTATTTTATTGATAAATTGGCGGCGTTCCGTAATGCTATACGTCAGACAGATGAGTTATACGTCAAAGCTAGCACGAAGATTGCCGAGTACAAACGATATTCACCGAAAGCGCGTCGTTGCAGGGAAGTTAAACCAAGTTTTTCAATCTTGAATATTTTTATTTTATTATTAGGTGTAAGTATTCGATTTTTCCGTAACACTTTTATATAAAACTCAAAACAATATTTGTTTACTAGCCATAAATTTCAGTTGCGCTTTTTGATAAAAAAAACGTCTTAAAATTTTTAACGATTCATTTAAAATAAAAATGAGCAGAGTCAAAAATAGTTAGTGTATGTTTGACTGTTCATGGTTGATTTAATTTATCTACACAATGAGAAAAAAACTCAACACGAATTAATAGAACTTCTTAAAAAATGTATTGGAGCGATAGGTCATTGAAGAAATTATAGATTTTGACACATCTTTCAGTGAAAGTTTAAACAATGTGAGTATATTTGTTTAAAAAACCTCGAAACGGCCTGCGAGGTACTAAACACTCTCGTAAACTACAACGCCACTTACCCAAATCTGCAGAGATAGGCACACATATGGTATTATTCCCCATATTTATTTATGTAAATATATCTTACGAGTCATAGCGTTATCGTCCTCGTCTTCATAGTATGTATTATAATATTGTATATACCTCTATCCTTTCTCTCTCTCTGTATATACGAGTGTATATATATAATTCAACGCTTGTGACATATAAAATATAAGTATATTAATATGTAACGTATATTTATTTTATAACATTAATTTATTTACCAAATCTTCTCCTTTCCTCTCTATAAAGTGTTTACATCACCACCCAAATATCCAAAAAACAAACAAACAACAAGTCCGTTTTACAATATCAGATGAGGGAGTAAGGTTTCGTGAAATCGGACCGACACTCCGAAAATAAATTATTAACAGTTAGCCAAGGGTCAGTCACCAGTCAGCAGCCGACCTGCCAAGACGTCTCTACTACAGCTCTCCAGCTTTCTTCACCTGGCTGACTTCCCCGGCTGCCTTCGCTCTGTCCGGACCAGCCCTGCCTGGACCTGCGTTTCCGTGGCCTGAATCCGTTCCTAACTAAACGTCTAACATATAATATATAAAATATTTTAAATTGGTTTTTAATTTTTGTAATTTATTATTTCTATTTTGTTTATTTATGATTTACATTCTTAATTGTAATTGTTGTTTATTTGTAGAAATAATCAGCGATCGGTTTTTTTATAAATTATTATTATATTTTTGATGCAAAAAAAATTATACTTGATTTATTAGACCAAATGTTTTACCCCTGGATAAGTAAAACGGGGAGTGAGACAAATACACATCAAATATCTCCCTTCTCAGTTCCGCCGCGATCAGCTGCGAGCATGGCCTTTGTGACGTTTCTCGTTGTCGATGTTTACTCATTTTCAGCTCTTATTTTGTTATAATTCAACATTTATCTATAAATAAATTATTATTTGATACTGATTAAAAAAAAAAACGTTTATTTAGTCTCCTTAGTGGACACCATACAAAATCAAACCATAATATTTATAACATATGAGTTGCGACCCCAAATTGGATAGGATGGCATTTTAAATGGATCAAGAAATATTTTCAACAGTAAAATCATTTTAAAAACTTTCTTAGCCAGTTTCTCGGTATTCAGAATTCGTAAAATGTGATCGCGACCCAGTGATGAATTCTGACATGGTTCGCCGAAGGTTACTTCAAATTTATTTTCTACATCGGAAGAAAAATATTTGACGTACATTTTTGTAAAATAAGTCGGAATATACTTTTTAAATAGACAGGTCGGCCCTTTTTTAAAATACGATGTATCTTTTTACTAGACAAAAGTATGGCTGACTATAAAGACACATCCAGGCGACGTTAAGAATATTATGATGTCATATTCTACGATATGTTTTTAAGGTTATGTTTTTCTAGAAAGTCTATCAAAGGTACAAAAAGAAGTTTTTATTAAATTTTCGGAAATTAAAATATTTAATAAACGAAAAATATCATAAATACCATAGATAATTACCTAATTATACTTTTTTCTGTCACCCATGTAAAATAACTTGTTAAATGTATAATATTGCATTAGTTGGAAATTTTATTGTCCGTATGTGAAAAAATAGTAGCTTCTTTTTTTTAAATTTAAAATAAATTATTTGTTTAACACTTTTATTGCAAATACAATCTGGCGGGCTTATTTCCAGGCATATTCCAACCAATCAGACAAAAGTAAATGAAGTAAGTTACGTGGTCGCATAAATCATTCAAATGACTATCCATCCCCACGAAATTCATAAATATATACGTGAACACATAAACCCATAAACCCCACAAAGACGGACAAACACCCGAACATTATTTTTCATATAAAGTGAGATGTCATCAATCAAAAGGAAAGGAAGGGATGGTGGAGAGGAAAGGAAAAGATAATTCAGGAATGAAACACGTTATTTTACTGACTAGAAATTAAGAGTTTTTTCAGTCGCTTCTTAAAGCATGCCAAGGACGGAGCGAGTCTTATATTGGTTTGTAACTGATTCGAGAGTCTCACTGCATGGACAGTAAAGGACGACGTAAAGAAATAGGAGCGGTGAACTGGAAAGGCCAATAGACAATCTTTGTTTGAGCGTAGCGCTAATCCATGATCGGAAACACGCTTAATTATTAATGCTTTAAAAATGAGAAATGTTTAAATATGATTCCATATAATTTCCTTTAAAATGATTTCATATTACATTACAACTAAATGATATAAAATGATTGAACCCGCTTGATCTGGTTTAATTCAGTATTGTACTCGTATTATGTGTACATGTTTTATAACTATGGACATCTACCAACTAATATATAAAATGGTAGATGCTTCTCTTAGGAAAAAACAGCGAACTGGTTGTTAAAAAAATTGCATGACGCCAATGTCACAACCTAAGTAAATAATAAAATAATACTGATTAACTTTACTTGGGTCACAAAATCAAATACTATGTCATGGCTTAAAAATGCTAAAGAAACACTGCTTTAAATGATAAAGCATGATCAACGATAGTCTGAAGTTTGAGGAGGTATTCTTTATCAAGCTAAATTCATACATGGTAAAGAGGTACTGATTTTATTCGGCTCCCGCGCATGACTATTCTCGGCACCAATGGTCAGAGATAATACAAAACCAATGGTGATGTGAATCCAGCGTCCTCTTTACATCGCAGACATGTTTTTCTGATTTCCAAAATATAATAGAATATCGGGATTTTTTAGCAATAAAAATACATCAAAACAGCACTTTGAGATTTCATAGTAAAAAAGGGACAACTAAAAAAACATGATTTTGTTAACAGTTTTATGCTTCGTATTTAATAATACCCCATGACATATTAATGATTTTTAATTACAGAAAATAACGTTAAACATAATAAATCGGATAATTCTCTTGATTTTTTTATATCTCCACAGCATTTTTTCGAAATATTTTCTGCTTTTTTTTTGTTTTTAAAAATTCGCTCCATTCCTTGCATATCTTAAAATATTCTTCGGACATGACGTATGCATGCCTGGGAGCACGGGAGGAATTGATAGGGGATTGGAGGAATTGGGAGGGACCAAAGAATCGCCTATTGCATTTTCTAGATTCTGGTGTAGTTAATTGAATAACTTCTTAGCTATCCGCGTCGTACGCATGCCTGGAAGTACGAATAATATCGGAACCAAATCAAAACGTCGCGCGTTTATTGTACTTTATGTGTTATTGTTTTCTGAATGTTTATCCAGCTGTCCACTTTTTAATCATTCAAAAACTGCAATTGTGTATAATAAAATAATATTTCTTTCGTTAGATTTTGAAATTGTCTGTTTAGATCGAGAATAACAGACTGTATCGGGAGTCAGAAATACAGTTTCTAAATCAGGTAATTTCCGCTGAAATTTGAATTCCTTGTAACCCTCCTCACGTATTGAAACAGATATAAAGTTATAATTATTTAAATCAACAGTATTTTCTTCTGTGAATGTTTTTCACGTTTTCTTATGTGATCTCATTTAATTACTTTAAACGAAGGTAAAACACGATTTGATCTTTATTTCTGGTTTTATGCATTTTTTCTCAAGCTAATTAAGATTATTCAAGGATCAATCATTCTACCGGTGGTCAGTCAATGTAATGCAAATGTAATGTTTGAGTAAGTGTACTGAGTAAACTTAAAAATAATAATAATTTGGTCTATTTCATAAATTCGAGTCTAACTGTTTATATAATATAAAGTGATACGAAAATGCGCTGAACACTTGATTAACGACGACCTCCATGGTCTAATTGGTAAGACGTTTGACTTTTCCCCTGGATCTCGAGTTCGGTTCCAGATGTTATCCAAAAAATATTAATTAACAGTGCTCCATTCTGGTAAAAGAGTTAGTCAGGTTACAATATTCGCACGCGTCGAGTATCTGTGTGTCTTGTAGACTTCACATTTAGTAGTATTACCAACACGAACAATGACGGAACAAGAGTTCTATACTCACTACAGTGGCTCTAAAAACGAATACTCGATTACTACGGTCGAAGACAGTATTGTTTCTCGGCAGCTGGGGTCTGCAATAAAAATTGATACTACAAATCCTGTCCATTGAAGTGTAAGTGAGAAAAGTTTGTGACAAAAATAAAAAAATATGATAAATAAAATTTTGTGTAATTTATTTTCAGTCACTTCTTTTTATTTTCATGGGACCCAATACTCGGCACCGTATCCTAGCAATATTTGCTGGATTCAGCTAATTTGAAGGTACTGAAAATATTGTCGAATCAGCAGGTAATTTCCAAGTACCCGGTAAATCTGCGAGAATTACGAATACAGTTTGTGCGGTCGATGTTTTCCAAAAAGAGATATAAAAACTTATTAATTTTTTTATGTCGCGTTTGGGCAATACGTAGAATGAATTACATCACTTTCACGAATTAAAATTCACTGACTATGATTACTCGTCGGCAAGCAAACATTTTCATTTCATTTCAGTTTTTACTTTTGAGTGAGTGATACGTTTAAATAATTTCGAGTTTTGTAAAAAAATATCAGCTGTCAAAATTTCAAGTCAATGAACACCTTGAGTGTTAATACATTGTTTTTATAAAACTCCCTTTTTGTAGTGTTATATATAGTGCATAAGATTTTAATGTTTTTAAATCTTCTACTTTAACTCTTTTCATTACAACAACAAAACCATTGGTGAGTTTTTTGTTCTTTTACCGCGAAAAAATATTTCTGTCCCCGTTTTTTTTTATGTCAAACAATTTCTACTGTAGTTTATAACATGGAAATAATCCAAATTAGTGAAATATATCACGTTAAAAATAACCATTTTCTCTCCTTATCACAAGAGGGATATATTACCACAATGGAGATGAATTTTGCCTTAAATATAGACCGTCAACAACGTCTACATTTGAATAGGCACATTTGTGCATTGAAACTTATAGTTCTTGTATGTATAATGTTCGTGAATTATATTACATGATTGGTCACGTCGAAACTCACAGTTCTTCTTCTCGAATTCAGCTCAATATTTATAGCGAATAGAAATGGTACATAGTGCATGTAAACTGAATTTGATTTTTCCGAGTTTAAAATAACTTTTCAGTTTTCAAGCGTTGTCTATGCTATCGTGGTGTGCGGAGTTGTTTCTGTTGACTGCATCATTATTGTGATGATTATTTATAGTAAATTAACTCAAGGTATCGTTAAAATTATAGTCACAGAGGATTTAATTAAGTTTTAAGCTATTGGAGAAAATATTTTGTAGCCTGATTTTAACCGCTATTTAGTGCGTTCAACGTTTATCGACGCAGTTGTCTAGGTGGCAGATAAAACGTCATTAGTCAGAATGGATATATAATACATAAGTTTTCACTTTTTTCGTGATTTTTTCCATTCTCAATGGATGTGGTAGTAGTGTTTTTATCCCACGAGTAAATACTTTCGTTTTTATATAGGATAATGCCAATCCAGGCTCCACAATGGACGGATTTTCTCACATGTCCCATTTGCTGCCGCGAATTTGGTTCAGCGCCCAGGAGTCCTGTGAGTCTAGGATGCGGACACACAGTATGCAAGCTCTGTTTGGCTCACCTGCATCGGAAACAATGTCCATTCGACCAGGTATTTTTTCCGATTATTTCATTGACCTTTGATCTTATTTTAATTTCATTTTACAATTCTTGATCATATTTATTCATTTTCGCCTTCTTTTAATACCTCGTATTGTATGTTTTTATCTTTTTTACGTATATAAAATATTAATCGGCTAGACCATACATTCAAATAGGAACATATTGAAGTAACATATTTTTTATTTATTTTATTTTATTACAATGTACGATCTTTTATCGACCATTTAAAAAGGTTACAAGAGTTTTTATACTCAAATTTGAATTTTGAGAGTCCATGAAGATAAATACAACTTATCACAAAAATTATTAACAATTGCGTGACTCATATACAAAGAAAAAAATCCAAAAAGTAATACACGCATGCATACCACCCATTACACAGATCAATGCTCAGTTAATCACATATTTATAGAGATCTCGAAAAGTAATAAACATATGCATACCACCCATTACACAGATCAAAGCTCAGTTAATCACATATTTACAGAGATCTAGAAAAGTAATACGCGCATGCATACCACCCATTACACAGTTCAAGGCTCAGTTAATCACATATTAACAGAGATCTCGAAAAGTAATACATGCATGCATACCACCCATTACACGGATCAAGGCTCAGTTAATCACATATGTACAGAGATCTCGAAAAGTAATACATGCATGCATACCACCCATTACACGGATCAAGGCTCAGTTAATCACATATGTACAGAGATCTCGAAAAGTAATACGCGCATGCATATCACCCATTACACAGATCAAGGCTCAGTTAATCACATATTTACAGAGATCTCAAAATTTTTTAAACTAAAAGAAAAAAAATGAACGAGTCATATCGTGGCTTCCGATTTATTATTCAAATTAAACTACTCTTTATGAGAACTTTAACGGCATTAATAGTGTCACCAAATATTTCCGAGACTGCAACATATTACCCGATCTATGCAATCTGGGTACGGGATAATTGGAGTAATAGTTCTACAACTTTTGCACGGGATTATATCCCACAGTCTCGTACTTCTTAAAGGGATTCCGAAGTTAATCAATTCCAGTAACTTGGAATAGTCATTTACTATTTTGAAAAGCAGGATCAAATCAAACATCACTACGATGTGAAAATCTCATCAAGTTCAGATGCGATTACAACATATTATAGTTTGCATAATTTCTAAGACTGAGCCTAAACCTGATGTGATCTAAAAATCTGTACTGCATCCTCCTTCAGAGCGTATGAGGGGATTGTGTAATAAGGAGTCCAGATACTGAAGATTTATTCCAGTTTACTCCTTACGAGAGTGCAATAGAGAATCTTGATTGTGTGTACTCTCTTGAACTCTTTCGAGTGTCTTTTTTATGAGGTTCAAAACTCTGAAACAATTAGCGATGATAATCTTTTCAACATGTATTAAAAAAGACAGGGTATGGTTGTCAAATCTCTCACATCTCACAAAAGTTAGAAAAATCTCTCACATCTCAAGGTAATTAGGTTTTTTAATTCTATAGAAGCTTATTTCTTGACTTTCTTTCTGACACTGTCATGTTGAGATGTAATTGATTCATTAGATACCATGAGTATTTGTTTAGACCCGCTCTGATCCTATAGTAATCACTTATACCTTTAATTCTACTAAATATTTTGATGTCATCCACGAAGATCAAGTATTCCAATCCTTCAAAACATGTCGATATGTTATTAATAAATAATATGAAAAAAATCTAGTAGCAAATGCGATCTCTGCGGGGTACACCGCTTGCTGTCACATTAGAATTCACAGAAATCATTTCATCAATATTCACAGCAAAGCTTTCTTCCAGAGAGATAAGACTTGCACCAACTCAATTTGCAAAATTTATGAAATACAATGAATGACCTTATATCATCTTCTGTGAATTATTTATTTGTTTGCTTAATTAAATTTGTTTGATGTCATACACAGTTAGTGCAAATACATATTATGTGTATGTGTATATGTATATGGATGCTGCCATGCTTCCTGATTTCATCTATCCAGCGTACCTTCGGTCTTCTTCTGGGCCTCTTTATGCCTCTTGGGTACCATTGGATTATTTTGGATATCCATCGGGAGTCTGACATTCTGGCTACGTGTCCGGCCCATTGCCACTTCATTCTTTTGCACACCTTTATCACGTCTTCTACCTTTGTTATATTGCGAATTCAGGTGTTTCGTTTACGGTCTCTTTTAGTATATTCCAACATGCATCTCTCCATGCCCCTTTGTGCGGTCTGGAGCTTTTGCGTGTTCTATACTGTGAGCGTCCATGTCTCGCAGCCATACATAAGTACTGGAAGAATGCACTGGTTGTAAACCCTTCGCTTCAAGGATATTTGGAGATTACTTTTGAAGGTGTTGTTCAAACGTCCAAATGAGCTCCACGCTAGTTTTGTCCTTCGTGCTATTTCCTCTGATATGCCACCTACAAAGGAAATAAGTTTGCCCAGATACACATATTTCTGGACAAGTTCTAGCGGCTTTCCATCTATATATATATATATATATATATATATATATATATATATATATATATATATATATATATATATATATATATATATATATATATATATATATATATTTTTAGGTTATATGTATATAAATTTTTTTTCTTTAGGTTATATATATATATTTTTAGGTTATCGTATCTTCACTTATCTGCATTTTTTCCTTATTCATTTCTAATTTTGTTTATCATTCTTTTAATAAATTTATTTTCTTTTGTTTTGTAAAACAAAGGAAAATACATTTATTAAAAGACAAAAACAAAGCATATGTTTGTTTAAAAACATAAACGACCTAATTTAATATTGCAATCACATTCCTTCCAATTACTGACTCTTTTTACTTTGAAAGCATTTATTTCAAAATTGAAATGCTTACGTTACACAATAGCTTCTGCATATATTTTGTTTCAATTTCACATCATGTTTGAGTATTCTATGTATTTCAGTTTACTTTTTGATGTGAAGTTAAAGACAATTAAAAGGAGTCAAATATTAAAAGATTTTTGTTTGAAAACAAAATAAATTGAAATCTTTTTTACCCATACTTCATTGTTTTATACTAGATATGTCCAATGTTTAATATATTTAAGTACGGTTTTTAAACAAAACCAACTTTTTTAATATTAAAATCTCATGTTTTTTTCTATTGTGTCATATTTCTTTAGAATAAAAGAGATTTTGACTTTAGTTATTTTACACAGTTCTAAAGATATAACCTCTAAAAGGCTATATTGCATGAAAATTTAATTGATAAATATTTAATTTCAGCATTGCAAGGAAAAATTACCTCGTCTAAGGCTTAAGTATTTTCATGCTTGAAGTTCCAAAACAGTTTGCATATTTTGTCTTGTTACATTTTATAAAGCATAGATTTTTGATTGATTTGCCTCAAATAATTTTTACACTTTAAAATCATGTTCTACGAGGGTGGATCAAATATAAACGAGACTTTTTTGTTTTAATTTTTTTAATTTCCAGAGAGAAAATGACTAAGTTCACATAATTTTTCTAAATAATCTCCTGCTTTAGTAATGCATATGTCCCAGCGAATCAGTAGTTTTTTTATCCCGTCATCGTAAAAAGAAGTGGGTTGTGTCAGCAGCCAATTGCGCACAATCCCCTCTACTCCATTGTCGTCGTTGGCCTCCTAGAGCTTCTTTCAGTGGCCCAAAGAGATTAAAGTTTCATGGCGGTAGATCAGGGCTATTGGGAGGGTGTTCCAGTCGTGTCCAACTCATTTCCTCCAATTGTTCGCATATTACAGCTGCAATATGGGGTCTCACGTTGTCATGGAGAAGAATAACTTCTTGTATCGGTTGGTCACGTCTTGTGCATCAATAAGCAAGTTTAACTTCACTCAAAAGATCGCAGTAGTATGCCTCATTGATGGTGCGATGATCGTGCAAAAAATCAATGTGTAAAATGCACCACCGGTCCCAAAAAACGGTCGCAAGCACCTTACCAGCTGACAGCCGAGTCTTGGCTTTCACAGGGGCTGCCTCATCCTTCTTTTTCCACTCCATGCTGGCTTGTTTAGATTCGGGCATGTAGTGGTGTACCCAAGTTTCATTGCACGTAACGATGCGACTCAAAAATGCGTTTCTCAGATATCGTATGCCATACTAATGACGGAATCTGCTGAGGCCGGCCGAAAGCTCTCCCCACTACTGATATCCCCACCCAACACTCCCCGAGGCAGCCGTGCGCTCCGTTTCAAATGACACATTCTAAAACAAAAGTCTCGTTTATATTTGATCCACCCTCGTATAAATAATAAATTAATAAAAATATTTTTTTAACTAACAACCGAGTGACAACTTTTAATCACATTTATGCTATTTTTCCACTACAATATGGCTAGGTTTATTGTCGATTTTTTTTTACAATAAAGAACAGTAGAGCGTCGGTTATCCGGGGCTCAATTATTTGTGAGCTGGATTAACAGTGGTCCTCTGTAGTACAATTTTTTTTTCATTAATCTCGAAATATATTTTTGTCATATTAATGAATGTCCACATTTTGAAAATTACAAAGCAAGAACCAAAACTGTTTTAAAATCTATGATTAACATTATACCAGTTTACTTACAATAGTAAATTAGCTATGTTTCCCAGCATTTACAATAATACAAAAATATGTGAATAGAAAGCTTCTCGTGCACGCATCTTGGGTAGCATAATTTATCTAGCATTTCAACTCTTAAAATGTTAACTCAATAAAAACTTAATTTGGATTAACCGCGTTTTTCAATTATCCAGGCTCAAGTGTCCCCCAATCACCACGGATAATTTATAAGGATGCTACAATGTCTTAATGTACGATATGTGTATATAAAACGTTGATTTCGGCGACTATCGAGAATTCAAACAGAATTCTCTGGATGTGTATACATCCCTGCCCTGCCACTGAGACCGTCATGTGTCTCATTCATTACCTTTGATTGAATTTGTTAAGAATGCAATCTAGGAATTGTTTGAAGATGACTTGCTTTAAGAGATGGAAAATTTAATTTTATCAAGTCAAATGATATTATGATGATGACTCATCAAACGTTGAGTATAAAAATAACTTTTCAGTATTTATCAAAACTATTATTTTTAAGCGAGATGAAATTCTATAAAATGGTGTATCGATTTTCTACCTTAATAATTCTATGCCTAAAATTTTATTTCTGCATTGTTTCATATATGTAATTTATTCAATTTCAGTAGAGCTCTGATTGTCTGTGGTAGTTGGGGGACACTCGGAGCCCGGATAATTTAAAAACACAGTTAATCCAAATTAAGTTTGTATTGAGTAAAATTTTTTAGAATTAAAATGCCAGATAAAATTTTGCTTTGCAAGATAAGTACACAAATAAGCTTTCTCAATGTTTGACAGATATAACCGCTGAACGATGGTGTCATACCACGGCAATTAATCGGAAGTCCCGGATTCACATATTTTCGTGTCAGTATAGACGCGGGGAAACATTACCAACTTTTACAGTACCCGGCGGCAAGTAATACACATCGGACTTAAGAAAGAGACTGTCGGCCATAATCGGCTGACTTGGGCTTTGTAGAGCGTCGTCTATGTACTTTGAAGTGGACGCGACCACACCTTAGAACTCTTGACAACGACTGACAAATCACGACGGAACACGTGTATGTATGAATGACAGAGACGACGCTCTACAAAGCTGAAGTAAGTCTATTATGACCGACAGTCTCTTTCTTAAGCCCGATGTGTATTAATTACTGCCGGGTACTGTACTAGCATTAGTCAATTGGTATAATGTAAACCATCTATTTTATAACATTTTAGGTTCATGCATTGTAATTTTTTATGTTAAAAATTTGTGAAAAAATATTTTTTGAGTTCACAAAAAAATTGAAAAGTATGAAAGGAAATGTAAATGCGATATATCGTACGGGTGAAAAAGAAAGATTTGAGCAAGGTGAGGAATTCTGCTATTTGGGTAATATTTTCTCGGGTAATGGGAGAGTTAAGAAGGGTATCGAATCGCTTGTAGTGTAAGAAACAAAGTCAACGTGGCACTAAAACATACGAATATATACTCGAACCGAACAGTATCAGAATCTGCTAATATGATAGTTCCGAATAGTATTTTGGTGTCAACTTTGCTGTTGAGAGGAACCGAATAAATGCTTTAGAGATGTGTGCATTGTGAGTGATAATGTATGAGAGAATACGGAATAAAGTGATAAAAGGGATGAATGTAAACTTAAGGCTGATGTGTTCAGTAAGATGAAGAAAGTTATATTGAGATGGTTTGGGCATGTAGAAGGAATGAATGTACAGATATACAGTGCAGATGTGAGAGGAAGACTAAGGAAAGTATGGTTGTATCAAGTGAATGATATTCTGGAAGAAGGAAATGTTGAGTCAGAGAAATCGTGAGGTTGTACGAGAAGGTGTGTGGAAGAAACTAAGGCCGCACAGGTAGGAGCCTCGCTTGATGCTTAGAGCTATGTTGCGAGTTAGGCGACATATCCTAGCGAACCAGCGTACCGCATACTATCGCAGTGGCCACACTGCACGCTTCGTGCCACGTTGCATGACAATTAGTCATCGAGTGAATCTCCTGGCGAACAGACGTGTTGGTTAATTTACAAGATGGCAGAAGTTTTAATGACAGCTGTGTATAAAAGGGAGCCTTTGTGGAACCCATCGAGCCAATTATAAAATCACTTAATAAAATCACTTTGGAATGAAGTTGCGCAGAAAGTAAATAAAGATGGTAAGCTGTAATGAAATTGGTTAGTTTTGAGTGTGACATCGTGTGTTGACTAAACCGCTCCCGACTGTCAAATGAATTTGTGCGTAGCACTTTGGTGTGGCCAAATAAAATACATCAAAATTGGGAGGCTACGTTGGGCGGGGCATGTAGCAAGAATGGGAGAAGAGGAAATGCCTAACAAAGTACTCTTCTCCAAGCCCCAAGGAAGACGTAGCGTGGGTAGACCGAGGCTTAGGTGGATGGATGGGGTGCAGAATGATGCAAACGTGATTGGCATCAGGGGCTGGAGGAGTGCATCCCAGGATAGGGGGGAATGGCAGCGACTGCTGGAGGAGGCCGGGGCCCACAATGGGCTGTAGCGCCATTGATGATGATGATGATGACTTTGGTGTGGCCAGGCATGGAAGTTACCTAGTATATGAGTCACGTAAAACCTAGCTTATCACCTAACGAAGCACTTTGGTGTGGCCTCGGCCGAGTTATAAAAGTATGGTACTTTGTCTTCTTTGCGTATTCTGATGGCATGATGGTATTTATGTATGTTCATATTAAAAAAAAAATTATGACAGATGACCACGGTTAATCTAACTCACGGATAATTGAGCCCCGGATAATGGATGCTGTACTCTATTTGCACTTTGTTTTATTGTTGAATGAATAGCTCTGCTTTTTATGCTTTATTTTGTTTTGAAGATGTTCTGAGATCAGATGATACAATAGTTGATACCGTAAGATTTTTGATGATCCTCTCTTGACCTATTCTTTATAAAATATGTAGTCTATGTAAAATATGTACAGTCTATGTAAGACATTATTCCATGTACTTTGATGATCCTCTCTTAACCTACTCTTTGTAAAATATGTACAGTCTATGTAAGACATTATTCTATGTACTTATTACATTTCTTTTCTGGTGCTATTTAGAGGCCAAAGATATCCAAACTGTCGATGCGGTGCGGACATATTAAGATCATGGCCAGCAAATAAAAATGTCTCCAGTTTCAATAATTGACCCTTCAGTCGAAAAGCAATGAAGCAGTTTGTCAACATACATGTTGGAAATACCACTACAAGTGGGGAAACAGCACTTGTACACGTGCAACAGTGCGTGCATATATTGTCACTTCACAAACTCAAATCAAGCTGGGACCTTTTTGGGTGTATCCATGATTAATACATTTTACAACCTTCAGACAGTGCAGCATTTGTATAGGCAGCGCCCTTGATCCAGTTTGCAAATTGAGCCTCCATCCCCTTAAATACTTAATTTAAAAAAAGTGCTTATCCTTTCCATTTCAGATGATGAACTTAGATTATGATGTATTTCGCTCTACACAACAAACCACTACAGTTTATGTCTTGCTTACTTCTCCGTAAATACATCTACGATTTATTTATTTATTTTTTCAAAACAGGCTTAGCCCAATTACTTTGAAAATACAAAACATCAAAAGAGAAGAAAAATTACAAAGAGGAAAAAAAAAATAAGTTAAAAAATTATATAAAATAAAAAATAATGCATATGCATACAAACGAGTATATACACACAAACATATTACACACATATATTCACAGTCATTTAGGTATGTTGATGAGTGCCTTCTAACGCGCTCAATCTAAGAAGAAAATTAACTTTTGCTTTTGGTAATGTGATATGAAATATGTCAATATCCGAAGTAGTCCCGTTCAGAAGAGTTAAGGCCCTTCCAACAGGCATAGCGGCTGGAAGACCCGTTCTTGCGTATGTTATTGAGAACAGTTCTTGCCGGCGCAGTCTAGTGTAATTGTTACGATGTCATTGAAGCCCATATTCATTGTTGTGTCGAATTCTATTGATAAAATGTTAATCATTTTAATAATGAAAAACTTCATTCTATAAATATAATAATGTTAATATTTGGATGAATAGTTTACTAAGTTTTTGTTTGTTGGTTTGCTAAGCTGCATTATTGGACAGTCACAGTCACTGTTATTAGATTTTAAATATAAACTGAATTGAACGCATTCATCTTAATTATTCTTGTACATATTTTCCTAACCTATTTATTTATGCAAATGCCTAAGTTTGCCTGTTAGCAAACGTGACTCTGTCATCAGAGGAAAATAATTGTATCGTACGTAGGCTGAGGTTAGCTCTTGAATTTTAGTTTAGTGACTTTTTTCTTTATTACATCTTAATGTGAAATAAAAAAGTTTTTTTCTCAAGAATATTAAATATTGATTTTTTTTAAATTTATCCAAGGTTTTATAGTATCAACTTGGAAGAAATATTTAACAAAAAAATATATTATCGAATATTAAATGTTATTTTATTTTATAGTTAAGGCATTAACGTTGTGGAGGTTTAAAGACATTGTAATTTATTTTTATATATTTAACGACAGATTATATATTTAACGACACCTATAAGCATACCTATAAATGGAGCAAAGTCCTATTTATAAAAAATATATCAAATGAAATAACCAAAAATATTCCAAGTCACATAAAGCCAGCTTTTTACACTAACTTTAATCTCCGGAAACTCTTATTTAATGGGAGGGGCAAAAATGGAATACTTAGCAACAGTGGTGTGTATAAACTTTTATGTGCTGACTGTGATAATTTCTATATAGGAAAGACAGGAAGATCTTTTGAAAAGAGATTTCGTGAACACCAATCTGCCTTAACAAATCCTCTAATTTATTCTGAAATGGCTAATCATTGTCACCGTGAGAATCATACTTTTTCTATCAATGATGCCAAATTCTTACATATTAGCGGCAACGGAAATAAATTGGACAGATTAGAGGCCCTAGAAATTTCTAAGTCAGTATACCGATCGGAGCATCTGTTGAACAGTTATTTCCCCAAAATCTCCCCGCTCTTGGCCGAAATTATCCCTAGCCTTCCTCACCCCCCCGCCTCCAACCGTTGAAGTGTCTATATCGGTACCAGTTCGAACAGCATTTAGTCTTGTTTGCGCTCCCCTGAAGATGAGGTGAAAGCCTTGAAACCGGTATGGTTATACCGTCACAAAAAAGTGGAATAAACAGTGTTTGTTAAAAATAAATTACAATATTTTATTTTTATTTTAGACAACAATAAATACAGACATAGAAAATTTGGTGGTGAACACAGCCCTTCTCCAACTAGTTGGGGTGGCACCTCCAGCTCAACCCTACCATCCCCCTATAATTCGTGCTTTGCCAGAGGAAGATCGCCACTATTATGATGTCAGTGTTCAGTCTATTGAGGAGCTGGCGCTATATCTTAAATTGAATGGAAACGGTGAGTAATTTTACTCTTTTATTTAATCTTTAAAATATTTAACACCTACAACTAACAGTATATTGGCTTATGTGTTATTCCTTTCTGTGGAAAAAATCAATTTTTTTGTATGCTTTAAGTTCGGTAGTTTACAAACATACATTCATGTGTGAAGGAATTATAGAGGTCAACGGGTGACATACAAATTTCCAATAGGAATGGAGGGCTGCTGTATGCAGATGACATTATAGTGTTATACTTCGGAAAGTCTAGGATGAACCGTGTGACTTTTGTCACAAAGGGATGGGGTAAAATGGTTTTTTTTTACAAATCGAATAGTTTTTTTACAAATCGAAGTTTTTTTTACATATCGAACAATTGTTTTTCTCTAAACTGACGTTTTAATTCCTAATTTTTATTATACTGACTTTCTAATGTATCGTATGATTTGTATATATCTTTAAATAGGCCAAGATCCACTATGAATTAATACTAATTACGAACATTTAATTAAAATCGATTTTCGAAATCGATTTTTGAAAATCAAATTATCGAATACCCCGTCCCTAGCCAATGCGGACTAACGTAGTGACTTTTGACAAACATCACCAAATATTATTTGATTTTAACGAACTGCCACATTTTTGCTAATTTATGACAAGATGTATTAATTTGTCATTATTGTTAGTTTTATGTAATGTATTTACCTAAATAACTTGCTATTTATTAGAATCGAGGCTTATATTAAAGTTGATAAAATAATTAAAATTACTGAACATCGTTACAAGGTTGTATCGGGGCAAATTTGTGAGCTGTCACAGGACTCATCCTAGATTTTCTGAACTATAGCTGAGAATGAGTGAATTACAGAGTTCGATAAGTAAATTGTACGAGATATACGCCAAGAAAGATTAGGATTAATTTAGCTAAATCTAACCCAAGTCATTGTGATAAAAATGTAAATGAAGGTGAGCAATGAAAGTCATGGTGATAAAAATGTAAATGAAGGTGAGCAATGAAAGTCATGGTGATAAAAATGTAAATGAAGGTGAGCAATGAAAGTCATGGTGATAAAAATGTAAATGAAGGTGAGCAATGAAAGTCATGGTGATAAAAATGTAAATGAAGGTGGGCAATGAAAGATTAGAGCAAGTTAAGTAATTCTGCTATTTTGGTAGTATTTTCTCAGATTATGGTCGAGTTACAAGAGATATTGAACCAAGTGTAGCAACAAGAAACAAAGTACAGTATCAAAATCCGGACAGTATCAAAATCTGCTACGGTAACAGTATTCTTCTACTAATTTTGATGTATGGAAATGAAATTGTTGATATAAACAGTGAAATGAACCGAATAAATGCTGTTGAAATACGTGCACTACGCGGGGTGCCGATGTATACCAGAATACGGAATAAAGTGATTAAGGATGAATGTGAACTTAAGGCTGATGTATTAACAGTTGGATTTTTAACACGTGACGTAACACAATGACAAACTGTGAATGAATAAATTCTATACGAAAATATATTCCGTTCGGCGAAAACAAATCTGCCCAAATGACGCTCGGGAGAAACACTCGCAACAAGTGGAAACAAGACTTGCCCGAACGAAGCTCGGGCAAGTCAGTATGAAAAGAAAATTTGTGCCCGAGTCCCGCTCGGGCAAAACTGTCAAGTGGTTTAACTATTAAATTTAACTATTATTTAACCCTTTTAATCCCACGGGGCCGGGCCGATCATCGGCGTCAAAGTTTTGATACAAGTTTTTATGTTGAATAAACAAAAAAAAAATATATTTTTTTATGAAATATGAAAATTACTTATTATTTTACACTCTACTCGTACAGGGAGGTCCCCACAAAAAAATAGGTTTTAAAACTAAATATTAACTGAGATAAAAAATAAAATATAAACTTCTGTTTTTTTGCCAAAAAAATGTTTGGGATTTTTTGCACATTTTATGCAAAATATGCTGAGATTAAAAGGGTCAAGTGAGATGAAGAGGACTTTGAGATGTTTTTAATTAAAAAATAAATCTACATAGTGAATAAATTTGAATAAAGGTTTTTTTAGTTTTTCATATTGCTACTATGCATCTATGGGGAATTTGTTCACTCTGATTTGGTTTTAATGGTTTACTAAAAAAAAAAACACTTTATTTACTGAAATACGCGTATTACGTAAGGAGTGTCCTTTTTTAAAAAATTGTATTTTCAATTTGCTTCAAACGCTTCAAATATTTCTGAATGTAGAAAAGGCGAAAGATGTGTGTCGCAATAGTAAAGTCTGGGGCTCTCCTACCTCCTACCCTCACATAGGGAAAGGGCGTGATGGTACGGGTGTGTATGTAAAGTTCGAAACAGCATTAACCTTTCCTTCCCTGTGTTGGGTATCTTCTACACGTTGCTTCTAATAACCATCAATATCTCTATAAATATTATAAATACAAGGTTAACATTTTACTATAGGTATTCCTCCATTATATATTTACGCATTGATTTAAAAAATAATATTTATAATAATCAGAATTTATCGACTACATCGAGGTGTTTTGTAAAGATCGAAAACAAATTCGCATTTAAACGCTGCGAGTGCCTCGTCTTGACGATAGGTGAATAGTATGCGGGAAGCGCGACACTATATTCGCATCTCACTCTTGCATACTAGACTGAATTGCGAGGAGTTGAATTGTCTCAACGTCGCAAGCAAAGGCATAAGCGCCGGGGTATGCGACTGATGTCCGCGCCACTAGTAGCCTCTAGGCTTGCAAATAGGTTAGACGTACGCCCGTTCCGTGAGCGTTTTTTAATATTTTCAGATGGTTTTTTAATGTTTTCAGCAAATAAATCTCAATTATTATAATTTTTAACTTCAATTATAATTAATTAAGGGGATTATCTATGAATGTTCTTATTTTTCCGATTTAAAATCGCTAATTTTTGATTGCGTACTCACTACCCAACACCGGAGCACGCGTATTATTTTTATCACCGTAAGGGAAGGGTTAAAAAGTTTTATATTAATAAATCTTGTGGCAGGCTGATTATGATAACGTTTAAACCAGAGTTAACACAAGAAGAACAACGAGCTTTCTTCGAAGGACCGAAATGAGACTCACATAAAATAGTATCAGAATTTTTTACATACGACAGACCTAGAACACAAGTGAAATACGATGTACTGACTGTGTGGATAGGATGGAAAGTGAGAGAATTTCATACATAGCGGCACATGAGTTCCCCGCAGGACGGGTGGATCCCCACAAGAAGATGGCCAACTAAAATGTTGAGAAACAGCTGTTGCTCTACATCCCAGTAAGCTTCAAATGTTGCTTGATTTAACCCTTCCCCTTACGGTGATAAAAATAATACGCGTGTTACGGTGTTAGGTAGTGAGTACGCAATAAAAAATTAGCGATTTTAAATCGGAAAAATAAGAACATTCATAGATAATCCCCTTAATTAATTATAATTGAAGTTAAAAATTATAATAATTGAGATTTATTTGCTGAAAACATTAAAAAACCATCTGGCACCGCTCACGGAACGGGCGTACGTCCAACCTATTTGCAAGCTTAGAAGCTACTAGTGGCGCGGAATACAGTCGCATACCCCGGCGCTTACGCATATGCTTACGGCGTTGAGGTAATTCACGTTCTCGCAATTCAGTCTAGTATGCAAGAGTGAGATGCGAATATAGTGTCGCGCTTCCCGCATACTATACCGCACCTATCGTCAAGACGAGACAGCGCCGCGTTTAAATGCGAATTTGTTTTCGATCTTTACAAAACACCTCGATGTAGTCGATAAATTCTGATTATTAATAATATTATTTTTGAAATCAATGCGTAAATATATAATGGAGGAATACCTATAGTAAAATATTAACCTTGTATTTATAATATTTATAGAGATATTGATGGTTATTAGAAGCAACGTGTAGAAGATACCCAACACAGGGAAGGAAAGGTTAAAGTGTACTTTATTATTCTGGTGGTGAAATTATTCATAGCCACATCAAACATTACTAAACGTCAAATAAAATTATGAATGTCAACACACGAGGATCAGCCAAAGTAAATAAATAGTTGCTTGGTTCAAAATTCCGAGAAAATATATTCCTCACTGGATGTGCCCGTTAAATCAAATTACAAACTGACTTGAATAACAAACACTGCATTTATCAGTCCTTTTCCACCATTCACTGTATAGTATTGCCAAGAGATTAAGTATCAATGGGCCAGTGTTTGTATTTAGACTGAGTTTTGACTATTTATGGAAACTGATAAGTTGCTCTTTGTAGTGTAGCGTGTAGTAATTTAAGATATTAATTTGAATGGGCTATATACGAGTATACTGAAATTCTTGTTAGAGTTATTGAAATATTTTCTCGTTTAATGACAAATCATCGTATTTACCAGGTCTGTAAATATGAAATCGGATTTTTTTTATAGAAAATACACATTTATTGTATGAAAATGGTAAAAAATATTTTATTCAAAGTATTGCCCATCACTAGCTACACATTTTTTCCATCTCTCTGGCAATTTGTGGATGCCACGTCAAAAAAACTGTTGCTCTTTTGAGGCAAACCAATCATCGAGACATTTTCGTAAGAAGTGAAGCGCTGCTCAGCAAGTGAGTGTCCCATCGATGCAAGTAAGTAGTAATCGGACGGAGCCAAGTCTGGTGAGTAAGCCGCATGCGAAAGTATTTGCCAACTAAACGCTTCAATCGTTTCCTTGACCGGTTTTGCTGTGTGCGTTGATGCATTATCATGAAGTAAAATCGCTTTGTGTTGCCTCTTTTTGATATTCTAGTCTTTTTTCGTTCAGTATTAACGGTTTCGCCAGGTTTTAGCAGCTCATAATATATAACACCCTTCTGATCCCACCAAACACAGAGCATTGTCTTCCGTCGAATAGCGATTTGGCCTTGCAGTCGATGTCGCCGGTTTGCTCGGAGTAACCCATGATCTTTTACGCTAAGGATTCTCGAAATATATCCATTTTTCATCACCGGTCACAATTCGATGGAGAAATGATTTTCTTTTGTACCTGGCGAGCAGCATTTCTCAAGTGGTTTTCCGGTTTTCCCGCTGTCTTTCATTCAGTTCATGTGGAACCCAGATTCGATCCCACCTTCGACGGCTTCTCGTGTCACGTTTGATTGATCCGCGAGTTGTTGTCGCATTTGAGCATCATCCTTATCCGACAACGCTCGCAATTCGGCGTCTTCAAACTTTCTCGGTGGTCTACCACGTTCTTCGTTTAACACGTCAAAATCGCCAATTTAAAATTTTTTAAACCACTCAAAGCACTGTGATTTACCAAGAGCATGCTCACCGTAAGCTTCGACAAGCATTCGATGCGATTCTGTAGCAGTTTTCTTCAAATGGTAACAGAAAATCAATGATGTCGGCGAATCGTAGTTTTCAGGCACAAAAACAGACATGTTCAACGTTATGAAAACATATGTAGTTGTATTAAACTTTTATTGTAAGTTAAAAGTCTGACAAATGTAAACACAAGAAAAATGCGCCAATGACGCGGTTAGATTGACAACTAGACCCATCTACGAGCAAATTCCTGTTTCATATTTACAGACCTGGTATGTAATATGAATTTTTTGACTCAACTATGTTCATGGTAAATATTTTTGATATAGAGAATAATTGTTCATCACAACTCCATGGCAAAGATATATTTTTTTGCAATTGTTCATATCAGTTTTATAAGGCGTTTCGGAGTGTTGTTACTGCCTGGTTTGACTTATGTTGCCGACAAGTTGCAATGGGCACGACACATAGCCAGAATGCTCACAGCAATAATAGCCAGAACGCTCCAGACCTCACAAAGGAGCATGGAGAGATGCATATTGGGATATACTAAAAGAGACCGTAAACTAAACACCTGGATTCGCAATATAACAAAGGTGTGCAAGAAAATGAAGTGGCAATGGGTAGGACACGTAGTCAGAATGTAAGACTCCCAATGGACTTCCGAAATAATCCAATGGTACCCAAGAGGCATAAAGAGGCCCAGAAGAAGACCGAAGGTACGGCTAGATAGATGAAATCAGGAAGCATGGCAGCATCACATAGCGTTTCTTTCATGATCCAAAAGCCCCCACAAAGGCTTTGTTAAACTGGTCAAGCACTACCTGCGATTCATCTTCAATCTCTTCTACCGTCTCAAAACGTCACCCTTTGAGCTTCAACTTTATGTTTGGGAATAAAAATAAGTCACTCGGAACTTAATCCAGTAAATAGGGAGGGTGTGGAATGGCAGACATGGTAATGAATGTTAAAAATTCTCGAGTTTTATCGATGAGTGCGCCGCTTTAATCTCATTGTTGAGACGCTAATTCTGATTGCGCCACAATTCTGGCCTTTTCTACGAATGTCGTCTCTTAGACATCGCAATAAAAATCAGTATTAATTGTATGTTCAGGGGAAACAAATTTGCGGTGTACAATGCCCTTCACATCAAAGAAAATAATTAACATTGACTGTGATTCGCTTCTGCCTTGTCTTGTCTTCTTGAGATGTGGTAAGTTTGGACTTTTCCACTGTGACAACCGTTGCTTTGTTTCAGGATCATACTCGTACCCATAAATCCAAGTTTTATCCTTGAAATTAAAGTAAGGTCGTCATTGGCCTGTTGATAAAGATCTCGGCAGATATTGACCCGATGCTCCTTCTAGTCGACTGTCAGCAACCAGAGAAAAAATTTGACCGCAATGCGATGCATGTTCGAATTGTCCGTTAAAATTTATTGAACTGTATTTGTGATTTGTATGCTCGACTAGCAATCACCTGATTCAGTGGTTCCCAGTGTGTTTGATAATCCATATTTTGAATTGAACCATTGATGTGCTGATGCAATGATAGGAAGTGACATCTATTGGACACTGTGCAAACCAGTAATTATTGGTTGAGGTATCAGTTAAATTTCAATGTGCCCAGTTTGATTCCGAGATTTGAGGAAATGTGCAGTGAACAACAGGTTCACCACTTGTCTCGCTAATTATGATTTATTTATTCAATGATTGATAAAACGATGTAATTTTTTTGTGAGTTTTGAATTCGGGATACACTGGCCTAATTGTTTGGTTATTTGCTGACTGTATTTTAGTTATTCATTTTGTTTCAATATATTTGCTGACTGTATTTTAGTTATTCATTTTGTTTCAATATATTTGCTGACTGTATTTTAGTTATTCATTTTGTTTCAATATATTTTTTCCATGAAACCTCATTGTTTGCATTAAACAATAGTTTTCATTATTTATTATGAATCATTTTTATGTTGAACGGAAGATGGCATTTAAAACTAAATAAAGGGTCTTTCAAATTGAGCAGTTTTTTTAATTGAATTATTTTTAATTCTTGAATAAAACACGCAATTTGATTTGATTTCAAAAAACTTTTTATTGGTTATTGAAGTATACTATAATTTATGATATTTAAACAAAAAAAAAACAATATCCGCCAAATATCTACCTCTTGCAGCTCCGCAGATGTCCACTCTTTTGTCAAAATTTTCTATGACATTTCGGCATAATTGCGGTTCTAACTCACCAATAATGCGAATAATTTCATCCTTCAGCTCAGGAATTGATCGGGGGCTATTCTTATAGACCTGGTTTGTCACGTAATCCCAGAGAAAATAGTCCAACGGTGTCAGATCACATGATCTTGGTGGCCAATTAACATCACCGTTTCGGGAGATTACAATAGATAAAATAATTTAACAATTTGAACGCATCATATTGTATATGACTACATTTTTATAAATGTCATACATTACACTTCTCAAATGTCACAAGGCCCAGGCAAGTTCGCGACGCCATCTGTGTTTTATCCAATAATTAAAAAAACCGCTCCATTTGAAAGACCCTTTATTAACTGAGATAAAAAATGAAATATAAACTACTGTTTTATTGCCAAAATATGCTGGGATTAAAAGGGATATTTGTGACTTCTTTCAAAATTAGAAATATGCATACCAGTTACTGTCACCAAATAATATGTCAGAGGTAAAGCGTTGAACTTTTTGGGAAGATCGCCGGTCCACGCGGTAAAGCATTGGACTTTTTGGGAAGATCGCCGGTCCACGCGGTAAATCATTGGACTTTTTGTGAAGGTCGCCGGTCCACGCAGTAAAGCATTGGACTTTTTGGGAAGATCGCCAGTCCACGCGGTAAAGCATTAGACTTTTTGGGAAGGTCGCCAGTTCCGATTCCGTGCTGTGCAACTCATCTCGAAAGACAGGCATTTTTTACACCTAGTATTCAGGGGTATAAGGATACCTATGACTTCGGCCATATCTATTCTTTAAAAAAAAAGAGAAAAACCGGTGCCAGTGTGCTCTGATCATCTTGCCGGTGTGCCCCGATCATCTCACCGGGGTGCCATCGGATCCGGTACAGCGGTGTGACCAGTGAGTTTGCTGGTATGCGACGACGGTTCACTTACTTAAAAAGAAACAGAAAAAAAAACCACAGCACAGCTTCGCTTTCGAACTGAATTAACGTTGGAATAGCGAGGGGAACCTCAACTGATGGCAATGACAATGAAAAAATGTAAATGCCTTATCGCTAAAGGACTACCGCCTTATCACTAAAGGACTACCATATAAATAATTTTATGCATGAATATGTACATATTATATATGCACTTGCATATGTATATAGATATATTTATATTACTCAATAAAATATTTTTTTCCTATAAATCATTTCTCTTAATGAGCTAATTAAATAAAAACATCCAATCAACTTCCTTATCAGAGTTTGACATACAATAAAATTAATTTATTACTGAATCTCGAATTGTCAACAATTTATTGAGAAATGAAGTAGACTGAATAATACTTAGCACAAATATCCCATTAGCAGTTTTTACCACGAAGTATTGATATTCGATTTTGGGGTATGTTTTAGTCAAAATACCAACTTATTAATGCAAAATAAAACAATTTTTAACGAGGATTCTGTTTCGAAAGTAAGATGCGACTGTCAGAATAAAAATAATTAATTATGGTGTCTTGTGATTTGATTTCTCTAAAAATATAATGTCTAATTTGAGTGTAGATTCATATTCAAATATGAATACTTGTACATACGTATGTTTGAGTACTCATATTGTATGGGCGAACTCATCTTTACACTTTAACATTATTTTTTTTATTTTTTGAAAATGACTAAAACTGATCGTGGCTAAAGCTACGGTTTCCTAAGAAAGCGGGTTGTTATATAGCGCACGTAACAAAACATTGTCTATGCAAACCATGTGGCGTGGTTTCCTAGAGAGCGTTGGTTGTGTCGTTATATAGCGCCCGTAACAAAACATTGTCTAAGCAAACCAATGGCGTTGGTTTCCTAGAGTGCGTTGGTTGTGAGTGTAATGTCAAATAGCAATGCTGCCATTTGCATGACGGCCCTCATAGCGGAGCAAACAGTTGTGGAACGATTTTTCCCGTGTAGCGGACACCATTTTAAAATAAAAAATGAATGAAAACGTAATTTGGACCAGCGAAAATGATGAAATATTGATTGATTTTGTAAGAAATAATGAAGCTTTATATAATGTGAAGAGCAAAGACTATAGAAAAGCCCAGTTGAAACAAAATATGTGGAATAATATCGAGAGCTGTCAGTTTGACGTTTCCAACTGACAGTTGTGGGTTCTCATTTCTGCTGTCTGGCGGCGCGCCAGCATCACGTCATGTTACGTGCGCTATATAACGAACCCGCTTTTTTAGGAAACCGTAGCTTAAGAGATAATATTGTTTTTTATGAGACACTTAATTCTTTATATATCGTTGTATGTGTTGGTAGTATTATATCTACCACACGCTGAGAGATAGCAAATCCATGAAATAACTCTTAGGCCTCGAGCCTCGCTTGGTGCTTAGAGCTACGCTGCGAGCTAGGTGACATCCTAGTGAACCAACGCATCCGATCCTATCGCAATGGCCACACTGCACGGTTCGCGCCACGCTACGTGACTATTATAGTCACCTAGTCTATTCGTCACGTAGCACCTAGCTTAGCACTAAGCGAAGCACTTCAGTGTGGCTTTAGCCTTAGTCTTGCTGCGACCTTTTTCTTCTGAGTTTCGTTTGCGCATCCACTATTAGATTTGCTTCTCAAAGGATTTGTGGAATAGTTTTAAACTTGCCTTGAATTATTCTTTTATGCCGTTGGCATAACCGGAGATGAAAAGTGGATGCTATATTCGAACCAACGACATAAACACCAATGACTCTTTTGAGTGTATGGTGGGATACAAAAGGCATAATTTATCACGAAGTCTTTCCTTACGGTAAAACTATTACGAGTGAAGTATACGGTGCCCAACTGGAAAATTTGAATGCAGCAATAAGGCTAAGGAGACATGGTTTTTTTCAATCGACATTCGATTTTATCGCAACACAACAACGCCCGACCCCATACATCGAAGATGACTGAAAATAAAATAAAGAAGCTTGGATGGAAAACTATTCTTCACCCACCATATACTATAGTCCCGATTTGGCTCCTTCAGATTATCATTTATTTAGATCTATGCAGCACTAGTTAGCTGAATTTTTTTGGTCGCTCTTTAGAAGTAATGAATAAAGGCATCAAGGAATATTTTGAATCCAAATCTACTCAATTTTATTCTGACGGTATTAAAAATTTGTTAAATAGGTGGAAGAATGTTGTGTCTACCGAAGGAGAATATATTGTATCCATGTAATAAGAACATACATTTTATTCTGACGGTATTAAAAATTTGTTAAATAGGTGGAAGAATGTTGTGTCTACCGAAGGAGAATATATTGTATCCATGTAATAAGAACATACATTTTATTCTGACGGTATTAAAAATTTGTTAAATAGGTGGAAGAATGTTGTGTCTACCGAAGGAGAATATATTGTATCCATGTAATAAGAACATACATTTTATTCTGACGGTATTAAAAATTTGTTAAATAGGTGGAAGAATGTTGTGTCTACCGAAGGAGAATATATTGGATCCATGTAATAAGAACATATATTTTATTCTGACGGTATTAAAAATTTGTTAAATAGGTAGAAGAATGTTGTGTCTACCGAAGGAGAATATATTGTATCCATGTAATAAGAACATATATTTTATTCTGACGGTATTAAAAATTTGTTAAATAGGTGGAAGAATGTTGTGTCTACCGAAGGAGAATATATTGTATCCATGTAATAAGAACATACATTTTATTCTGACGGTATTAAAAATTTGTTAAATAGGTGGAAGAATGTTGTGTCTACCGAAGGAGAATATATTGTATCCATGTAATAAGAACATATATTTTATTCTGACGGTATTAAAAATTTGTTAAATAGGTGGAAGAATGTTGTGTCTACCGAAGGAGAATATATTGTATCCATGTAATAAGAACATACATTTTATTCTGACGGTATTAAAAATTTGTTAAATAGGTGGAAGAATGTTGTGTCTACCGAAGGAGAATATATTGTATCCATGTAATAAGAACATATATTTTATTCTGACGGTATTAAAAATTTGTTAAATAGGTGGAAGAATGTTGTGTCTACCGAAGGAGAATATATTGTATCCATGTAATAAGAACATATATTTTTTTTCATTTAATAAATGACATTTTCGTCCGGACAACCTAATTAATATATTCAGACCTGAGAATCATTTTAGTGTAACGATAGGACCACCATCCTATCGTTACAATAAAATGATATATATGTATTATATGTAAAGTTGGAATCATACGACGAAAGAGATAATCACCAACAAAGGTGTTCATCACACTTTTTATCAGGTGTTCAACACATCAAGAATTTCTTATTTTAAAATGTTCATATCGGAAAATGCGGATTCTGCCACATATGCAGAGCAAAAAAAAAAAACATTTTTTGCGCTACATTTGTCAAAATTGGGTCCTTGTTTTTTTATGTATTTTCAAAAACAATCTTTGGATTTCAAACTAACAAGTGCAATGTTCGTATTTGTGATATATTTATTTCATTGTAAAAACAATCTGGCGAACTTATTGCACGGCAGCAATATTTTCCAACCGACTAGATGTATCTATTGACAAATTAAAGAACTAAATCTGTCAGTCAGTATTCTTATATAAAAATTTTAAAACACTTTCAATTTAACTTTTTCAGTTTTTTGTGTTTCTTATTAGAATCTGCTAAAATAATATTTTTTAGTATATGCAATTGATGAAACAGTAAAGATCTACTTAACACTTGCCTTACTGTGCTAAAAAAAATCCGCCAGCCACGGTGCTGGACGCAAATTTAAATTATGCAAAATCTGCTAGGTTATTTTTCGTTTTTAGCTATAAAAATCATTTTATCGTGTATTAAAATGTCGAATAATCAAATAAAATATAAGTCTTGGCCACTCACTATCCATCACAGGGTGGCAAGTGTTAAAAGCAAGCCATGATTGATTGGTAGATCGCGATCAACTGGTTGGGTAATCTTTTTTATGTACACAATTGCTTGGCCAGAAAGAAGTTTCGTATTTCTTGGATATTCAGCGTCTTTCCAATCATGGATTAGCGCTACGCTCAAACAGAGATTGTTTATTGGCCTTTCCAGTTCACCGCTCCTCTTTCTTTACGTCGTCCTTTACTGTCCATACAGGGAGACTCTGGAATCAGTTACAAACCGATATAAGACTCGCTCCGTCCTTGGCATGCTTTAAGAAGTGACTGAAAAACCTCTTAATTTCTAGTCAGTAAAATAACGTGTTTCATTTCTGATTTTTCTTTTCCTTTCCTCTCCACCATCCCTTCCTTTCCTTTTGATTGATGATATCTCACTTTATATGAAACAGAATGTTCAGATAATTGTCCGTCTTTGTGGAGTTCGTGGGCATGTGCTCACGAATATGTTTATGGATTTCGTGGGGATGGGTAGTCATTTGAATGATTTATGCGACCACGTAACTTGCTTCATTTACTTTTGTCTGGTTGGCTGGAAGAGATTGCCGCCTAGCAAAATAACCCCGCCAGATTGTATTTCAAATAAAAGTGTTAAATAAATTAAATAGATAGACCAACATTTTCTTTCCTAACTTTATATTCAAAACTTACTGAATGTATGTTATTATTAAAAGTAATAGTTAAGTGCATTTTTTCTGCTATTTTTTACACAAATAAGTCGAGTCTTTTTATTTGGTGTAATTTTGAAGATAGGTAAATTGTGTTTTTGTTGTTTGTTGCCATTTTACTATCGTGAAAGAAAAATGAAAAAAAAAAAAGATATGTACGGTGTATGGCAACAATGCAGTTAAGTGATCATATGTGTCAAATTTGGTTTTAAAAAAAATCGTAATGGTAATTTGACACTCAAAGATGACGCCCACTCTGGAAGGTGATTCTATGACACGGGAGGTACTAAATATATTGAAAACCACCACTAGCAAGTTCCGTCTAAATATAAAAATATTGCATTTGAATTATACCTACAAAATACAGAATTTATTTTGGGACAATCCAATATACCTTTATAATCTTTATCATCGAAATAATAGCAATATGTTTTGTTTTTCAATTTATATACTCAATTAGGAGATATCTTATAAATATTTTTATAATAACAAATAACTCATATTTTTATCTGAGTGATTGAGTGCACCTAGAAGCCATTATCTTGTATAATTATTTGATAACTATCTGTCAGTTTTATAATATAGTGATGCACCTTCTGCCAATCAAACATTATTATATTACTATGGGTGTTAACATAAGTTGTGTCCGTTTTTTTCACATTTAAAACTGAGCATCAAAAGTAAAATAAAATGGTAAAGATTTTAGCGTATGTCCTAGTAGGACGTGCTGATGATGATGTTGTTGACATCGCTGTATTCGCTTTAGTCGAATTCTATGTTCCTTTTCGTTCGGGGTCATCAATTTAGCGGGATGCTTTATTGATACGTCGTGATGATTATGATTGTTTTGTATTTAAAATAAAATACGTCGATTCAGGAATGTGGAAAGTGAGAGTGAACAATCAATGAATAGTAAACAGCAATGAATGGTCAAGTGAATAATAATAAGTGATTTTTATTTGTCGATAAGTAGGTATATATACAATTTCAGAACGGGGCGCGTGAATGCGTCCGCAGTATATCTTGATCTCACTCCTGTGCGTGCCGAGGTGGTCGCAGACGTTGCCAATGATATAGTGGGTAGAATATTTATTGCCGAAACGGTGAGACAACGTGATGCGTTCTCTTTCTACCGTGGAATGCGACGTAAATATTATTTGCGTGTAAACAATATTGACGTTCTGGTATGTGACCTTTGTACATATCCAAAGGTTGATTCATCGGTCGTTGACCGTGCATGTTGACAATATTTAGGGACGACGGTATTCCCTACAAGATTATACGTTATTCGAAAGAAAATTTCATGCTCTACAAGATTTTGTATTTGCTTTTACGTTACATATATTATTTTATTTGATTACAAGCCTTCAAAATGGAATGTCAAGTAGACGAAAGTGAGCATTATTGACAACTCCTTCTGTTCGCGTTCAATCGAGGGAATAAAGCTGTCAAAGCTGCTCGCGATATTTGCGAAGTGTACGGTGAAGATGCTTTTTGCGTTTCAAAGACGGTAATTTCGACCTGAAAGATATGGAGCGTTCCGGACGATCAGTGGACTTTGATGAGGACCGCTTAAACCATATGATTCATTAAGATCCCCTTCAAACCACCGTAAAATCTGCTGAGCAGATGAATTGTAGTCACATGACTGTATACCGCCTTCTTAAATCAATGGGAAAAGTTCGGCGCTTGTGTTCCACCTGTTTTGAGTGAAAACAACAAAAATCAACGTTAAAAATAAAATAATCAAACTTGTAGAACGTTGGCAAGAAGCTGTAAATAATGAAGGAGAATACATTATTGACTAATTTGTTGTAGAATAATGAAAGAGAATACATTATTTACTAATTTGTTGTAAAATAATGAAAGAGAATACATTATTGACTAATTTGTTGTAGTTTTTTTTTGTTGTGTCCTCTTGTTCTCTTCATTTGGAAAAAAAAAACGGACACAACTTATGTTAACACCCAATACTTAAATGAATTGTTACAAAACTATTTGTATACATTTTAATTAATAAAATTTGTACATTTAATTTCTCTCCAAACTGCACTGATTTTTTTTTTCAAGTTTTACTATGAAATATATAATACAAAGCACTTTCCCTATAGATTATTTAATCTTTTAAATTGATTATAATTTTTAGGTGGTGCAACTAAGTTATCAAAACCTATGCAACGTAAACTTGTAACCTTAGTCCAGTGTGCTCTTTCTGAAGAAGAAGGCAGGGGGCGGGCTTATCGCGCCGCTCGGTCACTGGGAGAACGCACAGTCACTGAACTCATCTTGCAACATCAGGTATTTTTACACTTTAATTTAATTACAATATATAATACATGTATCATGTACTGCAGATAATACAGCACTGATTTATATAACTAGTTCATTATCATTAAGGGCATATTCTACTCTAGAGGCGTGAATTTGAAAATTCAAAGATGTTATCAACTGTTGTATCTTGTCGTAAAAAGAGGGTGAGCTGGTCGACACGATTGGAACCCTTTCGTAAATCCGAAACAATAATCATACACAGTTTCTTCATAAGAAATAATGTCGTTATAGTTGGTACCAAAGAGAAAAAAATTAAATAAAAATTCGTAAAACGGCGGCTGCCTAAAATTCTTTTACCCTTTTTTTTCAAATTTAAAAAAAATAGTAAAAAAAATAGTTTTGAAATTTACAAGGTAGGGACGATATAAAAACATTTATCAAAGTTTCATACCAAATTTGAAGCCAATCAGGCTAGATACTCGTAGAACTTGAGACTTTATGCTGACCAGGTCGAAAAAAGTAGTTTCGAGAAAAACGTGTTTAAAGTTTTGAGATTATTGTCTGATGCATTCCGTTGCGGCGTAATTGCTGCCTCATTTATAGCTATAACTTCGTATATATTAAGAATTTTAAAATTTCCTTTTGAGAACATATTCTTAAAGGTCTAAACTTGAAGAATATGCAAAAAACAAAAAAACTATATTTTCAAATTTCTAGAGTAGAATGCCCCCTTAAGGGTGTTATGATCCCTTAAGGGGGCATTGTTGCTGCTCCTATAACGTTGAATTGTCTACGTCTTTGATATATTGGTGGTGTGTGCATCTTTAGGAAGCACTTTAAGACATCTCTTTTTGGGAGGTCTTATCAAAATTTATGCTTATATACGAACACTACACACATACACTCCACCTAAAGTCGAATGTCTTTCTATCACATATCGGAAGATTTACTAAGGTTTCTATGCAGTTTGTCTTCTCTTAGAAAGTTTTCTGCGGTTTTCTTACCAAAGTTTTTCTTAAAATATGCAAATGCGGGGAAGTACCTAATCTAATGGCCTTAGCCACTACGTCCCTGTCCTTGCATTGGACTTATATACATGTATATATTTATTTTGTGATATTTTTAATCTGTCAATAATGAGGAGAATTTACTATCTTAATGGCACTATATAAATTGTCCTTTTATTATTATTTATTTGATCGACGGACCTATTAGTCTTATCAATCACATTTGGAGTGTTACAAGATCGGTAATTTGTTTACATACTTCCTCCATGCATATCCTCACATATCAACTATTCAATTGTACTCGTATAATAGTTATAAACCAACTAATTATTTATACTATAGTTTGAAATTCATTATGGACATTGTACATACCCTTTTTAAATCCTATATTTTGGAAATTTAACTTATGTATTTTTTAATATTTCAACTTACTCTTCAGAGCTGTATATAACATCTCCAAACTGCCGTTTGACTAACTGACACTATCACTCGGGAGTGTTTTGTGGAAGTCATCATGTGGTGCAAATAATCAGGACTACTGTGTAGCTCTCGCATCTAAAATGAAACATGACCGTTGGTCGGTAATGTGGACATGTCGATAGCAATTTGTCAGGTTGATAATTTAATTACATTTATCTTACCTTACCATAACTTATTTTCAACAACGTGAACCACATAACCTATCAATACACTCAGATGCCGCTCGCTGTAGCTGCTAGATCTGATTTGTTTTTCTCTATCGGAATCTTTAACCCTGAGAGATCGGCGCACTGCTATAGCAGTGGAAGAAATTTGTTCTACCCTTGTATTAAAAAATGAATATCATTCATTTAGAATACAAGGGTACATATTCTAAAATATATTTATGTTGTAAAAATATTTGTTTTTTGTTTTTTTGTTGTTTAAAATAAATATTTATCACGAACGTCCGAATCGTAAATATATCTCAGCACTAGATATACAATTATATTTTTTTCTCGTAGCGCTCTCAGGGTTAAAGGAAATTCTGATTCATTGCTGAAAGCAGGTATTGCTGAAAGCAGCTATTGCTGAAAGCTGTGCACAAATATTCCATTATATTTAAAGTCTATTTTGTTCGGTTTTAGTCAATAGTTGTGTATTTTTCCTCATTTCAACGTGTTTATTTTATTATGGTAACTGTTACATTACTGTTGCATAATATTGAATGAATTTATTTTAATTAATTTTTATTTTTAGTCAATATTTGTTTTCTTGAGTAATATAGGATCTTTCAAATTGAGCGGTTTTTTTAATATTTTTTTTTTAACTCTTGAATAAAACATACAATTTACTTTGATTTCAAAAAACTTTTTATCGGTCATTGAATTATAATGTATGACATTTAAACACAATAAACAATATCCGCCAAATGTCCACCTCTTGCAGCTCCACAGATGTCCACTCTTTTGTCAAAATTTTCTATGACATTTTGGCATAATTGCGGTTCCAACTCACCAATAACGCGAATAATTTCGTCCTTCAGCTCAGGAATTGATCGAGGGCCATTCTTATAGACCTGGATTTTCACGTAACCCCAGAGAACATAGTCCAACTGTGTCAGATCACATGATCTTGGTGGGCAATTAACATCACCGTTTCCGGAGATTACAATAGATACAATAATTCTCAATTTGAACCCGTTATATTGTATACGACTCCATTTTTATAAATGCCATACTGTCATAAGACCCAGGCAAGTTCGTGACGCCATCTGTGTTTTATCGAAGAATTAAAAAAACCGCTCAATTTGAAAGACCCTATATATCAATTAAATTGATTTTTTACTGTTGTAAAATGACATATAGAGAACCTAACCCAGATAGTTGAATTAATTACACATAAAAAACTAGAATTCATTTTGATTACAGTTAATATTTTGTATACTCCAAGTGTTAGACAAACAGGTGACAACCGTTTTTTGAGTCATCAAAATTAATGTTTTAAAATGAACACTACACATATGCACTACCCTCTACTTAACGCTGAATACTATATATTACTATCGCATATCGGAAGATCTACAAAAATTTCTTTGTAGTTTATCTTCCCTCGGTAAATTTTCTTTTAAGATATGTTTTCTAAACATGCAGTTACGAGTTTTTCCTAATCTCAAGGCTGCAGCCATCACCTTCCTTTCCTAATGCAAAATTAATTTTATTTATTTGTCATGTTTTCAATGTTAATAATAATGGATTTTAATCCCGAGTCAGAGCATCTTTAACCCGTTTTTTTTTTATCCTGGCAATCTCTTACAACCAACCAGAAATATGTTTTTAAAGGGCCCTAAGTAAAAACCAGACTGGAATCCCATTTAAAAAAAATTGTGTTCCAACGGGGATCGAACCCGCAACCTCCAGATCGGCAGACAAGCGTCTTACCATTAGGCCACAGAGGTCATCTTAACCCTTCCTTCCCTGTGATGTGTAACTAGTACACATTGCTTCTAAAAAACTTTAATATCTCTATAAATATAATAAATACTGGGTTCAGATTTTAGGTATTCCTCTGTAATACATTTACGCATTGAATGAAAAAGTAATAATAATAATAATTAGCACTTATCGGTCCCATCAGAGATATTTTGTGAAAATGGGGAGTAAATTCACCAATACAATTAAACGTGTGCCAGTATGTGACGTAGGTATATTCATTCTAAAAAAACACATTTTTTAAAATGTTTTTAGTAATTAAATTTAAATTATTATCACTTTTGACTTCAAATTCAATAAATTCAAGGGATTGACTATGAGTATTCTCTTTTTCCGATTTTAAATAGCTCATTTTTAGAGTCCGATCTCTAAACTTTTCCCTGGCTCCATCCCAACTCACTGTCTGCGAAGACTGTTGGGGTCAGCTCTCTTCGTCCTCAGGTTCTATGCTCTTCTGTCCCAGACTACGTCCCCCAGGCCGTGCCTCCGCATCAGGTTATCTTTTTGCACCACCCATGAATTCTTTGGTCTTCCTCTGGTTGTTATTCGAGGAAAATCCATGGAGATTGCCTGGTTCACAATGTGATCGGGTGCTCTGTTTACGTGCCCATACCATCTCAATCGCCTCTGCTTCATCTTGCTGTTGATGTCTGTAACACCTAGGCTTCCTGTCTCTTAGGGACACACCAGCTGACCATCTTAGCATGCGCATTTCAGCAGTTTCTAGTTGCCTAGAGTAAGAGTAATACATCGTCCAGCATTCGGAGCCATAGAGGAGTGCGGGTCTGACAATCGTTTGGTATACTTTTCCTTTTAACTTTACTGGCATTTTCGGATCACATAGAACTCCCGTCATCGATCTAAACTTCATCCATCCCACACTAATTCTATGTGTTACATCTGCTGCACATCTTCCATCGCTATGGATGAGTGACCCGAGATACTTAAAGGAGTCACAATTTGGTAATGTTTCTCCATCCATTTGCATTACGGGAGTGACAGCATTTGTGTTCTCGAATGGTAGGTACAGATACTCTGTTTTCTTTCTGCTCAGTCTCAATCCGATCTCTAAACGGCACTATATAAATTGTCATTTTATTATAATTATATTATAATAATATTTTTAATGTTTCAGAATCCTCAACAGCTAAGCGCCAATTTGTGGGCTGCAGTCAGAGCCAGGGGATGTCAGTTCCTCGGTCCGGCTATGCAAGAAGAAGTATTGAAATTGGTATTATTGGCCCTTGAAGATGGCTCAGCACTGTCTCGAAAGGTAGTGATAAATTGCCCATATGAAAAGCAGAATAATATAAAAGAACTTGTCGGTCAAGTAGAATACAAATTCAAATATGTTTTTTCCTCTTCAGGTGCTAGTGATGTTTGTCGTTCAAAGGCTGGAGCCTCATTTCCCTCAGGCCTCCAAAACGAGCATCGGTCACGTGGTTCAATTGTTATATCGTGCTTCATGTTTCAAGGTATTATGTTTTTTTTAATTTCATATCAATATGTTTTAATACAATATTCAGTACATATACACGTACGTACCGTCATTCTGTTTCGATAAGAAATAGCCCCATATCTTCCTATCATGACACACACACAAACATATTTCGCTTTTTCTTCCTCCATACACCTCACACATCTACGATTTATCTTCCTCCATACACCTCACACCTCTACGATTTATCTTTCTCCATACACCTCACACATCTACGATTTATCTTTCTCCACACACCCCACACATCTACGATTTATCTTTCTCCACACACCCCACACATCAACGATTTATCTTCCTCCATACACCTCACACATCTACGATTTATCTTCCTCCATACACCTCACACCTCTACGATTTATCTTTCTCCATACACCTCACACATCTACGATTTATCTTTCTCCACACACCCCACACATCAACAATTTATCTTCCTCCATACACCTCACACATCTACGATTTATCTTCCTCCATACACCTCACACCTCTACGATTTATCTTTCTCCATACACCTCACACATCTACGATTTATCTTTCTCCACACACCCCACACATCAACAATTTATCTTCCTCCATACACCTCACACATCTACGATTTATCTTTCTCCACACACCCCACACATCAACGATTTATCTTCCTCCATACACCTCACACATCTACGATTTATCTTCCTCCATACACCTCACACCTCTACGATTTATCTTTCTCCATACACCTCACACATCTACGATTTATCTTTCTCCACACACCCCACACATCAACGATTTATCTTCCTCCATACACCTCACACATCTACGATTTATCTTCCTCCATACACCTCACACCTCTACGATTTATCTTTCTCCATACACCTCACACATCTACGATTTATCTTTCTCCACACACCCCACACATCAACAATTTATCTTCCTCCATACACCTCACACATCTACGATTTATCTGCCTTAACATTTCCTGTTTTTTTTAAATATTCATTTGATCCAACCATACTTTTCTTGATCTTCCTCTATCACCCCTTCCACTCACATTTGCACTATATCAGGTCTGTAAATATGAAACCGGAACTTGCTCATAGCTGGCTCTAGTTGTCAATGTAGTGACTGTTAAACCGCGCCATATCCTAAACAGGCGATATATCCTAAAATTACATAGATATTTCAAGAGAATGGTGAAGAAAATCAATTTAAGAGAGAAGCTATCAAAAGGTCTGAGCTCATCTAATAAGATTCTCCCAGTTGAGATACACCCTCACCAATAGAGGTCTAGCCTGACCCCGGGGACATCAGATGTCTTTCAGCCAACACCCTTGTTGCGTAGAGTCTGTGTATCGCCCACAGATGATATCCACATCAACTTCTGAGAGCAACAGGAACATTCTCGGCTTAGAAAAGCCAGGTAATGTCAGCTGGTCATGTATCAGCTGTGCATTTGCTACACGCACTTTGGCCTACAACAGATCCATCTCTCCCGGAATGATACTCTTGACCCGTCAGTCATGGCATCATGAATTTTCAACATCATGACTTTTTAGACAAGGTGGTGGGGGATTTGAAATGCCATTTCAACATCATGACTTTTCAGACAAGGTGGTGGGGGATTTGAAATGTCTCCATATTGAGGCAAGTTGGCGAAAAAAGAATATATAAGAAATGGTAAAATAAATGGTGGTATCTTTATTTTTGCAGGTGTCTAAACGGGAATGTGATTCATCATTGATGCAATTAAAAGAGGAATTCAGAACATACGAAGCTCTGCGGAGGGAACATGATGCACAAATAGTACAGATTGCGACAGAAGCAGGTTTACGTATAGCTCCTGACCAGTGGAGTGCTCTGTTGTATGGAGATACTGCTCACAAATCGCATATGCAGAGTATTATAGATAAACTTCAAACCCCTCAATCATTTTCCCTGTCTGTCCAAGAGTTAACAATAGCATTGCAGAGAACCGGCGACCCAGGAAGATTAAATGCCCTCTGCTCACGGCTTGAATTATTGGCCTCAATTGATCCCAGCGCTGGTAAGTTCTTCAACAGCTGTGTTTTTCAATATTGAAAATTTATTTTATTGACCTTATGAACAGTCTAGATTATATACCATAGTTCATATATTTCAATGCGGATCAAAATTCTGAAGTAATGAAGTGCAATACAAACACTTCATACGTAGATTGTAAGAATAAAATATTATCTATTATCGATATATATATTTTATGCAACCCATCATTATCGATTCAAACTGTTTCAAATAATGCACATTAAATTTTGTATGATATTTGGATACTTTTTGGTCTTCCAAAGAGAAGTGTTCAACATTTTTCACTCTGATGATTTAAAGAAAATATATGTGGCAATTTTCATGGACTTGTCATGAAGTGTCTGTATGTCGCTCAGGCAATTTTTCAATATTCAGTTGCAAGGCATTCAGTTGCAAGGATTGTATTATAGAAATAAAGTAATTAATAAAATTGCCTATTTTAAAATTTACACCAAAATCTAATTTATTTTATAATTAATGTTGTTTTGTGAATTTTATTAAAAGGAACAAATTAATAGAAATAAGAATTATGTATTTTTTTGACCGTGACATTGTTTAAAAAAAAAAAACAATTTTAACTATGGAAAAATCATGTTTTCATCTCATTTCATTTTGTAGCAAATTTAAAATTCATTCATTAATATTATAGATGACAATTAAAATTGGTGTTTTTATATGAAGAAAAGTTTTGTCATTCGGCGATGTGCTGTGACTTGGAATTTTGAAACAAAGAAATATGAGTTTTTAAGTCAAACTCATTCTTAAAAAAAAAAAAAAAACACTATTTTTTCACACTTAGAAACAAACATTCAGAGTTTATTGATAGAAAATAACATATATTCAGCTATTCTTCAAATTTTGCAAAGCGAATGAAATTATGAATATATCTGTAAAATTTTAATTTATTTTGAATTTCTAATTATATATTATATTTTGTCTATGTCTGGTCACTCGTTGTCTATGCCTGGTAATTGGTTTTTCTGACTTACTCTCAAATATACCCTATATTAAAATAATATAAATTATTTTAACATATTCAACTTTCCGGGTTATATTAAAGAGAGTTTAAAATAATGTAAATCCATTATTTTATGGTTAAACAATATTGCTTAGTTTTTTTTTTAATTAATTTCCATTGCAAACATGTATTATGCAAAAAACCCATCTTTGTTTTAACAATACAACTGTGCCCTTTTAACACATGTTGCAATACTGCAAACATTGTTATTTTTTGCATTTGTAATTGCTTTATTAACTCTTTTTGTTTTTAATGTGAACTTCTAGATATAGGAAGAGGGTATGAGATATTTCTATAGAAAATGGAACTGAATGAATTCTCGACAACCCCCGTCCAAGAAGCACATAATCATTTTCAAATGTAAACATATATCAACTGTACTACAGTTATTCCGTTAATATGAAAAATACATCTCAAATTATTTTCATATTTTGCAATCAAACTTGATAATTTAGTTTAATATGAAATAATTTTTTTTTTTACGTCTTTCTAAAATATTCTTAATATTCAGTTATATTCAAATATTTATGAAATACGTATATGTAGTAAATTGGTGTTAAAAATTTGCTAGGTTTGATTTTGAGACTCTGATAATTTGTTGAGTAAAATTTTATTTATTCCTGATTGTGAAATTGAATTTATCAGGTAATAAGTCTTCTTGCGATTGGTAATATAAGTTTTTATAATGAATAATATATTTACATTTGAGTACCGAAATGTGGGAAAATTATCCAATATCTTATATAGCAATAAAACAGTTTAATTCAACATACATATGATGGGCCAATCCCAATCAAGTGAAAGTTTTATATTTTGACACATTTAGAAGTAAGCTTGAATCTTATCATGATTCGACTGAAATATTTTTTTTAACCCTTCCCTTACGGTGATAAAAATAATATGCGTGCTCCGGTGTTGGTTAGTGAGTACGCAATAAAAAATTAGCGATTTTAAATCGGAAAAATAAGAACATTCATAGATAATCCCCTTAATTAATTATAATTGAAGTTAAAAATTATAATAATTGAGATTTATTTGCTGAAAACATTAAAAAACCATCTGAAAATATTAAAAAACGCTCACGGAACGGGCGTACGTCTAACCTATTTGCAAGCCTAGAGGCTACTAGTGGCGCGGACATCAGTCGCATACCCCGGCGCTTAAGCCTTTGCTTGCGACGTTGAGACAATTCAACTCCTCGCAATTCAGTCTAGTATGCAAGAGTGAGATGCGAATATAGTGTCGCGCTTCCCGCATACTATTCACCTATCGTCAAGACACAAGGTCGAGGCACTCGCAGCGTTTAAATGCGAATTTTGTTTTCGATCTTTACAAAATACCTCGATGTAGTCGATAAATTCTGATTATTATTAATATTATTTTTTAAATCAATGCGTAAATATATTATGGAGGAATACCTAAAATCTTAACCTTGTATTTATAATATTTATAGAGATATTGATGGTTATTAGAAGCAACGTGTAGAAGATACCCAACACAGGGAAGGAAAGGTTAAAGACCGTTGTAATGAAATTTTGCTTTCATTGTATTTTTTTTCAAAAGACTCCATTCTTTCATATCAACAAGCATCCAACTTGATGTCCATGTGTGTTGTTGATCTAGTTCACAGTGTTAAGTTTATTTAATGCGGGGCCCAAGTGATACATGGTTAGCTCTTATACAGGCCAAGACAAACTTGTAACAACACTGTACATAATACATTCAGAGCATTGTGACACATTCAATATAGTGAATACAAAATGTACCCACATATCAACACATAGTATTGTTAAGTATAAGATTTTTAGTGAATTGTTAGAACAAGTCATCTGTTGTCATTATTGGACCTTGTAGTCGCGGACCCCTTTGCCATTCTAACATCAATCTCAAGCTGCTTCTTCACTTCGTTCATGTGTGAGAGAACACTGCGGATGTCACACAAATGTGGATCCTGCTAAGCTACTTTGTCACACTGACACATGTTCGCATCACATTGACTGTTTCTCATATGTCTAGCTGTTGAGGTGCTATCAGTTTGAGAATAGATAGCTTTCCACTTCCCACTATCTTCAGCCACCTGCTTCCAGTTTTTAAGCACCCTGCACAAAGTCAGCGACTCTCACAGATTGTCCTTCTAGCGCTTTCTTTGTCCGCCAACCCTTCACTTGTCCATTATTTTTGAGAGTCTAATCACCCATGCATATCACATGTTCAGTCCATCTCAATTTCACCTCTTCAACCGGTCATTGAAGATAATATATGAATGAATGCCCATTACCTGTAACAAGTATAATATAAGGCACAGTACAAAGTGGGGGATTAGGGCACTTATCGTTGGTACCACGGAGATGAATATATCTGCCAATTTTTGTACCGAATATTCCGTTGCATATATATCATAAAGCTTCCATACTGGTGGCTTGTATGCGTCTTTTTATTTCTGAAAAACAAAAACACATTGCAAATTTGTAAAAAAAAATTATGTTGTATATGGAGCCAATACTCTAGATGGTTCAACATGCAGAAAGGGGTTCTTGAGATAAAGAGAGGGAAATGTTGATGTCAAAGATGCGTCTTGCACCAGACGGCATGTCACCACAGATGTGTATTGAATCAAGGCCATGATTGATAATGACTGCCTTTTGACGATACATGAGATTGGTCAGGCATTAATCATTACTGCCACTAACTGTTTCACAAAATTTACGAGTATGTAAACTTGGGATAGCCAACAAGCTCGATACTTGGGTGTCGCATCAATCATCAAAAAAATTAATGTACAGATTTTCTGCTTGCGACTCGTTACTTCAACACAATAAAACTGAGTTTTTTCTCAATCAAGTCATCACTGGCAATGAAAAGTCGATTATTTACAACACAAGTCGATAAAATCATGGTCACAGCGGATAGAGCCAGCACAGAAAATTAGTAGAAACGCTGGAATGCACCCAAAGAAGGTTATGCTGTGTATCTGGTGGAATTGGAAGGGTATCATGTACTATGAACGCTCACAATTGACCAAATTTAAGCAAAAAATCAACAAGAAGAGTTTAGGGTTGGCTAATAGAAAAAGCATTGTGTTCCAGGAGGACATTCCATGTCTGAGTGAGTTTTACCGAGTGACGATGACCGTACCTATAGGAACCAGAGGTATTCGTTAAAATTCGGTAAAATTCTTTACAACATGTTAGGCTGGGATATTTTAGTGCAATCATCAAAATATGTGTACTCAGTTTTGGATTCAGCACCCTAAGGAACTATATATGCAGTATAAAATTTCAAAGAGGTTTTTATGAACCTTAATTTTGCAGGACTATAATTTAAATAATTTTTGTAACCATGTAACTAACTTCCTTTGTCTACTTTTGTCTGGTTGGTTTCCACCAGGCAATAATCCCACCAGATTGTTAAACAATGAAGGGTTAAATAAATACAAAATACGTTTTTTTCATCAAACGTGAATAAAAAAATAATATATAAAATTTAAGTTTATACCCCTTTTATTAGTTTTTGATGAGACTTGGCTGGTAAAAAAGAAATAATACTCAGTAAGTCATAATTTTTTTAATATCTTGTCATCACATTAATAAAGTAAAATACTTGCCAATTTACAACTTTTATTTTTTCTCGATTTTACACACAAATTTTTAAAATTTTTAGACAAAAATATTAATATGATTATAGTGAGAGCAAGTCGGCAATGTGATATGAATTTTTATTCCTATAAATTATGTGGTCATGTCTGTAATACTAGGCACATCCAGAAAGTAAAGAACAATTGCGCACCACGCCCTGCACCGATCCCCCACCACCGCGATCGTATGCGCGCCAGGTAGCTCCTTCCCTCGCTTCAGTGCGAGCCGATTTTTGTTGCTGAATGGTCGTGCGTCTTTGTTCCGTAACCTTTCAAAATGGGCTGCGCCCATCAAAAATCCCGCCAAATGTAAAGTGCGTAGTGTCATCCGTTTTCTGAATGCACAAAATGTTCGGCCTATCGAAATTTATAGGCAACTTTAAGCACAGTACATGAATCTTTCTCACAAATTTCACGATCGCTCTTACATGAAATAGTGACAGAGCACCTTGGCTGCAAAAAAATGTGTGAAAAGAAAAATCGAATCTCAAAACCAGAAAAGTGATGGCAACAGTTTTTTGGGACCGAAAGGGTGTTTATGCCAAGAGGACACACGAGGCTTATTGTGAGGCTTATTGTGAAACTCTTCAACGACTTAGACGCGCCATCCAAAACAAGAGACGTGGAATGTTGTCGGGAAAGGTGGTTTTGATTCATGACAATGCGCGGCCTCATGCATCAGCACGAACACAGCGAGAACTTCAACGTCGTAAGTGGGAAATTTTTGGACATCCTCCTTACAGCCCTGACTTGGAACTGAGTGATTTTCACTTATTCCCGAAACTTAAGGAATTTTTGGGTGGTAAACGGTTTGCAAACGATGAAGAACTCAAATCTTTGGCGGTAGAAGAGTATAACTTCGGAATTGAAAAATTTGTTCCACGTTACAATAAGTGCCTTGACAGCTATGGCGACTACATTGCAAAATAGAGTAAGGTACCGTGATTATGTAAGTAAAGTTTTGTGTCTATCGTTCGTTTTATTTAGTTATGCCAAAACGTTCTTTACTTTCTGGACGACCCACGTATATTATAGAAGAACATTTTTTTATATCCTTGTATATTTTTATATTTTTCCACATGATTGGAAATGATGCCAGACATTGATCATGTCGTACTTCACACGTGCTTTAATAATTATGCTCAATGACAACTTAAGGTTTCTTCATTATAGATCCACTTTTGCCAGTTTCGATTATATAGATTGCAATATAAACCATACTTAACATGTGAATAATTCTTTTATCGATCCAAACACCATTAATGAAAATGGCAATAGCATCTTGATTTTTTTGTGGTCTATCGGGAAGCTTTTTGAACATATTCAGCATGAATTTTCTATTATTTCTTAGAGTTGACACCTTTTTCTTTTATATCCCTTAAAAGCTGAGGTTATCAACGAATAAAGAATATCCATTATCCAAAAAAAATATCCCATTAGTTTTGTAGGCAATGCGTTGGCTTGCAGGAAGAATTTTTTTGCCACAATAGATTTACAAAATCGAAACATTTAAAATTTTCATGTTCTTTTATACTTGAGAAACTGTAGCATGGTCCCCGTGACAGTTCACAAATTTGCCCCAATACAACCTTGTAACGACGTTCAGTAATTTTAATTATTTTATCAACTTTAATATAAGCCTCGATTCTATAAATAGCGAGTTATTTAGGTAAATACATTACATAAAACTAACTATAATGACAAATTAATACATCTTGTTACAAATTAGCAAAAATGTGTCAGTTTGTTAAAATCAAATAATATTTGGTGACGTTTGTCAAAAGTCACTGTGTTAGTCTGCATTGTCTAAGAATGGGGTATACGATAATTGGATTTTCAATTTTTTTATACCTAAAATTATATATTAGTAATAAGTATTAATTCATAATAGATCTTGGCCTATTTAAAGATAGATACAAATCATACAATACACTAGAAAGTCAGTCTAACGAAAATTAGGAATTAACCTCTAAGCGAGTGAGATTTTGTAAGTGAAATAAAAAATTGATTTCGTAAGTAATATAAATAACGTAATTGCGGCCGCCATATACAAAATAATTGAATGGATAAAAACATTTGAGCCATGTCCGTTTTATGGATAAATTCATGTATTCGGGAATAAAAACATCGGATGTACCGTGTATGTCCATACTCCTTTGAGGTAAAAATTCACTCGCCGTACGGCCATACTCATTTAGATGTTAAAACATCAGTTTAGAGAAAAACAATTTTTTTTGTATTTAAAAAAAGTTACGATTTGAAAAAAAAAAAACTATTTTACCCGATCCCTTTGAGACATGACATTTCAAATGTCACAGGAACCATCCTACGAACCATCGTTCTATTGAATTGTATATTAGACAAATGTATAAGAGAGTAAAATAAATATTGGTTTCTGAAATGCTTAATTACTAATAATAAAAAAAGAACATTGTAATTTATTTTTATCACACTGTTTATCCCACTTTTTTGTGACAGTATAACCCTGCCGGTTTCAAGGCATTCACCTCATCTTCAAGGGAGTACAAACAAGACTTAATTCTGTTCGAACTGGTACCGATATACACGCTTCAACGGTTGGGGGCTGAGGGGTGAGGGAGGCACGGGACGATTTCGGCCAAGAGCGGAGAGATTTTTGGGATGTTCGGATCGATGTACTGACTTAGAAATTTCTAGGGCCTCTAATCTGTTCAATTTATTCCCGTTACTACTGATATGTAAGAATTTGGCATCATCGATAAAAAAAGTATGGTTTTCACGGTGACAATGATTATTGACCATTTCAGAATAAATTAGAGGATTTATAAACAACACAAAAAAAAAGAACAATTTAAGTATCGCCTCTTAGAGAGCAAACTCTCCTCAATAGTCAGTGGTTTTATTTTTACTTATGATGATTGATAGTCCATATGAAATGAAGGTATTTTGAAATAATTTATAATCTTTTTCAAGGCATCGCTTGCCAGAAAAACCAATTTCAATTATTGATTTCTTCGTCCAGTATTGTTGTATTTTGCCTTTTCTTACTTGACTTGTCAAAACACAAAGATGTCTCAATTTCATCCGGGGATGTCAACTCACTCTGCAGCAGGCTGCATACTGCAAACTATTTTATCAATTTCTACGCTGTTTGTCCATTTAGACCAGGATTTCCCATAAAAGGTTATCTTAGTAATGTTTGTGTAATTTAGGTTTTTTTCGCTGAATTATTCACATTAATTTCATCTTCATCCTTCATTTCATAATTATCACATCGAAAGTGTTGATGGACACATTATTTCTTACATAATTATCACATCGAAAGTGTTGATGGACACATTATTTCTTACATAATTATCACATCGAAAGTGTTGATGGACACATTATTTCTTACATAATTATCACATCGAAAGTGTTGATGGACACATTATTTCTTACATAATTATCACATCGAAAGTGTTGATGGACACATTATTTCTTACATAATTATCACATCGAAAGTATTGATGGACACATTATTTCTTACATTAGTTGAAAAACTTCTTTCTGATTCTTCATTCTGTACACTTATGTAACTCAATATAGTAGACTTGATTATCTGGGGTCGTATTAACTATTTTTGCAAATAACTTGGAAATATATAAAAAAAATGTAAAAATAGTTTTTCATTTGACTACGTAATATTTATCAGAAAATTAAACTGATGAACTTGATAATATATAACAGAAAGTAAAACTGGCAAAATTACACATGGACCTGAAATTATATTGATGATATGTTAGCAAATTACAAATTAGGCACGCTTAGATTCTGTGTTTACATTTGAACCAAGCGAGCAGGTGCATTATGTTAAATTGTATATTTTAATTACATGGATCATGTATTATTTATTGGTGATTTTTTCATTGTTTATACGTACTCATATTTTGCGTTTTCATGTCACATAGCTATGTGCTCTAGTTTTGTCTATGACATCCTTCTTCTCCCTGGCTCCATCCCAGCTCACTGTCTGCGAAGACTGTTGGGGTCAGCTCTCCTCGTCTTCAGGTTGTATGCTCTTCTGTCCCGGACTACGTCCCCCAGGCCGTGCCTCCGCATCAGGTTATCTTTTTGCACCACCCATGAATTCTTTGGTCTTCCTCTGGTTATTATTTGAGGAAGATCCACGGAGATTGCCTGGTTCACAATGTGATCGGGTGTTCTGCGTCCAACGTGCCCATACCATCTCAATCTATCCGCCTCTCCTCCATCTTGCTGTCGATGTCTGTAACACCTAGGCTTCCACGAATGCGTGAACTTTTTATTTTGTCTCTTAGGGACACACCTGCTGACCATCTTAGCATGTGCATTTCAGCAGTTTCTAGTTGCCTAGAGTGAGAGTTATACATCCTCCAGCATTCGAAGCCATAGAGGAGTGCGGGTCTGACAATCGTTTGGTATACTTTTCCTTTTAACTTTACTGGCATTTTCGGATCACATAGAACTCCCGTCATTGATCTAAACTTCGTCCATCCCACACTAATTCTATGTGTTACATCTGCTGCACATCCTCCATCGCTATGGATGAGTGACCCGAGATACTTAAAGGAGTCACAATTTGGTAATGTTTCTCCATTCATTTGCATTACGGGAGTGACAGCATTTGTGTTCTCGAATTGTAGTTACAATGTCTATGACATCCTGACTTTTTAATATTCTTTGGTGAGTATTCGAGTCGTGGTGTTCATTTCCCATCAGTGTAACAAATTAACATCAGCAGACTGTTCATTTGTGTTCACTGTGTATCTTGTAACAAATTAACACTCCGCTGCTTTAATCATTTTTATTTTTTACTAGCTGTACCCTGCCACGCGTTGCTGTGGCTCAGTCTGGTTAAATGGAAAAGAAAGAAAAGAGAAAGCACACGTTTCAATTTTTTTTAATTTCACAATGCGTATACAATATTTTTGATCTCTTGTATACAATATTTTTGATGTCTTGTATACAATCTGGGTAAACAATATTTTTAATGTCTTTCAGCCACTCTCAGTCTGTTGCGTTTATCACCGTGCTTGCAAATGATCGCGTCACTCCAAGAGGTCAATTCACTATATGATTTGAATTCAAATCAAAGATCGATTGCACTGAAAAAGAAGAAAAAAAGTTATAAGAAAAACATATAAAATTGCGAAACATTAAAAAAGAAGTCAATAATATTGTTAAGTTTGGATACATCTTTGTTCTTGCCGCCAACAATAGCTCACTTAGCCAATCGTGATTCTTATAATTGATTTGAATATAGGGAAATACTTTTTCAAACAATTCCTCTTTTAACGTCACTAAATTGCAGAAGTTATAGTCTTCCAACCTCAGTTCTATTACTGTCATTTACAACTGCATCTCGCAAATGAACGTATACTTCAGAGCGAAGCTTGGTCTGATTCAAACGGATGAACATCAAATGTTCTGTTTTCTATGACAGTTCACAAATTTGCCCCAATACAACCTTGTAACGACGTTCAGTGATTATAATTATTTTATCGACTTTAATATAAGGCTCGATTCTAATAAATAGAAAGTTATTTAGGTAAATACATTACAAAAAACTAACAATAATGACAAATTAATACATCTTGTTATAAATCTACATACGATTGGTGTGAGAATAGCTCATCTGATCGATCGTTTTTCAGCTCTACACGCATATTTGTAGTTAAGTTCAACGTCTTAACATTTCGCCACAAAGTAGAGTATTTCAGACAACATACAAAATTGCGAAACATAAAAGTAACTAATTAAATGTTAAGGGAAGACAGAGAGATAATTGTAACTAATTAAATGTTAATCAAAGACAAATAGATAATTGGAAGTAACTTAAAAAAATCTCCATTTCTACATACGATTTTGAAATATAAACAAAGATAGAAAATCAAATTCTATATAAAAAAGATACTTTTGATATTCCTACTGACCTCTTTCAGCCACTATCAGCCTGTCGCGTACATTCTGTTGAGAAAGAACCAGTTCTGAAGCTGCAGAACGCAATCCCCGTGCATCCTCAAGTCTGGATACACGTCGTTCTGCTGCTTCCTCGACATTTTGATGAACTAAAGCAGATCGATTGCACTGAAAAAGAAGAAAGAAACTTAAAATATATAAAATTGTCAAACATTAAAAAAGGGACTGAATAATATTCTTAAGTTCGTAGACATCTTTGTTCTTGGCCCCAACAATAGCTCATTCACTTAGCCAATTGCGATTCTTATAATTGATTTGAATGTAAGGAAATACTTTTTCAACCAATTCTTCTTGTGACATCACTAAATTGCAGAAGTTATAGTCTTCCAACCTTAGTTCTATTACCGTCATTTACAACTGCATCTCGCAAATCAACGTATACTTCAGAGCGAAGCTTGGTCCGATTCAAACGGATGAATATCAAATTTTATCAACTTTAATATAGGCCTCGATAGGCCTCGATTGTAATAAATAGCAAGTTATTTAGGTAAATACATCACATAAAACTAATAATAAATCTTGTTACAAATTAGCAAAAATGGGCAGTTCGTTAAAAATCTAATGTGACATTTGTTAAAAGTTAGTTGCATGAAACTTTTAATAATTCAAATGTATAAAACATACACAGATATATACCATTAATTCAAATGAAAATCAATAATAACAAAAATAACAAAAACCGGTTTAAAAAACCCGAATTGAAAGATATTTAATATTCGGAATTAAAATAAATTGAAATCTATATTGCGTGTGTTGCCGTTACATTCAACAGTGGGCGCTCTTATTATATTGTCCGTTTTATATACAACTGTTTATTAAATTTCACAATGCTTGTGGATAAACAATATTTTTTGTTGTCCCATTGTCTGTGCAGATATAGAGATTGTCTGGTTTTCCGACTCTAGAACACGCAACATATAATTGTCCATGTGAGAAGCAATCCGTCTCTAAATCTAAACCGCACAATTCTAAAGATTGGCCCTGAGCCTTGTTGATGGTGATCGCAAATGCTAATCGAATTGGGAATTGTAATCTCTAAAATTGAAATGGCATATCCGTTGGAATCATAGGAATGCGAGGAATGAGGACATCTTCACCTTTGAAAGGTCCTGTCAAAATTGTCGCTTCTACGACGTTGCTCATTAATTTTTTTACTGCAAGCCGCGTGCCGTTGCAAAGCTTTGGCTGGTTGATATTTCGCAACATGATAATTGGCACGCCAATTTTCAATTGCAGTACGTGCGGTGGCATCCCTGGCAGATCTAGTGAATTCAAAAATTCTGTTGGATAATTAATTGCTTCATCTGCTTCCACAACAGTGTCGACGGACTTGTATGTGACTACCTCGCTTTGAATGTTAGATATAAGGGAATCGATTCTAATAAATAGCAAGTTATTTAGGTAAATACATTACAAAAAACTAACAATAGTGACATTGTTACAAATCTCCATTACTACATACGATTTGATAGATTTTGAAATATAAACAAAGATACAATTAAATTGTCAAATAATATTTGGTGATGTTTTAATTAAATGTTCGTAATTAGTATTAATTCACAGTGGATCTAGGCCCATTTAAAGATAGATACAAATCATACAATACATTAGAAAGTCAGTATAATGAAAATTATGAATTAAAACGTCAGTTTAGAGAAAACAATTTTTCGATTTATAAAAAAAATCAGCAGCTTACCACGTTACAGTTGATAAATTTGCCCCAATACAACGATGGGCTGGGCTGAAAAAGCTAGGGTGTGGGCTGCAAAACATCTGTTGTCCCCGTGGCTTGGTTCGCCCTATATTGGTGGGGTGTATCTTCGCCGAAGGGATGCTATTAGATGAGCCCAGACCTTTTGATAGCTTCTGTATATAATGTATTATCTGAAATTTATGTGTTTTAAAAGTGTTATTTAAATATAATCTGGACACACTATGCTGCTATCAATAAACCTATTATTTATTTATGTAACAACGTTCAGTAAGAAAAAAGAAAGTTAAAACATATAAAATTGTGAAACATTAAAATAGTAACTGAGCAGCGTAAAAGTTTGTTTTAATTTTCATTTTTTTGCGATATTTCTACGGGTACTTCTTTCTAATGTACCACCAAATAATTTATTTATCTAATCAATGACATAAAAGTGTCTTTATATACAAATGAACATGTGACAGGTTATATTTTAACGTAAAATACATCGCATGTTCGTAATTAGAATTTTTTTTAAATGAACGATTTTACTTCATATTTTTTAATTTAAATATAATATCAATAGCTTACCACATTTATTGAAGTCAATTATCTATTATCTTATCTATATAAATAAAATTGAATATATATTGAAAGCAAAATAAAAAATCAGTATATATCCAAAATGGCCGTGTTGAGAATGACAGAACTGACAAAAGTTTGTTTTAATTTTGATTTTTTTTGCGATATTTCTACGGGTACTTCTTTCTAATGTACCACCAAATAATTTATTTATTTAATTAATGACATAAAAGTGTCTTTTTATACAAATGAACATGTGACAGTTTATACAAGTACTTAAAATTATTGACAAATAATACAACTTTATCTTAAATTAAGATGAAGTCATTGTTTTAAAATTATTTAATATACTGTATTTAAGATCAATATATATTATGTATGTATAACATAGGAATAATGTTTCCAGTTTGAGTATAATATCTTTTCCTTTTTACGTCGTTAAAGTACATCTTTTCCTTTTTACGTCGTAAAAATACATCGCTAAAATTTTATTTTTTTAAATGTACGATTTTACTTCATATTTTTTAATTTAAATATAATATCAATAACTTACCACATTTATTGAAGTCAATTATCTATTATCTTATCTATATAACTAAAATTTTATATAAATTAAACGTAAATATGATATGATGCACTTTCGTAATATAATTGCTCAGTGAGATCACCGTCAATAAAACAGATCGCAATTGTTTCGTGTCTCGACTTATAAAGATACGTAATACATAAAAAAATTCTATTATTTATAAAATGAATGATTCAATTTTTATTTTACATAAAATTATTAAATAATTTATTTATAATTTATTTATAATTTATATAGATTTATTTAAGAAGATATTAAAGATAAAATTATTTTATATTTTATGTATATAGACTTATTTGAATAAAAATATTCATCACGAAATGTCAAAATAGAATATGGTCAACTGTCAAAATGTTTAGTTGATAAAATTTATTATTTATGAAATATGTATTAGTTATAAAATTTATGATTTAATATTAAACATAAAATTATTTTATATTTATATTATGTATATAGACTTTATAAATATTAATTACGAAACGTCAAATAGAATATGGTCAACTGTCAAAATGAGATTCGTCTTGTCCCCGACAGGTTCGCATAGATATTTCTTTTTGATTTAAAAAAAAAATTATATACACTGATATATATATATATATATATATATATATATATATATATATATATATATATATATATATATATATATATATATATATATATATATATATATATATATAAATAAAAATCAAATAACATTTCCGTTGACGAATATTAACTTTACTCAAAATTTCAAAGCGATCGGTAGAGAACTTCCGGAGATTAGCTGCCTTCAATTAACGAACATTTACATTTTTATTTATATAGATAAATTCTTAATGACCAAGTCTAAACATAAAAATATCTTTCTATAGAACAAAAACTTGAAATACAGTAGTGCACTTATTATCCGTGGAAATTGGGGACACTCGAGCTGGGATAATCGAAAAACACAGTTTATCATAATAATTTTTTTATCGAATTAAACATTTTAAGAGTGAAATGCTTGATACATTTTGCTACGCAAAATGAGCTACATGAAGAAGCTATCTCAGTGTTTGACAGATACAACTGTTTTACAAAAAATTGAAGTGTTCAATTGTCTATGTAGAAAAATTGATAGTGGAACTGGTATGCCTAGGCACAAAATATACCTTAAATAACAATGATTTGGGTAAAGTGGTGCTTTTATAGTTTAATCAGCGGAAAGTTGAGGGAATTTCTGTTTCTGAGACATGGGGGAAAGTGAAGTATTTTTACAAACAATTGAACGAAACGATACTTGGACGCATCATCTGGGTGATGAACAGATCAGAATTAAAGTATTTTATTACAAACTGAAAAGTATACAACGCAGTACTGCTTTAACTAGCATTGAAAGCTTGATTATTTGGTGCGACAGGTAGATAGTAATCTTGCCGATAAGCTAATGTTACGAAATCATTGCATTGCACTATTTGCGAAAAAAATAAACATTGCTATCGTATTTTTAAATAAAAGGACAGTTAGAATTTTTATGATTAATTTTTCAATATTTTTTTTAGCTTTAAATATGTTGTTTTTTTTTTTTCTCTGCCATCCCGGATAATCGAGTGTCTACTGTATGTTATTGATTCTCCTGTTTTAAAGTGTAATGAATTTTTTTGAAAATGAAAAACAAAAAGAAAGTAACGTAACTTTAAGAATGTGTATTGCAAATGCAAAGCGATGACAAATGGATTAATGCCACAAAAATAAGTCATGAAATTTTAAATAAATTCTCAGCATATGGTTTTAAATCAGCACATGTATCAATTGGATGGCATTTATATTTTACTATATTATTACGTTGAATTAAAACTTTTCTTTCACTTCAATGTAATGATGACAAGCCAATTGAACAAGCAACCCAGTTCAGATATCTCGGCAGTGAACTGCTCAGCTCTCATGACCTCCGGTAGATAAAGCTGCAGTTGTGGCAGGCTGCCCGAGAGATGTCATATGGAAGAATAAAGATATGAGAACGGATAGCGAGGTACGCATTTATAAGAACTGTGTGCGACCTATCCTCACTTATGGCATCGAAGTGAAGGCGGACACTGTCAGGACAAAAAGTATGCTAAGGACAACGGAAATGAGAATTCTTTACGTGCTATTGCTGGGAAGACTGCGTGATCGTGTAAGGAACACCACAATCCGAGAGGTCTGAGGTCCAAGATGTGGGCAGATGGGGACGATACTGTTACCAACATGTACAGAGAATGAATTCCACAAGAATCCCATACATAGCTCTGCATGGGGCACCGGATGGACGGTGTCCACCAGACAGACCCCCGAAACGATGGAGAGATAGCTGGAGCTCAGCATCATAAGAGGATAATCCTGTAATAACAGACTTGAGTCTACAGAAAGTTGAAGAAGAAGAAGTAATGATATAGTAAAATTTCCTACAAAACACCCCTCACTATAAAATTAATTTATTTGAGGTGCATGGCGCGGTAGGTAACGCAATGAACTTCCGTGCAGAAGATCACCTGTTCGAATCCCACACTGTGTTACATCCCCTCAAATGACACTGGCATTTTTTTTACTTAGTCTTCGGGGGTATAAGGATACCTCTGACTTCGGTCGTATCTATTTCAAAAAATGGAAAAAAAACATGCCGGTGTGCTCTGATCGTCTAACTTCAAGTGTTCTATCAAATTCAGTACAGCGGTGTGTCCAATGAGTGTGCTGGTGTGCAATAGCTTACTCACTTAAAAGAGAAGAAAACTCTACAGCACATCTTCGCTTTTTAACTGAATTGACGAGGGAATCCTCGACTTAGAGATTCAGGAATGACGAAATTTATTTGTAATGAAAAATATTCTAAAAACTACAATTTGATCAAGGGAAACATTTCTTTTCTAAATTTGTATATACAACTATGGTCCAAAAATTTCTGTTTGAACTAGTTAAATCTTGCGATGGTCAAATACCAATCGCATTGATCAGGTAATGTTACAGTTAGAATCTGATACCTCCATCCTCACTAGGATGTCAACTAAACCCGACAGAAGATGTGTTGTTTCGTTACATTCTGAAATGTTAAATTTATTCAAAACATTTTTTTTTAAATGAAACGATATGTCCCCGTAGGTGACTTACATTTTCCGCTATCACACTCATCCTTTTTCTACTGCATCGCATAGCACTTCGGGCTGTATATCTCGTTTTTTTTTATTAATATTGCTTTTAAGTTGTATTATTGCTGGATTGTTCATATTATAGACACGTTCCTTCATATATCTTCAAAGGAAGAAGTCTTGCGTGTTCAAATCAGGCAAACGTTGTGGCCTAAGCAAACAAAGAATTTATATAAATTCACTCTCCAAAAATGGTCTGCAAAAGGTCCATTGACATTCAGGCAGTATGAGCTATTGCCCCATCTTGCTGATATCAACGGATTATCTTTGATATACGAGGGCGGTCCGATAAGTACTTAGCCTCACCGCTCGATAGCACCACTATCGCAAGAGCAATTTTTTATCGCGTAGTACATTCTCATTGACAGCTACTGTCACAATTTCAGCCGAATCGGACGCGTAGTTTTGTTTTGACCGCGTGTGGAAGCGAGCGTGTCCGCGGATTTGAGAAAAATGGAAAAAGAGCAATATCGGTCGGTGATTCGATTCTTGTTTTTGAAAGGGAAATCGCTCAGCAAAATCAAAGAGCGCTCGGATGCTGTGTACGGTGACTCTTCTCCTTCGATGGCGACTGTCAAAAATTGGTTTAACGAGTTTCAACGTGGTCGCACGTCGCTTTTTGATGAGCCACGCCCAGGTGCCCTGAAAACGGCTACCACGGAGGATAACGTGACAAAAATCCACGATCTCGTATTGGCAGACCGCCGAGATTGAAGGTGCGCGAGATAGCTGAGACAGTAGGCATCTCAAAAGACCGCGTGGGTCATATCCTGCATGAAGTATCGGGCATGAGAAAGCTGTCGGCGCGATGGGTGCCGCGTTTGCTCACTCCGGACAACAAGCGCAACCGTGAGACCACTTCAGAGCAGTGTTTGACGATGTTTAAGCGCAATCCGAAGCAGTTTCTGCGTCGTTTCGTGACCATCGACGAAACATGGATACACTGGTACACACCCGAGACCGAGGAACAGTCGAAACAGTGGACTTCACCCGGCGAACATGCTCCGAAGAAGGCGAAGACTGTCCTATCGGCCGGAAAGGTGATGGCCACTGTTTTCTGGGATTCAAAAGGTGTGATCTACATCGACTTCCTGGAGAAGGGCAAAACGGTCACAGGGCTCTACTATGCCGAATTATTGGGCCGATTCGACTCCGAATTGCAGAAAAAAAGGCCCCATTTGGCGAAGAAGAAAGTGCTCTTCCATCATGACAACGCACCGGCTCACACCTCCGCCGTCGCCACGGCCAAATTGGTAGAATTAGGCTACGAACTGCTGTCCCATCCACCGTATTCTCCGGATTTGGCCCCGTGCGACTTCTTTTTGTTTCCAAATTTGAAAAAGTCACTCGCCGGGCAGAAATTTGTGTCGAATGAGGAGGTTATCGCCGCCACGGAGGCCTACTATGCAGACTCCAGAAAACATATTTTTCAGACGGGTTAAAGAAGTTGGAGCATCGCTGGGTCAAGTGTATCGAATTCAAAGGAGATTATGTTGAGAAATAAATTGCCACTTTTCCAAAATTTTTGTTATTCTTTTGTAGGCTAAGTACTTATCGGACCACCCTCGTAGGTTGCATATTACACTTAGCATCATGTTGATTTTGGAAAAAATATGGATAAAATGACTATCAATTTGGATGTAACACCGAGCCAAACTTTACATCAAAGTGTATGCATTACTTGCTAATAAATTTCCCTTGGATTATCAACACCCTGTAGTCTGCAGTTTTGCTTGTTAACTAATCCATTCTATTTGTGAATAAAATCTTTAATTAGTCTGACATAGTCTTGGAGTTCAGGTGCATATTCGAGGTGTTGTTGTGGATCTTGTGGCTTCAATTCTTGCTTGAAAGAAGGGCAAATATTTTCTTAAGGTTCATTACAATGTCACTCGAGGCACTCCGATTGAGCTGAATGTCGATAGGAGTTGCTTGATCATCAGTAACATTCTCTTGTGCCCTTTGAATATTTCTATTAGTGCGTGATCTATTTTTTTGAGGCAGGTCAACTACTGATCTCTGTTGTCGAAAATGAGCAATTAATCACCTGATTGTAAATTATCTGGAAAAAAAATTATAATTGGAATCGAACTAAAATAATAGGATTGTTTCAAGTTAGAGATTTTGAAATGGGCCAAGCTCCCCTGTATGCATTAACGTGTTCCTCGCGGGAAGCACAAACGCCTGTGATCTGATCTGTAGCATTCCTTTGTGTATTTTACGTAATGTTTAGTTTATCTCCTTTATTTAATGAGTCTCCTTAAGAGTAATGACTATTATTTATTATCAGAAAATTACTTGAATGTCATGTTTACTTGGTGGTGTAATCAAATATCAGTGGTTCTAAACAAAATACGCGTTTAAACTTAGAAATTAATAAACGCCGAAATTGTGCCGCGCACAGGATTCGTGGAATTTGATTTTTAACGCGGTGTACAGGTTAAAAGCATATTAATTCTGTAATTTTTTGTATCTTCATAAGTCTATTTATTATCTTTAAAAATAATATGTATGATCATAAATATTTCTTGAAAACCAAGCTGAGACAGTGACCGTAAAATTTTATGATTTACGAAAATGATTTGTGAATTCTTCGATTGCTCCCGATAAAAATGATTTCATAGCGATGCATTGTTCAATTTTCAAGTACAATTTGAATAAATTTTTTGGAGAATATCTAAGAAATATCGCGCGCGTATAAACAATTTTTTTTTTTTCGGATATTTTATAAGTGTCATAAATGTAAATTTCGTTATTCACAGATTTGACACCAACATGGCAGGCATTATCTATTGCGCTCAGTGCGGTGAATGTTGCCGTAAGGACTATGGTCAATTACTTGTGGCAACATGGAGGGACTAATAGAGATGCTAACCACAATCCTCATAGAACGGCTAATACCAAAACACCACAACCGGGCGCCAGTGCTGCTTCTACCAGCCAAGGTAATTTTTTAAACTTTTTATTAATTTTTCGATTCTGATATCTCTGAAGTCATTGAAAAGTTTCCGTCATAGTTTATTTTGTATCGGACAAACAAATGAGGAGTAATTATGATGTACTAGTAAAAACCCGTTAACAATGACAGAAGTAAATAAAAACTTGAAATAATTTTGAAAATATTTTTTTTAATTAAATATAAAAGCTCTTTTACATTTATATTTTATTATTCAACAGTCAAGTCATCTTTTCTTATTAAATATATTATTTGCCATTGCCATTGGGTTCGTGGGTATGTGCTCACGTATGTGTTTATGGATTTCGTGGGGATGGATAGTCATTTGAATGATTTATGCAACCACGTAACTTGCTTAATTTACTTTTGTCTGGTTGGTTGGAAGAGATTGCCGCCTGGCAATAAGCCCGTCAAATATTTGCCGTAAAAGTGTTAAATGAATAAAAATAAATAAATATAAATTCAAATGAATAACCTGAAAATAAAACGTATGTATGGAAATTCACCAGAACAGGTGCAAGAATGCAGTTCATTTTGTCGTTTGTTGCAAATAGATTGATATTTAATTAAAATAATGTTTTGTTGCAGTTACAAGTCCGTGCCAACAAGCAGCAGGCGCAGGAGCCACAGCGGCCGGGGGCACGGCGGTGGCCGGAGCGCTTCCCCCGCCTGCTAAGTACAAGGTGTCCATGTGTAATGTAAAGCTGCAGCGACGTGCCTGCCCCAGGGGAGATTCCTGTACCTTTGCTCATAGCGAAGAAGAATTGGAGAAGTAAGTGCCACTCCTGTACAAAATACAGTAAAAGTCCATTAAATCGAAAATCAGAGGATCAAATTTCATAAAAAAAAAAGTCGAATTACCAATTATACAATCACTAAAAAAACACAAGTGGAATTAGCGTGGTACTACCTAAGGGCTGGGAACACCGTGACCATTTTTAAATTTTTTATTTAACCTGGCGGGTTTATTGCCATGGGGCAATCTCTTACAACCAACCAGAAAGATGTTTTAATGGGGCCTAAGTGAAAACCATACTGAAATCTCTTTTTTTTTTATCTGGGTTCCAGCGGGGATCGAACCCGCAACCTCCCGATCGGTAGACAAGCGTCTTACCACCACCATTTTTAGCTTATTGTAAAATTTGTTGACATATTTTTACAATATTGAGACAATATACAATATTTAATGATAAAATAAATTAAAAAATGCATAATATTTTTAAAAATAAAAAAAATACTATGATTGTCACTTCTTTGATTTTTACATAGTCACTTGTTTATGTTTGCACGTGTATTGCAAATATAATGATGTCACTAGTTTTTATTTGGTCACGCACTTAATTAAAATATAATCTACTATTCAAAGTATTTGACAAATTAATGTTCACAGTTGTGAAATTATTAAAGGTAAAATTAAAAGAAAACTTATATATACTTAATTTATATAAAATAAAATTTTTATGATTATTTAAAACCTCATACTTAAGATAATAATCTTTAGATATTGCTATATTGAATCTTGAGAAATAGGGGAAGCCCCGGGAATTGAACTGCTCGCCGGCGTGTAATGTACTGGTTGTCCTGCTGCCAGAGCTGGCCTACTTTATTCACAAACTGAATGAATATTTCATAAATACTTTTTGGTAAAAAAAAACATAAGGAAATAGGCGGCGGCCATGCGCTCTTTGAGAATCCTGCATGGCGTGCCACAGTCGGTGTTACTATCATGATGCCCATATTGATGCCGAAGATATTCTCCAGTGTATGATTGGGAAAACTTGAAACTTTCAGTTTTGAATGTGTCTGTGTATGCTGTCACTCAAAAGTCAAATGATTAAATCGAAAGTTTTTACTTATAGTTTTTCTCTCTTATGAGTGAATATAGCTCGAGTTTGCTCAATGTGGAATTTGATTTCAACCAAAGTCCCAGTTCTCATTAAGCTTACATATCAGGTATATGAAGCTTTTTGTTCATTCGAGCTTAGTTTCTTGAACATTAATTTGGCTGTCATAATTTTTTTATCTACATTTATCACATATTCGAGTTATTTATTTTTGTGTTGTATTTGAGGTATTGAGACCAAATACATCACATGTGTTCACATCTTTGTTCAACAGTAAATGTAAATTCTGAATAGAGCTTGCAAGAAGAACGGGGCAATCAGCATAACGCAGGCTGTTCACTATCTTCCCATTTATTACTGTTCCTTGTCTAGCCTCATGAAGATATTCGTTAAATATCTCTTCAGAGTACAAGTTTAGTACTGGAGAAAGGATACATACCTGTTGTATACCTATTTTTATTTGCACTTCTTCAAATAGGTTTTCGCTTGGACTGCAATTATTGTCTTTAAAGTAAGAGACTAAAACTTTTGCAATGGACTGATATAAAAAACTTGGTTTTTACTCATTTGAAACACTGGAAGGTGATAGACATTCTAGATGAGCATGAAACACTGGAAGGTGATAGAGACATTCTAGATGAGTATGAAACACTGGAAGGTGATAGAGACATTCTAGATGAGTATGACAAACAGAAGTGCTTGTATTATAAGATGTATGGATGTGGAAAAGACAATGTGTTTAGATAGAAAGGTATGAAGATCTGCCCTTTCTTTTGAAATTCCCCAAACGGAAATGTTATGATGGTATAAATGACCACCCTATTACAATACATTAGTTAAATTTCTGAAAACAACCTAATGAACTAATATATATATATATATATTTTTTTTCAGATACAGGCCTAAAAACAGGAAGAAAAATATTCACACATCTCCTCCGATTGCCAGGCCGGAAGCCGGGATGAATATTAACACAGTAACACCGAATGACTTGGGCATCTACCAAGGCAATCAGCATAACGATTTGCAGTATAATATGCCTCAATCCAATGGCCGTACAAAGCAGCGCTTGCCCACCTTGCCGGCCGTTCATTCTAATTACTCCGCTTTGCCGTTTCCGAAGCCCTTAACTGAAAATGACCATCGACGATATCCAGTTCCATTAAATGCACCTTTTGACCAGAATGCAGTAAGAGACTTTGGCTCTCCAAATTTTGCACATCAGGTGCCAAATAACAATGCTGGTAGGTTTTTATAATTAAATGTTACTATTAATTTTTTATTGAAGAATTTCGCAAAAAAATGAACATTTATTAAAACAAACTATTTACATTAATAATACTACATAGCATCACACCATTTCCCTATCGCCGTTGGCAGAGAGGACAGAGTGACTCCGACTTGCCACATTTCATTCTTTCGGAATGTCATTCACTCGATCCAACCATACTTTCCTCAGTCTTTCTCTAACATTTGTATGAAATATCTGTTAGTCTTTCTTCATTCATTCCATTCCTCGTGCCCAAACCATCTCTCAACGTACTCTTATTTAACACATAAACCGTAAGTTCACATTCATCCCTTATTACCATGCGAAGCTTTTAGGCAAATCTCTGTAAATTCAATAATATCTGTAAATTGTAATATTATAGTATTTATTCATCATCTCAATAGATGTCTCTATATGTTCCATATTTTAGATTATTCGAATTAGTACTAGACATTGGCTAGAAACAGGCATAAAGTTGAGCGATTTAACTCGCTAATTTTGTATGGCCGGCCCCACAGGCACGGCAACATAGAGTGAGTAAACTCGCTTAAGGCATCTAACCGGTTAATTAACAACACATCAGCCTTAAGTTCACATTCATCCCGTATTACTTCATTTCGTATTCTGTCATACATTGTCACTCCATGTATTCTTCTCAAGGCACGCATTTCTACAGCATTTATTCTGCTCTATCTTTTTTCATGTCCACGTTTTACTCCCATACATCAAAGTACTATTGTGGTCTATTGTCTTAGCAGAATTTGATGCTGTTCGGTTCTAATATATACACAAATGTTTTAGTGCCCCATTGATTTTATTCTTCTTAACTCTTCCATCATCTATGGAAATTCTACCCAAATAGCAAAATTCCTCAACTTCTAATCTCCCATGTGACACATTTACTTTTCCTTTCACACATCACCATTACTTTGAATTTTGCAACATTCATTCTCAGATCTTTCTATTAGCATCTCTCATACAATTTACATTAATAATAAAGATTCATTTCTTTCATAAAGGGTCTTTCAAATTGAGCGTTTTTTTTTATTAAATTTTTTTAAAATTCTTGAATAAAACAAACAATTTGCTTTGATTTCCAAAAACTTTTTATTGCTCATTGAAGTATAATGTATGACATTTAAACACATGAAACAAATACGCCAAATGTCCACCTCTTGCAGCTTCACAGGTGTCCACTCTTTTGTCAAAATTTTCGATGACATTTTGGCATAATTGCGGTTCTAACTCACCAATAATGCGAATAATTTCGTCCTTCAGCTCAGGAATTGATCGGGGGTCATTCTTGTAGACCTGGCTCTTCACATAACCCCAGAGAAAATAGTCCAACGGTGTCAGATCACATGATCTTTGTGGCCAATTAACATCACCGCTTCCGGAGATTACAATACATAAAATAATTTAACAGTTTAAACACGTATTGTATACGACTCCATTTTTATAAATGTCATACATTACACTTCTCAAATGTCACAAGGCCCAGTCAAGTTCACAACACCATCTGTGTTTTATCCAAGAATAAAAAAAATCGCTCAATTTAATAAACCCTTTAGTACTATTAATTCAGAATCAATTGAATCTCCGCTGCTGTATCCTATGATGTATCCTGATTTTCAATGGCTCGATTTGTCCCATCAAAATTGTTAGAAATGCAACATTTCTTGGAACTAAGAAGGAACCCGGGTTTCTTTATTGTTTCTGATGGTGTCAATGGGTGATTTCCTGCTAATAGTTGATTATTGTATTCTTTTATTAAGTTGTCCTTGAATGGTTTGCTCGCAAAGACATCGACCCGCAACTGTGATGTGATTCCACCTGATATTATTACTAAATCAGTATTCAATCTCATTATTTTTTTTTCCCCGAAATGCATCAAGTATAAACATTGTGCGAGAGTTTCTATGGTATCCTGTTCACTGTCCCCGTACTATTTTAGTCTTCGAATATAATCTTATAAAAAGAAATAAAATGGTCTTATAACATTGTATTATATTAGGGCTAGTATGATAATTGATTCTTGTTTTTTTGTTGTTGTTTATGTCATATTAATATTGATTCACACAAAATTCTGAATTGTTTTTATTACTATAACAATTTTTAATGGTCGAAAAAAGACTAATTAATAATCTTGTTTATTGACAGTAAAATCAAAGCAATACAATAAATATAAGCATTTATTATTTATTTATTTATTTAATTAACGACACAACAGTGTCTTTTATATACAGATGAACATGTGACAGGTTATACAAGTACTTAAAATTATTGACAAAAAATACAAAATTTTGTCTTAAACTAACAAACACGTACAGGAGATACAAAAAGCAGTTGTAATAATAAATTACAAAGTCATTGTTTAAAATTATTTATTATAATATTGATATGTGTATTTAAGTTCAATATATGTATGTATGTATGGTATATCACAAAATATTACCAAATTTTACCAAGTAGACTTACGTAATTGCCGAAGACTTGTTTTATAGTGATAAAGAACATAGATTTGTTTTTAGCGGAACAACTCTTACATAGAACAAGAATAATTGAATTTTTCGAGTATTTTATGGATAGATCTTGAGCTATAGAAAACACACGGGCTCACTAGTAGGACGAGATGCAAGCTGCTTTGCAGAATCGAAACCTTCCTAGGTTTCACATGATTTATAAAAGAATTTTATTTTGTTTTATCCTTATTATAGGTTTCACGTGATTTATAAAATAATTTTATTTTGTTTTATCCTTATTATAGGTTTCACGTGATTTATAAAATAATTTTATTTTGTTTTATCCTTATTATAGGTTTCACGTGATTTATAAAATAATTTTATTTTGTTTTATCCTTATTATAGGTTTCACGTGATTTATAAAATAATTTTATTTTGTTTTATCCTTATTATAGGTTTCACGTGATTTATAAAATAATTTTATTTTGTTTTATCCTTATTATAGGTTTCACGTGATTTATAAAATAATTTTATTTTGATTTATCCTTATTATAGGTTTCACGTGATTTATAAAAGAATTTTATTTAGTTTTATCATTATTATAGGTTTCACGTGATTTATTAAAAAAACAAGGTACATAAATCAGATGCTATCAAAAGGTCATCTTCTATGACCGTGATCAGCCTTTACCCTAGTCTAAAGAGAAGAAATCATCACATGTATGCGTGCTTCCATCTTCTAAAAAGTATCCTAATTTCCACGAAGACCTGAAGGAACCTTTTTTGAGCCAACATTGAACTCCAAACTTTACATCCACATTGCGGGATCAGCCAGATCAAATTATTTTTAAAATAGTATGTAATTGAATGTTTATTTTTATTTTCAGGAAACGGAGCACTTGCAGCCAGTCCACAAATTTACATCAATCAGCATTTAAATATGCCGAAGCAAAATTACATGACTGAAAATTGTAATAATATAACTGGCAATGAGAGCAACGGGTATTTATGTTATTTATTATTTTTCTATGATTTCCTTAATCTATTCGCATGGGCGCGCGCTGCTGGTGCTGCCAGACGTGAAGTAAATTGCGATTTTTATAAATTTTTGGCTATTTGGGTATTCCTGAAGCTGTGCACAAAATAAATTTTATTCAGATTCTATTTTTCAATTGGATTTAGTCGATAACGGTGTATTTTTTGTCATTTTATCGTGTTTGTTTTGTTATTGCAACTGTCATTATTATTATTGCGTGATATCTGGTGAATTGAGAAATTTTATTTTTTGTTTACATTTGTTATCTTGATTAATATTTCAATATGGATCAATATTTGTTTGTTTGAATTGATAAATGGTTTGAGGCATATGTTCTCTCACCGACTTTGAAAGATTTGAAATTCTCGTTATAAAATGGGGACATAATATAATCTTGAATTGCTTCATTTCTTACTGAACACGAACATTTCTTTAAGTAAACATAATTAAATGAAATTTAAGGTTTTGGACTGATCCTCAAAAAGGAGAAAAGAAATAGGAATCGTGTTGCTGTGGAATCTTCTAGGCATTTGCCTTACCGATTACACTTTGTTAGAGGAGTGTGAAATGCATGATCGATCATCAAGGATATAAATACTATGATACGGGATTACAAAATTGATGTTTTTTTTGCATTAAATGAGATGTTGCGTGAAACCAGTCTTCTTGTATAAAGTACTTTCAGGATTTAAGTTATGCTGTTCTTGAGGTTGCTAGAGAATTGTCCAATATAATTGGCCCTCTAAACTTTGTCAATCATGGAGGGATATGCTATTGTTGTAAAATGAGGAATTTTCATCTCAAAAAATTGCCTGTAAAATAAATTTTAAAACATGTGGGTTGTCACATATCTTCACCCTGATTTTCCACGGTTCTCAATAAGGATCATTATCACCCACCTCAAAGTTTTTCAAAGAGTTGTCTTCTTTTTTGGATTGGACAGAAACATATTTATGTTTGATTGTAATAACTGGAGATCTTAATGTTCGGCTTGATAGAATGACAGATTTGAACTCTGTCAAACTCAAAATAGTTAAGTCTACTCGTACCGCTGGTGGCATTCTGATGTGGTTGTTGATCAGGAGGTATTTAAACCGGTGCTTTGTGATGTTATAGATGTCTGATCATTGACTTCTACATACTAATTTAATTTTGCTCCTTGAGTGTTAATATACAAAAAAATCACATTTAGAAATTGTTCAATGTTTCATTTAGATAATTTTTGTCAAATTGTCAGGGAGTTTCGACTAAGTGATTTAGTAGTTAAAATAAATAATTTGGAATTGGAATATTTTGTCGATGTTTATAACTCTTCATTGAAATCTGCATTGAGTGATTTAGTTCCTTTGTAGTCTATAAATATTTGTGTAAAGGTGGAGAATTGCACTTGGTTCCATTTTGAGTGCAGTGAAAGAAAAAAAGATGTGCGGGTGCTTTGATAGGTTGTAATAGGAGAACTAGATTGTCAGAGCATAGTGAGGAATGGCCTTTTTAAAAGTGTACGGGTATATAGTGTATAGAGTTGCTGCTGAGAGCTTCTTATTGGAGGGAAATAATTGAAATGGAGAGAGAAAACCGTTTGCAGCTTTGGAATAGTTTTCCAGGTGTCTGCGGAAATAATCAAATTAATACGTGGAAATAATCAAATTAATACGTGGAAATAATCAAATTAATAAGTTCAAAAGATTCTCAATTTTTTTAATAAACTAGAAAAAAATTCATTCTGATATTTCATCCGACAGTATTTGTCCGTTGGATACTGAATCCAATGGGACAAATAGCATAGTTATTTGTGATTTTTCTAGTTTTTTTGTACATTTCTTTAGAAGGCAGTACATTTCTTTAGAATAAGTCAGTTAATTAAATCTTGTCCAAATAAACAATGTGGTTTAAACCCAATACCAACATGGTTGTTGGAGAAGTTTTTGGACCGTCGTCTGCCTGGGACTCGGCATATTATCAATAGATCACTTGCAGCCTCTCAAATGCCTTAAAACTTACATTATAATTCCGATTCTAAAAAAAAATAATTTTAATACAAATAATCAAATAATAGAAAATTACAGACTTGTTTGTAATATACTGCTTTTATCAAAGTTTATTGAAAAAAAGAATCTCCGATTAACTCATATATAGTGACTTTCTAAAAGATATCATCAAATTTCTTGGCGTCTTTCTTGATAATAAGCTCTCTTTAGATAGGCAAATAGGTTATACAGTTTTAAAAAAAAATTATGTCTATTTCTTTCAACATAGAAAATGAGAACTCTTATTGGCTCATTTGTTGTATCGCATCTGGATTATTATAATTCTATTTATTCTGGTCTGTATGATTTGCAAATTTCTACACTCCAGTCTGTTTTCAATGCAGCTGCTAGGCAGTCATAAATAAATTTCTACACTCCAGCCTGTTTTCAATGCAGCTGCTAGGCAGTCATAAATAAATTTCTACACTCCAGCCTGTTTTCAATGCAGCTGTTAGGCAGTCATAAATAAATTTCTACACTCCAGCCTGTTTTCAATGCAGCTGCTTGGCAGTCATAAATTTTGTCATCTTAGCCCACTTCTGAGAACTCTCCATTGCCTTAAGTGTCACAAATGGATTGATTTCTTCAAACTTTGTCTCTTTGTATTGAAGTCCCTTAATGGGATGTCCCCATTGTATCTTTCTAATCTGTATTTGGAAGATGTTCCTTCGGAGAGGAGTAGAACTTTCTGAGTATATCCAATAGGGCTGGATATTATGATAGAGCTTTTGCTATTGCTGGTCCTGTGGTGTGTAATTGTCTGCCTCTTAGTGTTAGAGATATGGGTGGCGTGTGCAGCTTTAGGAAGCATTTAAAGGTCTTATAAAAATGTATGATTTTATATGAACACAACTCACATACCAGGTCTGTAAATATGAAACTGAAATTTGCTCATAGATGGCTCTAGTTGTCAATATAGTGACTGTCAAATTGCGTCATTTGCGCTTTTTTCTTGTGTTTACATTTGTCAAAGACTTTTAACTCATAACAATACAAGTTTAATACAACTACATATGTTTTCATAGCGTTGAACATGTCTGTTTTTGTGCCTGAAAACTACGATTCGCGGACAGCATTGATTTTCTGTTACCATTTGAAGAAAACTGCTGCAGAATCGCATCGAATGCTTGTCGAAACTTACGGTGAGCATGCTCTTGGTGAATCACAGTGCTTTGAGTGGTTTAAAATATTCAAAAGTGGCGATTTTGACGTGAGAAACGAAGAACGTGGAAGACCACCGAGAAAGCTTGAAGACGCAGAATTGCGAGCATTGTCGGATGAGGATGACGCTCAAACGCAATAACAACTCGCGGATCAATTAAGTGTGACACCATAAGCCGTCTCCATACGTTTGAAAGCCATGGGAAAGTTTCAGAAGGTGGCAAAATGGGTTTCACATGAACTGAATGAAAACCGTAAATGACAGCAGGAAAACCGGAAAACCACTTGCGAAATGCTGCTCGCCAGGTACAAAAGAAAATATGGCATCCACAAATTGCCAGAGAGATGGGAAAAATGTGTAGCTAGCGATGGGCAATACTTTGAATAAAATATTTTTTACCATTTTCATACAATAAATGTGTATTTTCTATAAAAAAAATCCAGTTTCATATTTAAAGACCTGATACACTACACTACATCTAATGCTTAATGTGTTACACATATCGAAAGATCTATAAAAAATTCTTTGGAGTTTGTCTTCCCTTGGTAAATTTTCTGCAGTTTTCTTACCAAATAAATATACGCTGATTGTGGGAAGTAAATACCTTATCTAATGGTTGAAATGTTCATAATTGATGTTTATGCCTCTGAAAACTCTACGCATAGTCAATTATAGATCTTTCATTTCCTCTCCCATGTTTTCAAATTGTTCCTCCTGTGGTCAAACAATTTATTTGACACGAGAAGATAATTAATTATCCAAGCTTTCTTCTAACATTGTTTATACATTATCATTTCATTGTCCATCACCCACGGACGTACCCCACTTAAAATTTATTTGAATCCACTTCTGACCCCACCCAACCATTCAAGTCACCAGTCATTATAACCATGTGATTAGCTTCCTTTCTCTCTATATTTTTTACACTGTTTCAGAATGCATGTTTGCACTCGTCAGTTTCACAATTAACAGGGACATTACCAAATCACAAGCAACATGTGACACCTACTTTCAATCTTATCTACATAACTCTTGAACTAACAAAATCATATTCTTTTACAATCGGTTGTATACTTTTATCTACATAACTCTTGAACTAACAAAATCATACTCTCTTACAATCGGATGTATACTTTTATCTACATAACTCTTGAACTAACAAAATCATACTCTTTTACAATCGGATGTATAATTTTTTCGATATGTAGGCTTAAATGATGTCTTTGTATTCCAACTTTTAGTTTATTATGTAATTATATTTGAAATAAACTTGATTTTTATGCATTATCCTTACAAAAGTGTGATTCTTTCATAATCTTAACATATAGGTATGATTCAAATTATTTTATAAGTATTTTATAGTAATTTCATTCCTGTTACTGACCTTTATATTTTTTCATTTGTAGGATTATCCCAAACTGTGAAGAATCAATGATGGGCCATAACAATCCTCTTAGTGTTGTTGTCGAGTTAGGAAAAGACAAGAATTGGAATGCTTTATATAAATGCAAGCAGGATCTCATGGCCCAGTTAGAAAGAGCTAGCTATTTACAGCAACAATCCCAGTTTCCTTCATTGCCTCAACAATACGGTCAGATATCAGTTTGTGAGTTAATTAAATATTATTATCAATTCAATTTTAACATAAGATATTTGAAAATAACACTTCTTAACCTCTCCGTGAGTACCCGCCCCAACCGCGGGGCCATGAAATACTGAGTCAGATAGCGTATGGCCCTGCGGTTGGGGCGCAGTGATTATTTCTCGAATATTCCCAGATTATGTCAGGATTTGGACTACCAATGACATCTATTGATGATACCACACAATTAAATCATTTATCGGCTAGTTACATGTTTTACCAACTGAACAAACGATGTTTTAAAATTTTCATTAATATCTTACTATTCTAGAGGTCAAATGTCTACATTGCAATATGCTGAAGAGTGTGACTGTAATTAAATAACCTTGTCGGTGGAATTTTAACCATCCTTTTTGGAATCTAACTATCTTGGAACTATCTAGAAATTATCTCAGCTAGAAACAATTAATTAATTAGTAATTTCAAATTGGCTGTATATATCACTTGAAAATTTCTCATATAATTCGGGAAACACATTGTTAGGCCATTCTATTAAAAGTTGGCAAATGTTTTCCACTTGCTCCGATATTTGATGGAACCGATTGATGAAACAAAATGATTAATAATGATATATGTGTAAAGCATTGGTTTCCTAAGAAAGTTGTGTCGTTATATAGCGCACGTAACAAAACATTGTCTATGCAAACCAATGGCGTTGGTTTCCTAGAGTGCATTGGTTGTGAGTGTAATGTCAAATAACAATGCTGCCATTTGCATGATGGCCGTCACAGCGGAACAAACAGTCGTGGAACGATTTTTCCCGTGTAGCGGACACCGTTTTAACACGTTCTGCGCCGCGGTCACCGGTGACCTACCGTGTTTTTGACCAGGGCGCCACATAGGTCACCGGTGACCTACGTGTTTTTTTTTTATAAACAGTCCCAGTGCGCCAGCGGTCACATTTACTACGAATTTTAAGATTGAATGTGACCTATACGGCGCCCCTGAATATAATGCACATAAAAACTTCCAAAATTTTGTTTGAAAATGCAATTATTTTTAATAAACCTCCAGGTGTACATGAGCAAGCTATTACGGTTTATTTTTTTCAAGGATAAACAAGCCTCTACAATTACGCTAGGGGGTAAAGAAGAGATTCCAGGGATAACATAATGAATGGGACCATCCATTTGTCACACTCTGGAAATTTATGAGGGTGCATTGTCTATGCAACATTGTGACCCTTTTTTTTGGAGCTATTGTCTCAGTAATCATAAGAGATTATTATGTTATGGTGTAACACTATAGCATTTTACATAAATAAATAAAAAATTTAATAAGTAATAAATTAGGCATGCTACAATTTGTTTGGACTATAAAAGTTTATGTTGTATATACATGTATTACCGTACGACGCCGCGTAGGTCACCGGTGACCTACGCTCACAATATCACCTAAAATCAGTTTATTTTTAAAAATAAATCATTATTTATGAAGCCTATATATGTATACATAATATAAACTATAATTGGTTTAGTGGCGCAGGTACTTATTTTCTCAAAATGTACTGCGGCACGGAACGTGTTAAAATAAAAAATGAGTGCAAACGTAATTTGGACCAGCGAGAATGACGAAATATTGATATAAATATTGATTTTGTAAGAAATAGCGAAACTTTATGTAATGTGAAGAGCAAATACTATAGAAAAGTCCAGTTGAAACAAAATATGTGGAATAATATCGGGAGCTGTCAGTTTGACGTTTCCAACTGACAGTTGTGGGTTCTCATTTCTGCCGTCTGGCGGCGCGCCAGTATCACGTCATGTTACGTGCACTATATAACGAACCCGCTTTCTTAGGAAACCGTAGCTTAAGGTAATTTATGTAGACTGTAATCAATTCCAGGATTTAACTTCTTGAATAGTTGTATAAAAAATATAATAAAAATAATGATAATGGTAATGTTTACTAAGGACTGAAAGATATCAGTTTTTGTTATGCTTAAGAATTTATCCACATTTTCATATGTACTTTACATTAAGTAACAAAATGTCAAAACATTATTAAGAAAGACAAACACTATACAGAAGGTAATAATGTCATTTGTAACACATACGCAAAGATCTTCGTCGTGGAAAAACAGAAATTATGATTCGTATTATCATAATTGGTATAAATTTTAGAACTGCGTGTCGATTTCCGAGAGTGTCTGGCTTCATGCTCTACGGGTAATCAGATAGTCATCTGTTAATGAATTGTGAGATTATCTTAGGCCTCGGCCACACAGGAAGGAGCCTCGCTTGATGCTTAGAGCTATGCTGCGAGCTAGGCGACATATCCTAGCGAACCAACGTACCGCATATTATCGCAGTGGCCACACTGCACGCTTCGCGCCACGCTACATGACGATTAGTCATTGAGTGAATCTCCTAGCGAACATACGTGTTGGTTAATTTACAAGATGGTGGAAGTTTTAGTGACAGCTGTGTATAAAAGGGAGCCTTTGTGGAACCCATCGAGCAAATTATACAAAAATGTACCTGTAATAAAATCACTTTGGAATGTTGTTGCAAAGAAAGTAAATAAAGATGGTAAGTTGTAATGAAATTGGTTAGTTTTGAGTGTGACATTGTGTATTGACTCAACCGCTCCCGACTGTCAAATGAATTTGTGCGTAGCACTTTGGTGTGGCCAGGCATGAAGTCACCTAGTATATGAGTCACGTAAAATCTAGCTTAGCACCTAACGAAGCATTTTGGTGTGGCCTCGGCCTTACGGATTCTCTGTGTCGATATGCATCGCACCCTTTTGGATCCATGCGCTTCCAGGGTAAGGACTGGTAAACTGCGTGTATCACAGATATCCATCGAGAGGAAGTGTATTGCCTTACTGAACTACAATGTTTCTCCTATTGCTTTGAATAGTGAGGCTTAAACAAGACAAAGTTAGAAGTTCTGAGACTTTCAAGATATTAATTAAGCCAGTCAATCAATATTGGACAGATCTGTACTTGGATATTCAGATAGCGGTTGATAAGGGATAGTTGACCATCATATTTTTTAGTATGATGGTCAACTATCCAGAGTTGAGTGTGGTATAAGCAACACCAACGCTATTTGGAATTTTTCTTTGTCTTATAGCAAGCAGCCTTCAGGGATGTCAAAGTGACGGAGTGTACCTCTATAGCGGAAGCTGAACTCTGCTACCAAGATTTCAGTCTACAAAGTATGCGTACAGAAGCGCACCTCTTTATAGTGATGAAACGTGAGTGGAGTACAGGCAGCATGAAATAAGGATAAATAACTAGATGGCTAAACTTGGAAATATTTAAAAAGAAGATAATTGTAACAATAGTATTTATTTCAGCACCTTTGCAGAGAGACATGTTTGTGAGGTCCGATTCTATATTGACTGATGATGATTATGTGCCATTCGAAGCTCAAGTAGCCAATACTTTTGGACCAATTTCTCGCTCTGAGCCAATGCAATCATATACACAACCTAACTCCCCTTTGTGGTTTCCAAATAATTTGTCACAGGTAAATATTAAAGAAATCTTTATAATTATCATATCAGTGATTCCGTTGACATGGACAGTTTTTTTTTTTTAGATTCTGTGATATAAGTGGAAAAATTGATAACTCGCCAGGTTAATAAAAAAAATCTTATTGCATTCTCCAAATCTCAAATTGGATGTCATAAAATAAAATAGAATTAGATTTCTTTGGGTGTCTTCACCGCATAAGACATCTTAATGGGGAGGGGATGCTTCATCAGTTATGGGTGCTAGTATCTTTCCAAAAGATAGCGTCAAATTTCTTGGTGTCTGTCTTTATGGCAAGCTTTCCTTCGATGAACAATTTGGTTCTACTGTTTCTTCAAGCTTCTATAGTCTTTGAGAATTAAAATTTGTTCGTTGATTTCTTCCAACAAGGGAAATAAAATCTCTTATTGATTCCTTTCTTGAATCTTCGAGACATTTATTTCACTTTGTGGTGACAAGTTTATAAATTTTAGAGACATTATTTTCACTTTGTGGTGACGAGTTTATAAATTTTAGAGACATTAGTTTCACTTTGTGGTGACAAGTTTATAATTTTTGAATAAAATAAATTAAACACTTATATTTTTATTCTGTATCTTCATCACTATTTTATTTGAATTCACTACCAGTTTCAATCTCCTCCTTCCATGTCAGGTGACGATAAACGTCAGGTGAAGAGTTCATGTTTACTTGATGAGGGAGACGGAGGTCTTTGAAACCGATAGTGAATTCAAATAAATCAGCGGTGAAGGCAATACAAAAAAAATTGTGTTTTATTTATTTCATTAAAAATTCTTATTCATTCATTTGTTGTGTCGCATTTAGATTATTGCAAATCTATTTATTCTGGTTTGCATGTCTCACAAATTTCTAGACTATTTTCAATACAGTTGCTAGGCTGATATATATCGATTGAAAAGCGTCAAGGAGTTGAAATATACTTTCGCTACTTACGCACGTAAAAAATGAGTCATTTTAGTGCCATTTGGAAGACTTAACTCGAATATTTATTTTTTGGAGTTTCGCCACTATGATTTTCAACAGGCGATATGATAGTCATAAATATTGCCATATTGGTACACTTTTAAAAAGTCCGCATTTAAGTGTGACAAACTGATTGATTTCAAATTTTGTATTCAACTCCCTCGATGGGGTGTTGTCTCCGTTGTATCTTTCAAATCTGTATCTGAGAGGTGCTCCTTCGGAGAGGAGTGGAACTTTAACCTTTCCTTCCCTGTGTTGGGTATCTTCTACACGTTGCTTCTAATAACCATCAATATCTCTATAAATATTATAAATACAAGGTTAACATTTTATAGTAGGTATTCCTCCATAATATATTTACGCATTGATTTAAAAATAATATTAATAATAATCAGAATTTATCGACTACATCGTAAGTATTTTCTGAATATCGGAAACAAATTCGCATTTAAACGCTGTGAGCGCCTCGATCTTGGGTCTTGACGATAGGTGAAAAGTATGCGGGAAGCGCGACACTATATTCGCATCTCACTTTTGCATACGTCACTGAATAGCGAGGAGCTCAATTGTCTCAACCTCGCAAGTGTAAGCCACGCCCGATTTAGCCACCAACCCTGCCGCGTCGCAGTAGCTGTTGAGCTGGCAACGAGACTAGACCTACGCCCGTTCCGTGAGCGGTGCCAGATGGTTTTTTAATGTTTTCAGCAAATAAATCTCAAATATTATAATTTTTAACTTCAATTATAATTAATTAAGGGGATTATCTATGAATTTTCTTATTTTTCCGATTTAAAATCGCTATTTTTTTATTGCCTACTCACTACCCAACACCGGAGCACGCGTTTCATTTTTATCACCGTAAGGGAAGGGTTATGGCAAGATATTTGGCTCTATATTTTTTCTGCTACTAAGTTTTTTCTATTTATTAATATGTATTTGATTCACATTAAAATTTTGATTGTAAAATATACATATAGTGCAGTCTCGAGAGGAGTTTGTTTTCTAAATACCACTGTAGAAATTTGCCTTTAGTTTTAATTCAATTGTACGCTTCCCTTTCTACTATATCCTCAATAAGTTGGTGAAAATGTGTATTCCGGTATATATTTTGAATACATTTTATCTATTTTGATTTCAGTTATCCATGTACGCTCCATTCCAACCTAGTGTGCAACAGGTGCCGTCCATGATGAATCCCCCGCAGAACATGAAGCTGCAACTGAGGCATTTAGAAAAGAAACTAAATACTCTCAAGATGGTGTCTGAAATGCGTGAAAAGGGTATTCCTACGAGCTCTTCGGAGACTGAACGCCTGGCCCAGGAGCTGCGCACCATACAGCACGGGATACAGCAGAGAGAACAACAAATGAGATTGGTTGGCAAATTATTTTTAGTTAGCACATTTTATACGGTTTCATCGAGTGATATGATTGTAACCATTTAAGTTCTGCTATGCCATGTTTACACGAGCTTACTACTTATCATTAGTACGTATCGTTTGTACTGAGCTGCTTAGTGACAAGAGAGAAGAAATCGTTTACACTTTGGTATTAGGAAGAGGTATTAGTAACACGACAACCGCCGCCTTGTTTTGAGAAATGTGTTCAAATACCAAAAAAAGAACGAACACATGCACTCATTTGCCGTTTCAACTTGTCACTAAACACTTGCCGCGACTGTTTAGACAACTCTGCAACGGACAAGTGCTCAGTTGAATTGTGGCGGGGGGTAGCTGCTTGTCGCTTAGTAAATAAGTCGGCCTCCTATTCACTTGCACTTGCCAGATTTACTAACGCTTAGTACTAATATGCTTGTTTACACGTGGATAAAAGTGCGAGTGACAAGCACTAATAACAAGTACTAAGCTCGTGTAAACATGGCATTATGGTTTAGCAGTCAACATGCTTGCTAAGCATCCAATTGTCTCGGGCTCGTTTCTTGTCTGGTTTTACTTGTAGGCTTTTTTCACGTGAATAAATTTTTTCATTATTCTTCACTTTCATCTAGCATTATCTCATCAACTTGGGGTCCGGTGTCCTGGTCCTGAGATAAGGTGTCTTTCGATTATGGGTTGTCGAATCTTCCAAATTTACACCTCTCATGTTTTACTGTTGATAGCTGTGTAGAAAGTGACTTTCCCTTACCACTACATTTCCAGAGTAGATTTGATCATGTGATCATCCTCGCTATACTATATCAGATCATCTTGGTTATCGGCATCACCTTGAAGCTTCCCCTAGTCACTCGGTTCCATCTTCATTTCATCGCATTATTGTGCAGCCCGACATTCAGTCGTATAACATTGCTGGCCTGACGGTAGTCTGGGGCTATATGGTACCCTCATCAGAGGCCCTCTCTAAAGCTAGCCAGTGATAATCCTGTGCCAAATGTTACTCTATTCTTTTATCTTTTGAATGAATTCATTCTTCAAAAAGATATTCTGGTGTTCTTCAATATATCCCTATCATAAAGTCTACCATTTTAGAAGATTCTAACTATGAATCCTTTGCGCTCCAAGTAATTTTTAATATCATCGCCCAGCAACTCGGAGATTTGTTTTTAGTTCCTCTGGTGAAAATTAAAAATATTAAACTGTCCAAAAAATATATCTTTAAATGTTTGTAATATAAATTTTATTCATTTTTCGTTGATTCATCTGTGTATGGTATTTGTGGAAGCAATCTCCCATGTTACATTCTTGTCTTACCAGGATAAGTGTCGCAACATTCACTCGTTTTGTGTCTTCCACCCTTCTTCTGTCTGTTAGAACATATTATAACACAACTTGTACGGCACTGTAAATGCTGCAGATCCGGTTCGAAGGACCACTTTGTATGGCACCGGTACAGACTGTAAAATAGGTGGAGGGCTGCCGCTCAATACTCGGAGATTTCGGTTTACTTCTTGATTTGCCGGTGAAAAGTAGCAGGGTGAAGAGATTCCTCTTTAGCAGGCTGCAGAAGTTGGTCGTAAATAAAACACTGTAGACGTTCCAGAAACAGAGAGTATATTTTTATCATTTTCCGTTCCTTATGCGCGCGCAGCCAATCGCTCATCGTAAGCTCCTATAATTGTCCGTGTATGCTGTAATGGCTTGCTAGGTACGATGTATCTCGCGCGTTCTTCACTTGCATGGGCCGACCAACTTTTCATAGTAACTTTTGCAAGGGTCACTCATAAGGAAAATTTCATTACAACAGGTACACAGCGAGTACATTTTTACATATCATAGAAAACAAGATTAGATAAATAAATCATATGTTTTTGGGTGACGCATACGTTCGATATACAACTCCTCTTTTTATCTCTACTGTTGGGAACTCGCGCACGTTCTTGGTGAAAATTGCCAGTATAAATCAAATTCATCTTCTTCTCCCTGGCTCCATCCCAACTCATTGTCTGCGAAGACTGTTGGGGTCAGCTCTCCTCGTCCTCAGGTTGTATGCTCTTCTGTCCCGGACTACGTCCCCCAGGCCGTGCCTCCGCATCAGGTTATCTTTTTGCACCACCCATGAATTCTTTGGTCTTCCTCTGATTGTTATTCGAGGAAGATCCATGGAGATTGCCTGGTTCACAATGTGATCGGGTGCTCTGCGTTCAACGTGCCCATACCATCTCAATCCATCCGCCTCTCCTCCATCTTGCTGTTGATGTCTGTAACACCTAGGCTTCCACGAATGCGTGAGCTTTTTATTTTGTCTCTTAGGGACACACCAGCTGACCATCTTAGAATGCGCATTTCAGCAGTTTCTAGTTGCCTAGAGTGAGAGTTATACATCGTCCAGCATTCGGAGCCATAGAGGAGTGCGGGTCCGACAATCGTTTGGTATACTTTTCCTTTTAACTTTACTGGCATTTTCGGATCACATAGAACTCCCGTCATCGATCTAAACTTCATCCATCCCACACTAATTCTATGTGTTACATCTGCTGCACATCCTCCATCGCTATGGATGAGTGACCCGAGATACTTAAAGGAGTCACAATTTGGTAATGTTTCTCCATCCATTTGCATTAAGGGAGTGACAGCATTTGTGTTCTCGAATGGTAGGTACAGATACTCTGTTTTCTTTCTGCTCAGTCTCAATCTATTGCCCTCCAAGATTCTTCATCCACCTTTCCAGACTATTTTGCAGGTCTTCATGTTTTTCACTTATTAATACGATATCGTCTGCAAACAGTCGGATCTTTAGGAGACTGTTCATTTCCGGGTTAGTTAAATAGTCCATGACTTCCATGGACTATTTAACTAACCCGTCCATGACCCCCACCTTCACAGGAAATTCTGGTGAAGTTCCTGAAGTGCAGCTCACTTCCAAATCAAATTCATCTTCACTTGCACTAAATAAAATATTTTACGGTAAATTTTTTCTTCCATTTTTATGGATAAAAAAGTTAACTTAATAATTTTTACATGCAATCCATACAACATTACTGTAGTAGCAACTGTGAAGTACTGACTTCACTACATGTGCTATGCTCAAGGTAAAATATGCCAATTACTCAAGTTCACATTCATTCCCAATCATTTGGTTCCATATTCTGTCATACATTGTCACCTCCCATGTATACTTCTCAGTGCTAAACTCAGTGCCAAACATTCATTCCTAAACCATTTATTTTGCGCCTCACTCTTTTTCCTCGTTTATAAAACGTAAATATAGATATTAAATGGCCTAAGAGTTAAAATAGTCCGGAAGTTAATCATTAATGCAAATCTTAAGATCGCAATCGGTGAATTTTTTTCGCTTACAATTCAATTGACATGATTTTTAATGCTTAATTTTGGTTTGAAAATAAACATTTTCGTTTTTTGTCTCACTCAGGGGGAGGGCTATTCGTGTGATATTGGCAATACCGTGCTTGCTATACCTGGTTTGAGCAACCAAGTACTTCTGAGGAGGCCAAATAATGACACTGAGGTAAGATCGTTCTATTTTGTATTATTCAGGGATTGAACATTTTCATAAAAAAGTACAATAATGAATGTTTAAATCTTATTATACATGTGAATTGATAATACTGGTACATGATGAGAAGGTATTTCAACACCCTTCTTCAGATTTATACAGGAAACATTTTTGTGTCACATTCGATGCATGGAACTGAATTGTGGATGTGCAAAAGATTGAAAAGAGGTGAATAAATGCTATATAAATTAGTTGTACTGAAAAGATTATATTCAGTGAAGATGTATGTATGTATGTATGCCTATACCGAATGGTGCAATTAGTTGTTCTGAAAAGATTATATTCAGTGAAAATGTATGTATGTATGCCTATACCGAATGGTGTAATTAGTTGTTCTGAAAAGATTATATTCAGTGAAGATGTATGTATGTATGCCTATACCGAATGGTGTAATTAGTTGTTCTAAAAAGATTATATTCAGTGAAGATGTATGTATGCCTATACCGAATGATGTAATTAAGGATTAATGTAATTGATGAGAACTGACATAATAAGAAGGTTGAACAAGAACACTGGGGGGGGACTGACAAAAGAATTTACCATGTAAATATGAGTGGGAGTCATGATGGAGTACCTAGGAAGGTTTGGTTAGACCAGGGGTCGGCAGACCGGGGCTCGCGAGCCGCATGCGGCTCTTTTCATAGGCATTTGCGACTCTTCAATTCCAGCTTCACCGAGGCGAGGAACTGTGGAGCAGCAAATTCACAAATCTGACCGGCCGCTTGGATGAGCTCGAAAGAGAGAATTCCAATTTGATCAGCATAAGTGGACAGCTGCGAAACAAATATCTAAAATAGAAACAATTATATTTGATACATGGAATAGTTTACCTGGAACATGTGACACAATAAAAGAACTAGCATTTACCATTCTCACAATCTTTGGCTCTACCTATTTCAGCGAACAAACATTCTCTTCCATGAATCACATAAAAAATAAGTTAAGAAGTACATTAACTGACGATAATTCACAATCATGCCTAAAATTGGAAACAAATAGTTACTTGCCAGACATAACATAGTAAAGCGATGCGAGGCCACCGTTCTAACTACATAGTAGACTTTACAAAGCCCAAAAATTGTTTTATTAGTGTTTAGTTCTTAAGGCTTTCTTGTTTAATAAGTATTGCACTGAACTACTGAAGCCAATAACTCCCATATAACATATGATATGATATTATGTTCTTCTTAGTAGCCTACGTCTGTATTGTGAATTTGAGTTTTAAATAAAAATCTTGATTTTATCTCACTTTTTTTTCGTCATTAATATTTCTATAGCTACAGTGGAAATGAATGTAGCGGCTCTATGAAAATGTTGAGATTCCGTTTACTTAATATTTGGCTCTTCTCACTAGAAAGTCTGCCGACCCCTGTCTTAAGGGAGTGTTCTACTCTAGAGGCGTGAATTTGAGGCGTTTTTAAGACTTAATAAAAAAAAACTAAAAACATTTTTCCTATGCATTTTTTACAGTTAGTTTATTGATGATTTGAGAATGTACAATTTTTTTTTGAAAATTCAAGATTTTATCAGCTGTTATATCTTGTCGTAAAAAAAAAAGGGGTGAGCTATTCGACATGATTGAAGCCGTTTCGTTAATGTGAAATAAAAATCATAAACAGTTTCTTGATAAGAAATAATGTCGTTATAGTTGGTACCAAAGAGAGAAAAAAAATAGTAAAATGGCTGCAGTCTGAAATTTTTTTTTCATTCTTTTACCCTTTTTTTTCAATTTTTTAAAAATAGTAAAAAAAATAGTACGATATAAAAACATATCGAAGTTTCATACCAAATTTGAAGGCAATCGGTTGGATAGAACTTGAGGTTTTATGTCGACCAGGTCGAAAAAAGTAGTTTCGAGAAAAACACGTTTAAAGTTGTCATACCGGTGCGATGTAATTTCTGCCTCATTGATAGCTATCATAATATAAATAGGCCAGAGCCCGTACGACGGTTGTCGCCAAAGAAAAAATACGAGAATTGAATTTTGAATACGAGAGAGGAATACTTGGATTCTCTCCGAAAGTAATTCGAAATTTGAATCTCGGTGGGTCCGTGATACTGAACAAATTTTAAATACCTAGGCTAACAATTTTTGAACCGGTGTAAAAGGGGACGATGTATAAATTATATACGAGTATATATAAACAAATTCTATATTTATGAATATATATTTTCATAAATGTAGAATTTGTTTTACTTCCGTGAATATTTCACGGGTTGCAACTACTAACTTCGTATAATTCAGAATTTTTAAATTTTCCTTTGAGAACATATTTTTAAAGGTCTAAACTTTAAAAATATGCTAAAAAAAAATCTAATTTAAAATTTCTCGACTAGAGAATACCCCCTTAAGTGAAAGATTTTCAAACTGATTTATTCACAGTATTGCATTTACACTGACGATATTTCACAGTATTGCATTTACACTGACGATATTTATTCACAGTATTGCATTTACACTGACGATATTTGATTTTACATTTGTAATATTTCAGGAGGACATTTACGAGGTGGATATTGCCAAAGATATAAAGGAGCTGGAAATGAAATGGGACTATGAACTCCAAGAGGTGGAGAAGAGATGGTCAAACGAGGATGAATCACACAAATGATTTTTATATTAAATTAAACTGATTTTCTTTCTCTGTGTACCTCACACATTTATATTTTTGCGCTCATTTATTTGTATAGTAGAAAAGGATCATATTTTATACATATGATTTTTTTCCAGGGGATAAGGAACACATTTGTGTATCCTTTAGTTGAAAGAAAGTTACATTATTAATTATTTCTGTATATATGAATACTTATTTAAGTGTTAACATATTAATTTTTTATATATTTTAATCATCACATGCTATATTGGTAATCGTCAAAACATATCGCACATTAGTTATTTATTATAAGTGTTTGAAATATGAACTGAATCACATATACATTATATAAATCACATTAAAAAAAATATACAAAGTTTGAGGCTTAAAAACTGCAATTTACGACGCATAATTTAATTTAATTGTAAATATAATCAATTCGAAATTTCGTTTTTGATAAATAATAAATAATCTAAAGTAACCCATCACTGTTGAAAAAAAAAATTGAATGAAAGATTTTGGGATGAGAAATCATATTTTCTGCGAATGATTATTGAAAAGTATTTATTTAACCGAACTAATCATTCTGGCGAGTGGTTAGTTAGTGTACAGAAGGAAAGTGTTATCATCGCAGATGTTTTAATAATAAATTTTAGATTGGTAATTATATAAAACGGTCGAATCTCATTAAAATGCAACTGCGAAAAATCACATTGAGGTTTGACTATTGGTTTTGTGGTGAAAAATCACATTGAGGTTTGACTATTGGTTTTGTGGTGAAAATCACATTGAGGTTTGACTATTGGTTTTGTTGTGAAAAATTTTTTATTTTTTAAAAACATTTTAACTGTTAACCGTACCATTTTTAAACAGAGATTTTTATTTATACAATTTTTACAATTTATACAAATAGTTATTTTTTTATACACATTTAATTTGTTCTTGTTTTATTTTTTATTTGAAGAATGTGCGATATGAGTGATTATCAATGTAGCATATTTTAAATATGTTGAATAATTATTATAATTTAAAACTTGTTTACATTGAAGATTTTACACCTTGTTAGTGAAATGTCACTCACCTATATGTTATATTTCTCTGTGAATCACTTATTGCGGTTGCAGGAACAGTAGTGCGCCAATCAATAAGAACAAAGATAAAATAGTTGAAGCAATTGTTTATTAGCGAGAAAAAAATTCAAACATTTTTTAAATCATTCAAATATTCGTTATTTCAATAAGGAATATGTCTGCCTTTAGCTTTTATAACTTGTACTCGTTTTGGCATGGATTGTTATGCAGTTTGCCAATATTTGCTCATCTCGAAACCACTTGTGAATTACTGCTTCGAACCATTTTCTGTTTCATTGCACAGTCCGTTTTCAGGATTTTGGCTTTACAAATAGCCCATGAATTTTCAATCAGATTTCAGAAGACTTTCCTGGCCGATTCGAAAGCGTAATACTGTTATAATATTGAATATTTGAATGATTCAAAATATATTTGTAATTTTTATGACTAGCAAACACTCGTTTCGACTATTTTATCTTTGTTCACGTTAATTCACATACTACTTTAGGTACCGTATTAATGCATATAGTTTTTCAAACTGAGTACAGGACAAAAATTGAGTTTAACCTTAATTTACTTCTGTAGTCTTTTAAATTTGACAAAAATGAACGATAATTTTTTTACCAATCTACAATCAATATTTTCAAATAGAACTTAAAAACAATTATGCAAGTTTATGCAATCTGGAAACTGAACTTTTGTTATTGTTAATTTGAAAATATATTTTTTAGGATAATTATCATGATTCTTGTGCACTGGGTCCGGTAGCCATTTATTTCTTATTATATCTTAGGAAATATAAAAAAAAAAACCATTGTTCAAACGACATTTTCGGAAAAAATGCATTTTTTTAAGATGACTATATTTATTTTATACGCATATTCAGATTTTTTACACTTGAAAAATAATGATATTTTAACTATAAATTTATAGAGAGCATAACCTTGTATATTGGAATTTGAATTAATAATCATTATTTGGAAGTTAATTCAATGTAAATTAAGCGATAGTTAAGAGAATGTTTACTTTCTCCCAAGGTCCATTTTTATTTAATTTTTCTACACACCGTATAAAATATCACTTAAACATTTTGTTTTAAAATATTACTTCATCATTACAACTGAAAGTTCACAATAATTTCTGCTGATTGTAATTTTCAAGTGAAAAATGTTTTTTTAATACGTGTGTTATAACAATGACACTAAATTTGAAACAAAATGATTAATGGGTGTTCTACATGCAGTTGAATTTAGTTACTTTTTAATTAATTTTAGTGATAGGGTGTATATGTATATATTAATGAACTAATGAATTATTTTACTGTTTTATCAATCAAATTAATTTTTACATCTTATATATTATACGTCATTTATTACATCTTATATATGTATAATATTAATCAATTCAAAAATTTTATTATACAACATTAACATATTGACTGCCGAATACTTTCTTTTATAATTGCTGTGCTGTTGAAAAATCAATAAAAACATTTACCGTATTTTACGGACTATAAGACGCACTTTTTTTCTTCAAAAAAATAGCCTCCAAAATTCAGGTGCGTCTTATACTCGAAATTAATATAAAAATGTCCAGTGTTTGATTTAAAATTCCCGCCAGTCTTAAAAATGGCCGTATATTCGATGCCGGCGGGAAACCTATCTCTATTCGCGATCGGCGGGCTAGTAAAGAAGAATTGAAAAAGAATGAGGAAGATTGAACGTGCAAATAGAGGACTGAATGCAAAATGGCCAAAACTAGAAGATGACGTATTGAAATGGATTCAAGGACACCGTCAAAATGGCATTGGAATTAATACAAAAATTATTCAAATACACGATTTTAAAGGTCAGTTCGGTTTTATAAACTAAGAATTTTTTTTAAGTCTGGCTTTGCAATCTAATAATAAAAATGTTATTTTTTTTTTTAAATTGTCTTAAGATTACAGTGCGTCTTATAGTCCGTAAAATACGGTACAATTTATTGCCATAATAACCCATAAAAATTTTATCAGTACCGTAAGGCCACTCTGGGTTCACTTGTTTTTTAATTCACCCAAATAAATTAGGAATCGAACGACGATAGGCATTTTGGGCAGCCAGCTTAATTTTATCTTCTTCTTCAGTTTCAATCCTGGGGATTGGTTAGCAGCAAAGCTCTGCATCTCCTCCTCCACTCCGCTCGGTCTTCAGCGATCCTCTTGAGCTCTGTATAGGAGGTGCAGTCCATATCGTGGCATATTTGCTCCAGATACTCTCGGCGAGGGGGCCCTCTGCCAATCGATCCCTCAATCATTCCCTCCAGTTTATTGTGCAGGAGATTTTTATGTCGCAGCATATGACCCATCCATTCTGTACGCTTTTCCGATATGGTGTTTGACAGGTGCCTGGTTTCTTCGATCCTGCTGAGAACCTCGTCATTTGTAATGTGGTCTCTCCAGGAAATCCTTAGGATTCGTCTATAGGTCCACATCACCTCCAATCTTTTTCAATCTCTTTCGCCTATGCATCATGTTTTGCAACCATACATCAAAATACTTAACACGTATGTGTTGACCAATTGCTCGCGGAGCTTTAGGTCCATGTTGTTGGATTCGAAAATCTTTGATTTCTTATTAAATGTGAGTTGAACATGTTATTTAAGTTATTATTTTATTCGCTTAATTTATTTTCAAATAACATTTTGTTTTTGGATTTTCATTTTTGTGTCAATGGCACTATACTATTTCCGCCCAGAATTCTGCCACGGACAGCACTGGGCATTCCATGAATCAAGTCCTTTTCGATGTAAAACAACAGACTCCTCGAACCCCATAGCGAGTGTATACTGCTCTCACCACAGACACAGAGAGTCGAACTGGAGAGATTGTCAGGTTCTCTGGGATAGTTCAGCGCCGCCAGGTGGTAAATTAGTCAACGGGTAAAATCCACCCACTGGAACTCGATATTCATCTCCACTCGTTCATACTAGCATATAAAATACTACTTAACCATTTTGTTATCGTTATAAAATATTAGAACTGAAAGTTCATTATGATTTCTGCTGATTGTAATTTTCAAGTGAAAAACTTTTTTTTTTTTTCAATGCATCTGTTATACAATGACACTACATTTGAAACAAAATGATTAAGAGGTATTCTACATGCAGTTGAATTTCGTTACATTTTGATTAATTTTAGTGATATAGGGTGTATATGTATATATTTATGAACTTGTGAATTATTTTACGTCTTATGTATATATAGATCAATTAAAATTTTTACGTCTTGTGTGTATATATCGATCAATTCAAATTTTTGCGTCTTGTGTATATATCAATCAATTCAAATATTTATTATACATCATTAATTCAATTTTATTTTATTCTTATAATTTATTTTCGAATTGCATGTTTTTTTATTTTTCGTCTTTTTATGTCAAAGGCACTAGCACTGTTTCCGCTTAGAATTCTGCCACGCGACAGGACTAGACATTTCACGAGTCAAGTTCAGAGGCTTAGTGACACTAATGAAACTGTGTCTGGATTTCAACCTAGAGGCTGGGAACTGGTGGTTATGCAAAGGATGTCTGGGGTCTTTCAATGGGTTGGATTTCTCGGCGCTACTTTAAATGTCTCTTGATTTTTGGGAAGTAATTCTGGTGAAGACTTGTAAGGAGCGAGTCTTCACCGGGATCATGAGTGCGACTGGTTTGAGTCTACCCATGGTCAGACGGCATGTCTCATTCAGTCCCACATCCACCTAATCAGCGTGACTTGATCTACTCCAGACAAAGTAGGGGTGTTCACCAGCCTAGTAGCATAAGGCCAGGCCAGTCTTGATATTCGGAGAACAGAAGTGTCGTGCCCGAGATAAGTCTTTCAATTTTCTGAACAGTCTGTTCGAAGTGCTAATCTTTTGTTTCACATTGCCGCATTACATTTTGAATGAAAGCATCGATCGAGAGTAACATCGAAATATTTGGGTATTTTTTTTTCTGGGTTACAATCCTAGAATTGGTCTGCACCAAGCACTCGATCCCTCCACTCATCTCCGTCATCCGTCAGTCTCTTCATCTCCTGGTAGCTGCCACAGCGCACATCCCTGATCACCCGGTCCATGTAGCTATATCTAGGTTACAATCCTAGGATTGGTCTGCACCAAGCACTCGATCCCTCCACTCATCTCCGTCATCCGTCAGTCTCTTCATCTCCTGGTAGCTGCCACAGCGCACATCCCTGATCACCCGGTCCATGTAGCTATATCTAGGACGGCCTCTATGGTTACGAGTATTGCCCTCAATCATTCCCTCGACGATGGTAAGGAGCAGGCCCGGGTGCCTGATGTTATGGCCTATCCAACTGGATCGTTGTTGAGCAACTCTATTTAGGAGCCGCCTTGTTTCTCCGAGCCCGCTCAATACCTCGTCGTTTCGGATGTGATCTGACCAATGGACCCTGGCCATGCGCCTGTAGCACCACATCCCAAAGGCAGCCAGATGCCCGGACTCGCTCTGGCTGATGGTCCACGTTTCGCAGCCACACAGCAGCCCACTCCAGACAAGAGTTTTCACTAAATTCTTCCTAACATTGATATCAATGTTAGGAGATTCAAATATCTTGGATTTGGGTATGTTAATTGAGTAAGAACTCAAATGCTGTTGAGCTCACGACTTACTTCTCGGTTGCGCACGTGGAAGGAGTTAATCTGTGTTTGAGAGAGGTTTGGTTTTAACTTAAAATTTTTGTAATAATTGCCCGTTGTTACGAGTACCCCAGATAAGATTGTCTCAACCTGTTCAAAAGTGTCTCACTGTGCAAAAAAGACGAGATCGTCAGTATAAACAAATGATTTTGTATGTGAACTCTTAGGTTAGTCATTAGTGTACATATTAAAGAGATTCTGCACCAGTGGACTATCCTGGGGCAGTCCGTTTTTTTGGTTACTCCACTTTTTTCTTTCTTTAAACTGACTGAAACAATGTTTTTGTAACATCTCTTCAATAATGTTAGTAAATCCAAAGTCAAGGGTATTGGCATATATCTTTAAGATTAGCGATCCAATGTCAACTGTTTTGTTTGCTGCAGAGTGGTCAATTAATAATGCATTCCGGTGACTCTTTGTTCTTCGTAACCATCTTCTACGTGTTGGATTAGATTGAAGACCCAGTGTATGGTTTTCCTCGTCTGAATCCTGCCTATTCTGGAATAAGTTTCATTTTGATAGATGGTAAACAGTCGATTCAAAATTATTTTCGCCAACTATTTATAGGTATGGGATAGTAATACAGTAGGTTGGAAGTTTTTTGGATCCCTGGGTGTTTTGCTTGGTTTTAAGAGGGCTATGATATGTGTTTTCCTCCATAATTTGGAAATCCTGCAGCTAGATAAAGATTTGTTGAATAGTTTCAACGACACTCAGTTGTTTTTGTGCCAAAATCTTTAATTTGTTCCATAGTAAAGTGGTCAGTCCTCAAAGTTTTGATTGTGGCATGGGGCTCCTGCTGATTGATAAGAGAGCTTAAGGCATTCGTTTCTGTGCTGGGTGACCTAATATAGTTTTTAATGGTGGACTTTGGGCTACGGTTATCCTCTCAGTAAGAGCTGATGTGCAACCTGGTTAGAGGTTACATTGGAATGCATATCTTGCTCTTGTTGGTTACATTTATTTTCTTTAGTGTAAACCATTCCTTTTTATTTTTATAGGTCATGTCAATGCTTTAAACAAGCTGCCTCCTTTATCTTCTAGATTATAATTTATCATTGACATGAGCTCTTTTTCAGCAACTACGGTGTCTGGAGAAAGGATCGCTGTTGAAAGTTGTAGATTGTTGTAGATATTCATCTTTTCCACTGAAGTTTCATTATATTTCTTAAGGGCTTGTGATAGGATAGTATACTACGGTCAATAGTAAAACTGATGAAAACAAGGAAGAATTTTGGAATTAGTGTTGGGCAACTTTTGTGATAGATGGGCAAATGATAATGGGGATAGAATGCTATAAGTATGTTTGGACATACTTATAGCATTCTATTGATCTTCTTGTGTCAAATAAATGTTTTGACTACTAAATAAATCATATGTACATGTGGAATTGTGAAAATGAACGACCATTAATTGACTGTGTGCGTGAATTCTTCCGAATACGTAAATAAATATTTGACGTGAGAATCAGATATGAGAAATTACAAGATGACGCGATAAAAGAGGAATTTATAAAGGGTGAGAGAGGAAGAATGATAAGTGAAGTATATTGTAGAAAAGTGGATGAGTGGGAAAAAATATATTGGTGATCACAACAAAAGTGGATGACAACGTGAAAGTTGCAAGCGAAGAAGGCGATGCACGGTGGAATAAGGAAGTCAAGGAGTGCATCAAATAGGTTGATCGGATAAGGAGATTTATTGAAGCAGGAACTAGAAATAGTGATGAATCAATGAAAAGGAGGAGAGAGTATAAAAATTTTAAGATGGGTAATATATTATATATATGTTCAATATTTCATTGTCATTACGCTGTGTATCTCTTGCGAGTTCGTCAGAGAGAATATATCTCTAAACTTTTCTATTCAAGCACACAACTTTCACCTCCGCCATAGTCATACATCTCGTCGGGCACTCTCCACTGGCACAATCTTCTATTACACATACATCTAATTTATATTCAGATTTACAAAAAATATTGTCACTGTCCAGGCCAGGCCAATTAGCATGACTCAGAAAAGGTATTAATTGTAATAGAATGTTAACTAAAATTGAAAAAAGCATTTTGTTACTTTGTTGATAGTTTGCCAGTGATATACGTATAATATGTTGTAATTTGTTTTATCAAACACTGTTTATTCCACTTTTTGTAACGGTATTACCCTATCGGTTTTAAGGTGCACACCTTATCATCAGGGAGCACAAACAAGACTGAATTCTGTTCGAACTGGTACTGACATACAAACTTCTAACGGTAAACATTCGGGTTGGGGACTGTGGAGGGATGGAGCGTGAAGACAACCTCAGCGAGTAGTGGCGAGATTCTTGCGATATATGTGTTGGCCGGATGTTCACCCCGATGCACTGACTTAGAAATTTCTAGGGCCTCTAATCTGTCCAATTTATTTCCATTACTACTGACTGATATGTAAGAATTTGGCATCGTCGGTAGAAAATGTATGGTTTTCACGGTGACAATGATTAGCCATTTCAGAATAAATTAGAGGATTTGTTAAGGCGGATTTGTGTTCATGAAATCTCTTTTCAAAGGATCTTCCTGTCTTTCTTATATAGAAATTATCACAGTCAGCACATAAAAGTTGCTAAGTATTCCATTTTTGCCTTTCCCGTTAAATAAGAGTTTCCGGACACTAAAATTAGTATAAAAAGCTGGCTTTATGTGACTTGGTATTTTTTGGGTAATTTCATATGATAAAAATTTCTAAGTCAGTGTGAAATCGGGTTGAACATCTGGCAAACACATATATTCCAAGAATTTCGCCATTGCTCGCTGAGGTTGTACCCTCCCTCCCTCCCTCCACCAACAGTCCCCGACCCGAATGCTTACCGTTAGAAGCGTGTATGACAGTACCAGTTCGAACAGAATTCAATTTTGTTTGGCGCTCCTCTGATGAGGTGTGCACCTTGAAAGCGGTAGGGTTATACCGTTACAAAAAGTGGAATAAAAAGTGTTTGATAAAATAAATGACAATGTCTTTAAACCTCCACAATGTTAATGCCTTAACTATAAACAATATAATATGTAGTTATTGCACTTGGGCTACACTTTTTTGTTGTTTTTTGTAAGAATAAACATGAAAAATACAAAGTTGGAATAGCATAATCAGTGACAGATTTATATGAATTCTTGTGATGCTACATCTCATTTCATTGACATGATTATATAAAATTTTAATTATGAGCAACTACAATAAATACAAACTATTATATTATATCAAAAGAATATTTAATAATACTCCACTTTGTTATTTCTCTAATTACACCAATCCCCGTTACACATGTTTTTATCTCCTATATAACGAGGCTCTCTGCAGACTAAATAATCCGTTGTCTATCTAATAGCAATTTTTCAGAATTTTTAAACCATATAATGAGAGACAAATCATAATATCAAAGATAGTAACGTTAGAGACAAATCATAATATCAAAGAGAGTAATGTTAGAGACGAATCATAATATCAAAGATAGTAAATGCATACATCACAAAAATTATATAAAACAGTTAATTTAGAATGGAGATTAACAAAAAATATCCTGACGGAATGAGCAAAAGGATCTCTTGAATCTTCAAAAAGACTAAAGTTTCACTTTGTGGTGCCATTTTTTATTTAAAAGGAAAAATAAGTAAATTAAACACTTATTTTATATTTTTGTGTTCACCACTGGTTTATTTTTGGGTTTACTACCGGTTTCGAAGACCACCGTCTTCATCGTCAGGTGAAGATAAACTAAATTGCTAAAAATACATTTCCTGTACAAGTGTAAATAAAATAAGAGGAATGAGGTTAGGGGGAGAGAAGTGGGGAGAGATGTGATTCAATGGTAAATGGGGCGGGGAAAAAATGAATCTTTCGGGCAGGCCAGGGTCTGGATATCCAAGGGGGTGGATTTTAAATAGGAAACATATTAAGCAGAGGGCTATTATTAAAATTGGTTTGGTTGTTGATGATATTTAGACTTACTTTTATACATCTTTTAAACTCGATAATTTCCAAATTGTCAAGCTGCAATCCCCCTCAGCTTATGTGTAGAATTCGCAATCTACGAGCAGAAGGATCATTCAGCTTGAAGCTTGAGGGCCTCGGGATAGGGGGTAGAAACACGTGTAGCGGGGATTAATATAATTAGTGAAATAAAAAAGTTATTTGTTGTTAAATATTCCATAATAGCATTTCTGTATCAGTTGGTCACCTCGCTCACCCTTAAGGGAATTGAGCGAGATGTCACGCTTATATCATGAGGGTTACACTGATTGAGTGTGATGTTTCATGGCAAACGACATGTAACAGTAAAATTATTTTGTAACTTATAAAATTGAACGTGTTTGTGTAAAGATACAACGAATATACAATATTTGTGTAAAAAAACTACAACGAAATTTCATAAAAAAAAATAGATTTACGTCAATTGGCCTGGACTAACATGATATCTTCCATGAAATATTATGGAGTTTTAGGCGATGATTGTTAACCTCTCCGTGAGTACTGCCCCAACCGTGGGGCCATGAAATACTGAGTCAGATAACGTATGGCCCGGCGGTTGGGGCGCAGTGATTTATTACCACTAATGCAGTGGTTTCAAGGTGCACACCTCATCATCAGGGGAGCACAAACAAGACTGAATTCTATTCGAACTGGTACCGAGATACACGCTTTTAACGGTAAACATTCGGGTTCGGGACTGGGGGTTGAGGAAGGCATAGGACGATCTCGGCGAGCAGCGGAGAGATTCTTGGGATATATGTGTTTGCCAGATCTTCGCCTCGATGCACTGACTTAGAAATTTCTAGGGCCTCTAATCTGTCCAATTTGTTTCCGTTACTACTGATATGTAATTACATATCAGTAGTAACGGAAATAAATTGGACAGATTAGAGGCCCTAGAAATTTCTAAGTCAGTACATCGATTCGAACATCTGGTAAATACATATATCCCAAAAAAAATTCCGTTCCTGGCCGAAATCGTCCCATACCTCCCTTACCCCTCAGTCCCCAACCCGAATGTCCCCAACCGTTGAAGTTTGTATATCGGTACCAGTTCGAACAGAATTCAGTCTTGTTTGTGCTCCCCTGATGATGAGGGGAAAGTCTCGAAACCGGTAGGGTTATACCGTTGTAAAAAGTGGAATACACCGTGTTTGATAAAACAAATTACAATATCTTTAAACCTCCGCAACGTTAATGCCTTAACTATAAATAATGAAAATATTTTATATTGTTATATTAACTAATGACGGAAACATTTGAGAACAGAACACTCGCAGGTGTCAGATTAAGTATTATTATTGTTCTTGAAATATTGAAAATGATAATTGTGATAAAGAGAAAATGATTCCTTTTAATTATATTTTTTTATGCATTAACAAGAATAAGATTACAGTTTTTAATAGGAAGCAAATTTCAAGATACCTTAGTTCTTTCAATATATGAATGGAATAATATGAAATATTTCATTGATTTATTGTAATAAGCATTAAAATGGTCAATCTAATGTATGTATATATTAACCACTCGACAGTTTTATGCATTAACAAGAATAAGATTACATTTTTTAATAGGAAGCAAATTTCAAGATACCTTAGTTCTTTCAATATATGAATGGAATAATATGAAATATTTCATTGATTTATTGTAATAAGCATTAAAATGGTCAATCTAATGTATGTATATATTAACCACTCGACAGTTTTATGCATTAACAAGAATAAGATTACAGTTTTTAATAGGAAGCAAATTTCAAGATACCTTAGTTCTTTCAATATATGAATGGAATAATATGAAATATTTCATTGATTTATTGTAATAAGCATTAAAATGGTCAATCTAATGTATGTATATATTAATCACTCGACAGTTTTGCCCGAGCGTGACTCGGGGCACGAAGTTTCTTTTTATACTGACGAGGCCGAGCCTCGTTCGGGCAAATCTTGTTTCCACTTGTCGGGAGTGTTTCTCCCGAGCGTCGTTTGGGCAGATCTTGTTTCAATTTGTTTTCTCCGAACGGAATATATTTTCGTATAGAATTTATTCGTTCACACTTCGTCATCGCGTTACGTCGCGTATTAAAAATTCTACTGTTAAGTGGTTAAAAAGCAAGAACCTTCAATGCTCAGTGATAGAATGCTTGTCTTCCATTTGGAGATTTTGAGTTTGATTCTCAATAATGACTTAATTAAAAGTTTCCACATTCTGGCCTATAAACATCTTTCACGTTTTTGCGAAAAGATTGGCAATGTTCAAATAAGCCCGTCTGATTGTATTGCATAAGATGAAAGTAAAATACCATTTACTTTTTCTCAATTTTGCTATACAAATTTGATAAAATTCCGATTGAATATAAATATTTTGGATATGCGGTAACATTCAAGTGCGAGTATTATTTGTAATCAATTATAAAAAAGTTTTTATTTTTGATAGCAAGCATTTTACTTAAGATTTTTTTGGTGTACGTGTTTTAAAATTTTCTGTCAGTAGTGTATATTAATATTCAAATAATATTATTTTGAACTTAAAAACTTCAAGTTTGGATTTATTCCCGTTATCGTGTTGAATTAATTAATCACTGCTTTACTTATTATCCGTATTCAAGAGTTTTTGTTGGTCAGTACTTAAAATTCTAACGTGAAAACATAAAGTTTTCACGTTGACTGCATTGTATGAGGTTGGAATTTCTTATTTTATTTTTCTTCTGTGTATTAAAACTTAAACTGAAAATTTTAAAATTTTCTCTTCTCCTTCATATTTATTGTAGTAGAAAAAAAAGCAGAAATCACATTGGCAGGAAGAAAAATAATTAATTTGGATAATTTTTTACAAGTTTATATCAAATTATAAACGGATGGTCATTCATCATACACGATTATTGTCAGAAATCAAAATCACATTTTACGTATTTATTATAATTAATTTTCAACTGTTCACAAATTCGAAAGTATGTCCACAACACAATGTTCTTACAAAAATACATTAAGAATCTTAATGATAAAATGATTTTCTAGAATTAGGCACTGGTATTACATGGCAGGTTTTAATTTAAGATTGCGTCATAAATTAAATCATTTTTTTGTATTGTATTTGAGCCAAAATGCTAATGTAACATCTCAGTATATTATTGTAGCTAGTTCTGAATGGCAATGAAACACTTATTCAATTGTCATTTCAAATACAGTGAAACCCGTTTTTAAGTTTTTAAATGGACTGATAAAACAAAACGTAATTAGAGGGAAAACGTAGATTCGGGGCTAGAAAAAAAAAAAAAAAATTGAAAATTATTTTTTATTTAGATAATCACGCAAATCGGTTTGGAGCATATTTTTGTGCTGGTTTTTAGCTCTTTCGATCTTATAAATCGATAAGAAAGTTTCGTCTTGTACGCTTTCAATGCTAGTAAAGTAGCTTTTACATGGTAAGGCCCTCAATATGCCTCATAGCATCTTCTTCTGTTGGAATCGGATTGGTTAAGTTTACCTCTTCTTCACCAGATGAGTTTTCGTGGATGTGACTGTCCACTATATCATCGTATTTTGAAGGTCGTACGTATCATACACGCGTTTTTTCGCCATGGGACCATATTGCATCGCACTTTTTTCAATCGATTCGCGATTTTTTATTATCGTAGCCAAAGCTGTAATGGGTATCCCCAGATCACGCGCGAGCAAAACACGTGAACCAACGTGTTTATTCACTTTTTCGAAAATTTTCCTTTTCTCTTGAATCAATGTTTTTCTTTGCTGAGACATTTGAAGGGATTTAACGAAAAATTAAAAGAAATGAAAAAAAATTAAATTGACATACGAAATACACGACAGTTGAAATTGTATGTACACGACCGACACGTTTAAAACACAAGCACAGATTGACCTGCCTATACAGTCTGCCTGCCTCTGATTCGTTAAATTTCCCACCGATTGCATCGTATTACACGACTCGTCCAACCTTGACCATGAGCGCTGCAGGTGCAGGCGCACACGTGTCTATAAATAGAAACAACATATATCTGCTTCCTAATATTCATTTCAAATATTTTAAATCGTCGCGCATTTAATTAAATATGTTTATGGTATAAATTGATTTGTATTTTAAATATTTCATACGTAAATGGCGGGAAACGAAAAACGTAAAAGCATGCACTAAATGTACTAAAATAAAACGGGATTGTAAAAATTGAACGCAAATAGCGGGAAAACGTGAATTCCGGGCGCGTAAAAACGGGGTTTCACTGTATGTAGATAATAAAATTACTCATTTCAGTGCCACAGCACAACTGTGTCTCGATTATCAGGTGTGCGATAAAATCAAATTACTCATTTCAGTGCCACAGCACAACTGTGTCTCGATTATCAGGTGTGCGATAAAATCAAATTATTCAGAGTCCATTCGGGTTGAGCCGTGGCTTAAGAGACTTAGAAACATAACTTTTAAATCTATCAATCAATAGATATGTACAAAATTATTTCAACCAAAAATGAGTGGAACGGAATTAAAGTTTTTTTTTTAAATTAATAAATATGTCGACGTCAAGCCGGTATCCAGGAAAAGGCCAGCTTATGACGGTTGAGAGTTAAAAAAAGATTCTTGTAAAAGCCTTATACTTTTCGAGTTATAGGCATTTTTTTTTAAATTGTGAAAGTAGCCGCTACCCTGCGCCAAATGTTTATATGCCGTGACTACAAATTGCTATATTTTATGATTTTAATGGTTATATCGCAATCCTGGATAACCCTGCTATTAGTCAGAGTCCGATATAAAATAAAAAAAAAAAACCTTAACGTTCGAAAAAAAATTGTTTTTGTCCGATCATAAAAATTAATATTTTTTATCAGCTAACTTTAACTCATCATACTGTAAAAATAATGTACTACGCTAACCTGACAAGTTACATCAAAAGATGGCCTGTTAATTTCAAAATGGTACAATGCATACCTACTACTCCTTTAAAAATAATTAAAAAAAATAAATTAGCATATAAACATTTGGCGCAGGGTAGCTACTTTCACAATTTTCAAAGAAATGCCTATAACTCGAAAAGTATAAGGCTTTTGCAATATTTTTTTTTTAACTCTGAACCGTCATAAGCTGGCTTTTTCCTCGATACCGGCTTGACGATTGAGTTACGGGACACTCTGTATTGTGTGACCATTTAATATTGCCTAACATTGTTTTTGAGAAGTATTTTATACTGAAAGTATACATCTAAAATGTATCGATCATAATTAATTAAATTCTACATAAATTTTGAATGTGTAACTGGGTTTTTTTCAAACATAGTTGTTAAGTGTATCGGCATAAAGCCGTTTGTCGTAACACATGTTTATTGCACTAAATTGTTTCTGGAATGTTTGTATTGTCAGCGTACTTTGTAAAACCTAAATCTTATAGAGTACTCTATACAGTAGACAATCAAACACATTTGTTAAGTGTATCGGCGCATAAAACCGTTTGTCGTAACACATGTTTTCTGCACTAAATTGTTTCTGGAATGTTCGTATTGTCAACCTACTTTGTAAAACCTTAATCTTATAGAGTACTCTATACAGTAGACAATCAAACACATTTGTTAAGTGTATCGGCGCATAAAACCGTTTGTCGTAACACATGTTTTCTGCACTAAATTGTTTCTGGAATGTTCGTATTGTCAGCCTACTTTGTAAAACCTTAATCTTATAGAGTACTCTATACAGAAGACAATCAAATATAGTTGTTAACTGTATCGGCGCATAAAGCCATTTGTCGTTAGATGTCATTAAAAACATGCATATAATCAAAAGCAATACGATGAAAATTTTCATAGAGGATATTGTAATTTGTTTTATCCTGTGCTTTTTTTTAAAAAAAAAAAGGTGCCGGAGCTCACTTCTTGTCAAGCTTTTTGTAAACCGTAAAAAAGGTGATGGAACTTCACTCCATTGCGCTCCACCACAAAAAAAAGGTGCGGGAGCTCACTTTTGTCAAGCTTTTTGTATACCGTAAAAAAGGTGGTGGAACGCTGTTCCACTGTGCTCCACCGCAAAAAAGCACTGGTTTTATCAAACACTGTTTTTTCCACTTTTTGTAACGGTATAACACAACTCTCCCCTGATGATGAGGTGTTAGGGTTATACTGTCACAAAAAGTGGAATAAACAGTGTTTGATAAAACAAATTACAATGTCCTTAAACATCCACAACGTTAATGCCTTAACTATAAGCAATATATATTTCAGAAAGGAGTTAATATATTTTTTATCAATTAATGTCGAACATTCAACGCAATGTTCATATAAAATGTCTTTTTAAATAAAATGTTAGTTTTATTAAAAGAATCTTAGATTTTATGTTTGATGTTCTCCACATACATATTTGTAGATTTACATTACAACCAGATAATTATTTATTTAGTGTGCACTTCAAATATGAAGTTTTATTTATAATGACATGCATAGAATGTTTACTTTATTTTAAACATTACTCCGATACCCTATAATTGTGAATGGGTTAATAGAAGTGTCCATAAAATTATAAAATATCACTGTTTTTTACACTGTTATGTATTCATCATAATATATTATTGTTATTTGTGCAATGAGCTATAATGCAATAATATACTCATTATTGTAATAGTTCAGTGTAGATGCCATTAAAACAATGTATATACAGTCAAAAGCAATTAAATGGATTTTTTCATATTTAAACATCACTCAATACACTATAATTTTGAATGTATTAATTAATACATATATGTATCCAGATAATTATGAAATATAACTGTTACTTTGTTACATAGTAGATTCATCATAATATATTGTTATTTGTGCAATCAGCCATTTAATACTATATTCATCATTATACTAAAGACAATGTAGCATGGTCCCAGTGACAGACAGTTCGCAAATTGGCCCATTGTAACGACGTTCAGTAATTTTAATTATTTTATCAACTTTAATATTAGCCTCGATTCTAATAAATAGCAAGTTATTTAGGTAAATACATTGCATAAAACTAACAATAATGACAAATTAATACATCTTGTTACAAATTAGCAAAAAATATGTCAGTTTGTTAAAATCAAATAATATTTGGCGACGTACGTCAAAAGTCACTACGTTAGTCCGCATTGGCTAAGAATGGGGTATACGGTAATTGGATTTTGGATTTTTTTTATATGTAAAATTAAATGTTCGTAATTAGTTTTAATTCATAGTGGATCTTGGCCTATTTAAAGATATATACAAATCATACAATACTTTAGAAAGTCAGTATAATGAAAATTAGGAATTAAAACGGCAGTTTAGAGAAAAACAATTTTTCGATTTATAAAAAAGACTATTCGATTTGTAAAAAAAAAAACGATTTTATCCCATCCCTTTTAGACATGACATTTCAAACGTCACAGAGACCATGCTACATTTTCTTGAGTATAGTTCATGGTAAATGTCATTATGCAATGATTTTTTCCATAAAGCAGTTAATATACTTTTTAACAATCAATAATCAATACAATGCTTATTGTAAAATTTTGCCAGTTTTATTCAAGAGTCTTTCAGATTTCATTCATTAATTTATTTACTCAATCCACAATCAAGTAGGGCCTAAGATAACAAAAAGAATTTGATATTTAAAACAAAAACTAGGTTCAGTTCAAAAAATATATAAATAAAGTACAGCTCATAGTAAACGTATTCTTTTATGAACTGCGTTTTATAAAAATACTTGAAATAATATTTTCTATTCTGGGAAAAAATCTATCTAGATTATATTTCATATTCCCCTCGACGTATACACATCAATTGCAGTTGTGTAGGGCTTGTGACTTAATTATTAATATCTCGTCTATAATGTCCTCAAATGGTTTATCATTTAGTTATTTTGTCTATCAATATCTATTCCGTATTCACACCATCGTCAGTCCTTTACACTTCTGCTCGTAACAATTTATTTTTATAGATTAATATCTAATAGAAGTTAATACTTCGACAACGGTTAGTCAAATGCTACGTTTGGTCAGTGTTATTGCATGGACCGTGGAATCGTGAACCCCTCAAAGTTGGTAGTATGAACCGACTTGAAGCATTCGAAATGTGGATACACCGGAGATTGCTACGGATACCCTGAACGGATATGGTCAGCAACACGAGGGTTCTTCAAAGAGCTAAAGTTGATAGAGAGTTGCTGACTAATATTAAAATCCGAAAGGTGTCCTATTTGGGTCATGTACTTAGAGGAGCAAAGTACAAATTACTGCACCTGATCATCCAAGGCAAAATAGAAGGCCGAAGAGGTGTTGGCAGGAGGCAAATCTCCTGGCTCCGCAATATACGTGATTGGACGCAATTTACGTAATTGGACATTGGCATAAGGGACGTTGGAGATCTTTTTCGGGCTGCCGGGGATATCTACTCTCAGGTGATTTTTCAACGTTGGGGGGACCTGACACGATACTGAGAAGAAGATATTGTAAAACAGAAGGTATTGCATGAAAGTACTGCTTCTACTGCCAGTTACACTTCTATCTTGGAGCATGCAGAAGTCATAAAGTCCACTGCGAGGATTGAGTGTCTAGTTTTTTGGCCGACTCTTGATGATAAAGATACAATTTATAAACGAGACGTGTCGTTCAGTTTTATGTCCCTGAGATGTTCGTTTATTTTTATCAGTCGATACTCATCATAATAACGCTCGTATTTGTATAGCGCACGCAAGTATCTTCATCTCATTTTAAGACACCTTTGCATTCGACACTGGAGCTATATCGGGTTCTGAGAAGCAAATGTCAAATGAAACATTTTCACTCGAGTCAGGGTCCCCCGTCCAATTGTCCGATGAGATTCTGCTGAATGCTGGCATTCCGCAGGGTGATATACTGTCACCCTTATTTTCAATCGTCATTGACTCCATAACTAGACAGCTGCGGAGCAAACATTGTCGATACGCTGACAATCATTAATTGTACACTAGCTTCCATCTCCGAGACGTTTCTTATGTTGCGGTGATCTAAAAAAAAAACGCTTTCTTCTCGACTCCTTCGAAATAACAATAAATTTTCGTGAGAAGTCGGCATCTTCTGTCTAAATCCTTCCAGCATTTTTCCTCCATTCGAATGGATAACTCTATTATTCTGAATTTATCACATGTCAAAAATATATTAAATTTCACATATTCACAAAAATGTTATTAAATTAGAACCATCTATGGTATATAAAATAAAATAGTTAAAAGAAGTAAGATTGTCTATGGTAATTAAAGTATTAAATTAATGATAGTTAAGAGTAATGTTTCTAAAGCCTGTGTAAATATTGTGTATAGGATTGGATTATTTTAAAAGGATTTCTAATTTCCTAACCAGAAAAAATATTTACATTTCAAATGAAACTTGAATAGTTAGTCAAGTTTATGAGTTAAAAGAAATTTATCTTCAAACACTAGTTTAGATTCTAATATATATATATATATATTAAAATAGTTTTTCGGTTCACCGCGTATTGAATTTATAGGTAATTCGACGTTTCGTCCAGTATGTCTGGACATTTTCAAGTTTAAGGACTAGTTTTAACAAGATGGCGTATTAACATCTACGTTAAATTTATTAATTCTTGAAAATGTCCAGACGTACTGGACGAAACGTCGAATTACCTATAAATTCAATACGCCGTGAACTGAAAAACTATTTTAATATGTTTAGCACCCGCGAAAACATACAATTCAACATATATATATATACATAGAGTTTTGTAAAATCATTTAATTATTTTGATGAGTGCAGAATTTTGTAAATTATCTGTTATTTTTTGAGTATTTAGCGAGTATTCCGCTTTGTTTGTGTGGAAGTAGATTTCATTAATGTATGTATATTCATTTATTGTGTATTTGTAGGGCTTATTTATGAAATTCTTCAAAATTATTCCTTTAGAATATTATTTTTTACTCTGTATTTATACATAAGTCATTAATTCAAAAATTATTTGTCATGTACAAGGTGTGTTTATGTCTATAAATGAAAACTTGCTCATAAGGAATACCTATACATAGCGTCGATCTATTGAATTGTTGTATATGAGAATACTTAAATATAAAATGGTGTATTTTAATAAATAGAAAAATTTTGAAAGAGTCAACGATGCAATTTAAGAAAAAAATATATATATAGACCAAAATTGATATCTCACCCTAAAGTAAAAAAAAAGTAACGAGTCATATTGTGGTGTATAATTGATATCCCACCCTAAAGTAAAAAAAAAGTAACGAGTCATATTGTGGTGTATAATTGATATCCCACCCTAAAGTAAAAAAAAAGTAACGAGTCATATTGTGGTGTATAATTGATGTATGTATATATTGTTTCAGTATTTAAAAAAGGGTCGGATCAGTATAGAAAATTATGAATTTACATAAGAAATTAAGACAATGATATACAGATATGTAAAAAATAATTTTTCATTAGAGGTTATAAATCTATTTTTTTAGTGTTTTTACAATTTCATACAATTTCATCTTCAATTTGAGTTTCACTTTTGAAAATAGGCTAGTTACTTATTTGATTTCTTTGTATAGATAAAATGATACACGTACGTGTATCATTGTGGATATTAATATTCTTATTTGTATTGTCACCTTTCTAGGGAATGTAAGAAAACTGAATTTTAGCATTGAATAAATAAATACATCATTAGAGAACCAATTTGTACCAAAAATTATTATTGTAAATAAGGTTTTCTGTAAGCTCCTGTATTTAAGTTTCCAATTGATCGAGAGTTTCTTTTACTTAACTGTAATCGCAATCGCAGTTGCAATCGCATGTTTTATCGTTCCTTTTTTATTGGATTATTATTATATTACCATATGATGAACTGAGGACACGAAATATCCGCGGCGTTACGCGTGATCACATTGTTAATCACATTCTTTTAAATAAAATCACAGTTTACATTGCTACGAGATCTTTAATTTATATATATATATATATATATATATATATATATATATTTGTTTTAAGATTTTCACGGATGAATGAATATGTCATTTTGGTTTTACGGTTTATCCGCGTAGTTTGAGATAATTGTCTCCGAGCTTTCGACAGAATCGCATCTGTCATCTTCTTGGGAGTTATTTGTAAACTGTTTTGTGTAGTGATGTTGACTTTTGTTTTAATTCTTCCTCTTTTTCTTTTCTTTTTTTGAATCGAAGAAGAACTAGTGAAAGACAGAGCAACCGATTCAAAAAAAGAAAAGAAAAAGAGGAAGAATTAAAACAAAAGTCAACATCACTACACAAAACAGTTTACAAATAACTCCCAAGAAGATGACAGATGCGATTCTGTCGAAAGCTCGGAGACAATTATCTCAAACTACGCGGATAAACCGTAAAACCAAAATGACATATATATATATATATATATATATATATATATATATATATATATATATATATATATATATATATATATATATATATATATATATATATATATATATATATATATATATATATATATATATATATATATATATATATATATATATATATATATATATATATATATATATATATATATATATATATATATATATATATATATATATATATATATATATATATATATATATATATATATATATATATATATATATATATATATATATATATATATATCGTTGTTATTCTCTCACCGTAGTAATTCTGGATATTTGTTATTAGTTAAGTATTAGCGCGTAAGGACTTATTATTTAAGGTAATTGTATAAATTGAAAATTAAACTTGTGTCACTGTTGCTTACTTATTGTTAATGAATCTGTGCAAATATTTTCCAAGTTTTTAATGATTCCTTTTAGTCATCCAAAAACGTAAAAACATTTTAGTCATCCAATAATGATTTTGGTTAATTTAACCTTTTGGGATGTCAACTGGAAACAATGTCTCGTCGCATCATCTCTTTTAGAATCCCAAAATTTAGTTGTATAACGCAATCAACTAGTGTTAGCTTGTTGATAATATCATATGTGTATTATGTTATGGCTTAGGTGTTAAAAAACTAAATGTATTTGCGCAATATTTTCCATATCCATTCAGTAAACACGAATATGAAGGGGAAAATGTGTTTTATGTATTTTACCGAATTACCAAAAGGTGTCATATTAGTTGTTTTATAAAGTTTTGGATGATTTTAACAAATCATATTTTATGTTGAACCAAAATTGTTCAAAAACAAATATTTCCATTTTGAGAGGGTCAAGGTCTTATTTATGTTTGTGAAGTGATTGTTTCAGTTGTGAGTTCCTTTATGATATAATTTCCTCATGCCTAAACTACGAAGGGTGCCTCAGGGCAGCTGTCGCTAGAACACTGAACACCTCTCCTCTCTCTGATCCGGTCCCATCTGGGATCGAGTGTCTGGGGGGGGGGATCTTAATTATATCATTTTAATATAGATTGCGTAATTAATGTTAATATTAAGATCATATTAACAGTATGGGTAGGTTATTTATATAGGGAATAATTTGGTAGGTATTTTAATAATATCCTTCATTTTTATATGAAAATATTTGGGAAATGTCTGTAAAATGAACTAAATAAGAAACCCTGAGTGGTTCATCGATGGAAAGTGTACATTTTCTTTGTTTACTGATTGATTGACAATTAATTTAGAGTAATTATTAAATGGAGAATGTTTATTTTTTGAACAAAATATAGAAATAAAGTGTCCTAAAATAAATGTACCGCATTTAGTGTGGCACAGTTTGATTATTATACCGGCGTCTCAATTTCTGCTGGTGTTGCATAACATAATGATCATTATAAATGAAGATAAATCCATCCGGATAAAATGTACCGCATTTAGTGTGGCACAGTTTGATTATTATACCGGCGTCTCAATTTCTGTGGGTGTTGCATAACATAATGATCATTATAAATGAAGATAAATCCATCCGGATAAAATGTACCGCATTTAGTGTGGCACAGTTTGATTATTATACCAGCATCTCAATCTCTGTGGACGTTGCATAACATAATGATCATTATCAATGAAGATAAATCCATCCGGATATAATGTACCGCATTTAGTGTGGCACAGTTTGATTATTATACCAGCATCTCAATCTCTGTGGGCGTTGCATAACATAATGATCATTATCAATGAAGATAAATCCGGATAAAATGTTTACATTGTTTTCAATATTAAGGACCAAAATAAAGGACAAGTTTTCTCAGTTGGTAATTTGCAATTAAACAAATATTCTCTTTAATATAATAAAATAACAATTGACGTGAGTCACTTTTGATTGTTGTGTTTGCATTTGATATAAAAAAAAAAACACTGGAAAACATGTTACTGGTACTGATAGAAATATTAATAGCTTAAGTTTTAATAATTAATTTGATGATAGTTCTAACAATGACTAAAGAAGTGTTTCATTGAGTCGCTATTGTGATTGAAATATTCTATAAAATATATATTTATCATGCTGTGTATGAATAGAATTAGTCAATATTAGACGACAGAGCAATGGTGAATTTAACAGAGAACTAAAAGTTTCCAGTAAAACTATAGACTATCTGGACTGGACATTATCTTTTATTTTATCCATGTGTGTGTGTACAGAATACTCGGTTACCTTTCATTCTTTCACTCCGTGACACCTGTTTAAAGGTGTCACGTGAACAGCGCGGTAATTATTCGAAAGGGTTTCAAAGGAACGGTATAAAGTAAAGTAAAGTTAAATTATTACGGAGATCTGTATGCGTGCGTATAAGACAGTTTCCAATCTCTTAACCAACTTTTAAAAGAGTGCGCTCAATTCTATTATTTGTAATTTAACGGAGATTAGAAAACGTACAAAAGTAAAAATCTGTTTTTGGCTTTGATGTAAACAAACTGAAATCAAGAATAAAATTTGCAGTTAAATAACTCTTCAAGAACATGCGGGGGAATAATTTTTTCATTGTATTTAAATTATAACCGGTTGTGTGAATACACTGTCAAAAATGAGGAGCCCTCAGATCACAGTGCATATTTTCAAATGTATGATAATATCATTTCAAATGTATGATAATACTCAGCGAGAATTGCCCATAATATGACTATTTACATAGAGTGGCAGATAGTTAGACATTACATACTTGTTTATATTATAATTTTTATCTATTATAATAATAATTCCGCTGGAAAAGATAAAAAAGCCAATTTTCAAAACTTAAACTCAAATTAAATATATTATACGTTGTAACGATTTTCTATTATTAATTTCATTATTTAAGGAATAGAGTTATTTCAAATTCATAAGTCTTATTCGGTACTTTGCTAATGTTCTTTATATTACGAAGATAATTAACTCGCACATTGTAAGATATCAGCTTTAGAGTTTATTATATCGAGAATTTTGAGAGAAAAAAAAACAGGTTGGTTTTTACTACACTCCTTTTATATAATTATGAACACATGTTTAATTAAAGAGTTCAGGTCCATTAAGTTCACGTTACCTTTCAAAGTTGAATGACATATGACACCTGGTTCTGTCTCTAGTATTGATCAGTGGTCGATGGATAAAGATACATTTTCATTGGTAGAAGGTGTACTTTATTGTTCATAGTCGACTGCTATCTTGCATTTGTTTAAGAATGCGCTCATGGTGTCTTGTGGCTCACTCGATGACGGGCGACTCACGGTGTCTTGTGGCTCACTCGATGGTGTCTTGTGGCTCACTCGATGACAGGCGACTCCGGAGCCTTATATTTGTTTAAGAATGCGCTCATGGTGTCTTGTGGCTCACTCGATAGTGTCTTGTGGCTCACTCGATGACAGGCGACTCCGAAGCCTTATATTTATTTTTGGCTCGAGATAATTTGGTCACTGAGTTTTTCGCAAGAAATTATAATTTCTATAGTTTTTTTCAAATCGAACATATAACCCTCGGTATATTGACAAATGTACTCGAGTATATCATTTGTATTCTGTATGTAATTAGGTCCCACATCCCGAGTGTCGAGTATTAATTGTATTGTCTTTCCGTTTCTCTTCACGCTGCCGTTATTTTCGATAAAATTCAAGTTTTCATATAATCGGAAACAGTCAGATAGAAATGTTCTTCTCATTCCGAGATCGGATTACCTGATTCAGTAAGTTGTTTCAATTTAAAATTTGAGAATAAATTCTAGTGTGACAATAATTATATTTTTTATGTATGTGATTATTTATTTCAAAAAATCTTTGATCTGTTCAAGCTGGAGTTTTTCTATATTTTAAAAGCAAGAATCACCTGACCACCCGATCACACAGCCTTCACTTATTAACCATAGACGTCTTTATATCAATTTTCCTTTTATTATCAACGTTGAATAAGGTTTTTAGAAAACTATATTGTAAAATTTTCATATTAGTAATACAGCCTAATTTTCTATAGAGACACATTTATTTGTAAATTTACTTTGAATTATTAAATAATTACTTTGTAAAGAAAAATACGTGCAGATTTTGAAAATTGCGTACAACTAATTTATTTGATACTGGTGGTTGGTAATAAAATTAAATTGCCTCTCGTAGACTAAATTTGGTAATGAATATTGATATTGAAATTTAAAACGTTTGAACATAAAGATTTTGCGATATATAGGGTCTTTCAAATTGAGCGCTTTTTAAAATTCTCGGATAAAATACAGATGGCGTCGCGAACTTGCCTGGGTCTTGTGACATTTGAGAAGTGTAATGTATGACATTTATAAAAATGGAGTCATATGCAATGCAACAACGCGTTAAAATTGTTAAATTATTTTATGAAAATGGGCGTTCAGTGAAAAATGATCTTAGAAAATATTTACGGGTCCATCTGAAAGCACTATCAATCGAATTGTTAAAAAATTTCAAGGAACTGGTTTGGTGGAAGATAAAAGAAGAGAAATATATAGCCGTAGCGGTCGTTCACAAGAGCATATTGATTTGGTCCAGCATCGTGAAAGTGTTGCTAATGACTCAGAAATGTCCATTAGTCGACGTTCACAAGTTGGACTCGGTGAATCCACAACATGGCGTATTTTACGAAAAGATTTAGCTCTGAAGGCACATAAGGTTCAAATAACACAGGAACTAAAGCCATTGGATCATGCAAAACGTCGTGTATTTGTCAATTGGTTCAAAGAATAACCAGATGAATTAAAAAAAGCCCTCAATTTGAAAGACCCTATATATCGATCGTCCAGTTCATTACTCAGACAACTCCAAATAACCTGTTTTGAGATAATGAGAAAAGCAATATTATAATCGTCACCATAAATCAAATACTATTCATTTTTGCCCGACTTATATATTTTATCAATAGATGTTGATAAAAATCTATTGATAAAATATATAAAACTCGGGCAAAAATGAATAGTATTTGATTTATGGTGACGATTATAATATTGCTTTTCTCATTATCTCAAAACAGGTTATTTGGATTTGTCTGAGTAATGAACTGGACGATCGATATATATATATATTTTGTTTATTTATAATCCGTCCAAATTCTCAGATATGATTTGTGATTAAAATAATTGTTTTCGTATTTAATTATTGATTTGATATTGATATCAATTGACTAATGGAGCAATTCAAGCTGTCAATTTTACATTGTTGAAATTACTTGAATCACACATAATAAAAAAACTATAGCATAAATATTTATTTGCCACGTTTAATCAATTTCTTAAAAGTGTGTGTTTTTTTTTGTTTTTCATCACCGGCACAAATTATACTATATACTGTTTGACTAGCAGTTATTTAAAAAAAATGTGAAATTAAATTTTAAGTTAGTCTTCCATACACTTTGTGAGTTTCGGTAATGTTTAATTTATTAGCCAATTTTTTAGATAAATTTTTTTTTCATTTTTACTATTATTTTCAGAAACTTGTACAACAGACTCGATAATGTGATTGAAAATTAATCTGCTTTATTATAATAAGAATATTATTACTATAGAAAAAGTTAAATACGGATGTGGGTCTTAATTTTTATATTGTTTTTATGATAAATGTTATATTAGTCAATGGTTTAGTCTAAACAGTAACTGAAATGATGTGTATATTTTTTAATGAAATAGTTTTTCACCTTTTTAATCATTATTAGGAACAGTGTGGAATTACATTAAATTATGTACTCTGGTTTTTCTTAATTAAAATTTGTAATTTAACATTTTTCATAGATTTTATGTGTAGAGGGTTAAATTATTTTATGTCATTGGTTATACTTCTTGACGTGTCGATCAGACTACCTGAGCGCATTTCTGCCCTCAGTTTTTTCCATCCAATATTTGATCATCTCTATGACTTTGGGAGTAGCCTCATCTGGATCTCTTAGACCTTGGCAATTAGTTTGAACACGTGCGCTATGGATTGCCTCTCGCTGCACTCCCAATTCTTACCCTTAGGACAGAGTCTTCATCTCACAGTGTTGTCAATATGAAAAGGCTAATTAATACCGTTCTGCATCTTGTCGATCGTGATTATGTACACGTTTGACTTGAGTTTATTAAACCTTCCCTTACGGTGTTAAAATTGAAACGCGTGCTCCGGTGTTGGGTAGTGAGTACGCAATAAAAAATTAGCGATTTTAAATCGGAAAAATAAGAACATTCATAGATAATCCCCTTAATTAATTATAATTGAAGTTAAAAATTATAATAATTGAGATTTATTTGCTGAAAACATTAAAAAACCATCTGGCAACGCTCACGGAACGGGCGTACGTGTAACCTATTTGCAAGCCTAGAAGCTACCGTGGCGCGGAACGTCAGTCGCATACCCCGGCGCTTACGCTTATGCTTGCGACGTTGAGACAATTCAGCTCCTCGCAATTCAGTGGAGTATGCAAGAGTGAGATGCGAATATGGTGTCGCGCTTCCCGCATACTATTCACCTATCATAAAGACACAAGGTCGAGGCACTTACAGCGTTTAAATGCGAATTTGTTTCCGATATCTTCACAAAATACCCACGATGTAGTGGATAAATTCTGATTATTATTAATATTATTTTTTAAATCAATGCGTAAATATATTATGGAGGAATACCTATAGTAAAATGTTAACCTTGTATTTATAATATTTATAGAGATATTGATGGTTATTAGAAGCAACGTGTAGAAGATACCCAACACAGGAAGGAAAGGTTAAAATAGCATAGATAATTTAAAAAATACGACTATATGGTATGGAAATGAAAAATTCATTCCACGGAATCAAGTTAAAATTTTGCTAAAAACTAGGAAAAAAATAAATACTCGTTAAGTTTCATCTATAATTAAAGTTATAAGTTTTATCTAATGTTAAATTCTAGGCCCCTGTAACGGAATAAAAACCAATTGTACAATACACAGATTTCTTATCACAAAACTCTTACTCTACTCACTTAGTGAATCTTTTTCATCACATTGACGATGTTTTGACAATTTTTATTTGCTGATATATCGCATGCCAAACGCATGTGCATACTAAAATCACCGACTTATTAAGAAATAGTCGCAACGATCAAGCAAAGTAAGTCAAGGAAAACTTTAACAATAGACCTGCAAATCTGAGGAACATTTAACTATCAGTCTGCAAAGCCTACTATATCTCACAGTTTGCCTGCTATATAATATACCCGTTTCGATATTAGCAGTTAATATTTCGATACAGAGAACCGATTACTGCCATAATAATTTATTGCCGTATTCATTTGTAATTTGCCTTAGAGAAGGTCATTTTAAATTATCTTTCAAAAGTATTTCAAAATAAAAGAGTTGTATTGCATTTTGTTAGGCTAGATGACACTTGACTTCCATCCGTGGGTTTCGGGTTCGGTTCTCGATGGGATCCGAAAAAAAATAATGAAAAGGGTTTAAGTTTGGTTAACAATAGTGAAACATGTTAGATTTGCGCATCTGTTATCTCTTCACTGCAGGGTGATATTGCCAACACGTGCGATGATGAAGACTCGATTAATGGGGCCGAAGACAGTGTTGTCTCCCAGCCACGCTCTTCAATATGTCCGAATCACCAGTTCAGATATGTTGAAGTGTACCGTATGAATTAAAAAAAAAAAATGTTAGCTATATACTATAATAAATGTTTTTCAAAATTTTACCAAAAAGATTTTGTTTTTTTTTTTGTACACATGCTAGTTAGTGTACGTACATGAATAAATTTTTTTTAAGATAAATATTTGTTGCATTGTTTTATTTAACGTGTTCCCCGCGGGAAGCACAAACGCCTGTGATCTGACGACAATCCAAGTTTCAAATCACAAATACTTAAAAAAAATGACACAAAACCGGAATAAAAATTGAACTAAAATTTAAAATAATCTTTATTCTAGCGACATCTCCGAAAACCTTGTCAAATAATATATTAGTTTATGAGATATTGTTGAATAAACAGGGCGCTGAATTTTTTTGGTTTCTCAATATTTCCAGCATTAACGACCTGTCGCGCGGATCGAGTCCTGCGATGAGTCTCTCTTACGTAAATAAACATTACTAAGTCTCTCTTACGTAAATAAACATTACTAGTGCTATATGCATTTGATCGGGTGAGTGTCATGAAGCATCGATTTGATCGTAGCATTCCTTTGTTTATTTTACGTAATGTTTAGTTTATCTCCTTTATTTAATGAGTCTCCTTAAGAGTAATGACTATTATTTATTATCAGAAAATTACTTAAGTGTCATGTTTACTTGGTGTTGTAATCAAATATCAGTGGTTCTAAACAAAATATGCGTTTAAACTTATAAATTAAAAAAAAACGCTGAAATTGTGCCGCGCACAGGATTCGTGGAATTTGATTTTTAACGCGGTGAACAGGTTAAATACGTAAAACAACAAATAATCTTGCAAAAATAAAATACAATGTCTGATTATCATTCCAAAAAGGGAGACAGCAATCGCGTTATGGTTCCCAATTATTATAATTTTTTTTTCTTAGCAGCATTTAAAAGTCGGGGTACTTCTGTAGTCGCTATACTGACACCGAAAATGTGAGTTGAATTAGTGTATAAAATAAATATCGCCCATTAGTTGATAAAATCCATAACACTAATCAATATTATTCTGATTTACTTAACAAAGGTGTTGACAAATGTCAGCCGAGACTTACATATTTTCTTTTTACTTTTTTTTATTCAATCAATTATACTAGCACAATTATTATATTTGACAATGTAGATGGAAAGCTGTTATGTGATATTATTATTTTTTTGTACTGTACTTAATATGATACTTCTTCAGAGCATTTCAAGTTTCACACGTTATTACAAGTTTTTAATTAGTTATGAATTTGCATTATTATAACTGTTTTCGAAACATTTTCACTTATGCGACTGTGCCCTTCAGTTTGTTTACTTGTGGTCCAAAATCAATTTGATAATCCAAAATAATTCATAGTTGATCATAATCATATTAAAATAATAATCAATATTCATTGAATGTATATTTAATATAATAATATCGCTGTGATACAAATGTTTTTTGAAGCACAAAATGTGTTTTTATTTAAATCACCCATTAGATTAATTTTTTTTAACTAGTTAATTTTGATTTGATACGGGTTCATCTACAATAGTCACAATCATTAAAAAATCTACAAAACTTCTTATGAGAAAAAGGTCTTATGAGATAATAAGGAATAACCTTATAATCCTCAAGGATAATAAGGTATAACCTTATTATCCTCGAGGATAATAAGGTACAACCTTATTATCCTCGAGGATAGTTAGTAAACTTGGTGCAACTTAGGGTTTCAATTTACGAGTATCTTGATTATGAATTCAGTTCAGTTCGATCCCAACATTATGTTATGGGATACAAAATAAGTCCCCATTCAGCGCGGTCTACACTAGAAGATCGAAATCTTTTTTGTTTTATTTTATAAGCGCGACGTCACACAGCACTGATGGAAAAGGAACTGTCCTAAAGGACTTCCTCTCCGGTGGTGAACACACCACCCAGGACAAGCACCACATAATTTGGGAACCACTGACTTAAATCAGGATACAAATTTAACAAGTCGAAAATTATATTTTGAAATATAATTCACGTTTAATTCATACTCAAATAATTTTTTTTTCCAATATCTCTTAAGTAAATATCTGCCTAAAATAAATATTTTATATTTTAAAATAATACTTCCTGTATGTATTATAATTGAGAGAAATAATGTGTGGGTTTTCCTTTACACTTTTATTTTGATTATATAATAAAAGAAAGCATATTTTGATTATACTCGTATAATAAAAGGAAGCAGATTTTTAATAGCAACCCACTTAATAATATCCTTTGATAGCCTTTTTATGTATCAGTTGTAATCACAGTTTTTAATTTATAGCTTCCCTACTCATGCCCTCTTGTAATATAGTGTGAAAATTACTTATTTTTTTAGTTATTACAAATATTATATTTATGAATTTACAATAAAAGTTGCAATCAAATGAAATCAAATGATGTGAAAATTTCTTATTTTTTTAAACTACAAATATTATAAATTTACAATAAATAGCAAATACAATGTGAAAATTACTTATTTTTTTTTTGTAATAACATATATTTATTATGAATTTAAATAATATGGAAAGAATAATGATTCTGGTATAACGATATATGACAGCATAAGGAATAGTGTAATAAAGAATAAGTATTTATTTAGAGACTGACGTAATAAGAAGGATTATGGAAGGAATCTTGAGACAGTTAAGAGGGGGCATATTGAGAGAATAAGTAGCGAAAGACTTACAAAACATACATATGTCAGGAGTTGTAGAGGTACACCAAGGAAATAATGGAATGAGATAGCTGGAGAAATGAAGTGAAGGAAAAATAAGATGTATGAGAAACAGAAGAGCATCTATGACAATATGTATGGATGTGGACTAGGAGAGAGTTGTGTGCTTGGGTAGAAAGGTGTGGAGATCTGTCTACATTAACCCTTCCCTTACGGTGATAAAAATAATACGCGTGATCCGGTGTTGGGTAGTGAGTACGCAATAAAAAATTAGCAATTTTAAATCGGAAAAATAAGAACATTCATAGATAATCCCCTTAATTAATTATAATTGAAGTTAAAAATTATAATATTTGAGATTTATTTGCTGAAAACATTAAAAAACCATCTAAAAACATTAAAAAACACTCACGGAACGGGCGTACGTCTAACCTATTTGCAAGCCTAGAGGCTACTAGTGGCGCGGAACGTCTGTCGCATACCCCAGCGCTTACGCCGTTGCTTGCGACGTTGAGACAATTCAGGTTCTCGCAACTCAGTCTAGTATGCAAGAGTGAGATGCGAATATAGTGTCGCGCTTCCCGCATATTATTCACCTATCGTCAAGACGAGGCACTCGCAGCGTTTAAATGCGAATTTGTTTTCGATCTTTACAAAACACCTCGATGTAGTCGATAAATTCTGATTATTATTAATATTATTTTTTAAATCAATGCGTAAATATATTATGGAGGAATACCTAAAATCTTAACCTTGTATTTATTATATTTATAGAGATATTGATGGTTATTAGAAGCAACGTGTAGAAGATACCCAACACAGGGAAGGAAAGGTTAAAAAGGAATATGAGATGATGGTATACTACATACTACATACTAGTATACTACATACCGTCACACCGTTTCCCTGTCGGGGCAAGCTGAGAGGACAGTGTCAGACATACCTATCTCAACACACATATTTAGCCTCTTGTGCATACATACAACTTTTATAATTGTTCTTTACATTTACTTATTTCAAAATATTCACTTGATCCAGGCATACTTTTCTTGGTTTCCTCTACCACGCCTTTCTTGGTTTCCTCTACCACACCTTTCATGGTTTCCTCTACCACACCTTTCACTCACATATGCACTGTGCAATTGTTTTGTTAGTCTTCCTTCATTCATTTGTTCCATATGCTCATACTTTGTCCACGTATTTTTCTCAGTGCTCGCAGTTGTACACCATTTATTTGACTCCTCAGTTAATTTCCACATCCATATTTCACCACTCCCATAATACATCAAAGTTGATGCTTTGTGGGCTATCTTAGTATATTTCATACTGTTCGAGTACATATGTTTTAGTACCTCATTTACTTTGTTTCCTATGGTACAATATCTCTGGTAGCTTTTCCATCACTGTAAAAATAGAAAACTAGTATTATACCCAAATAGCAGTATTCCTCAATTTACCCATATATTGCATTCACTTCCTTCCATACTTTTCTCATACTAAGACTTTCTAGAGTAGAATAGTCTCGTACTATGACCCCCTTAATACCATATTCATTCAATATTTTCCATAACTTGTCCCTTATCACGTGGTCATATATATGCTTTTTCCAAGTTCACAAATACAATACAGTTAAAAAAAAATTTTTTCATAGATTTTATTCACAACTATGCGTAGAGTGAAACTCGAATCCATACATAATCTTCAACATAAAAAGACACCCCCTAGCATCCCACACTTTTTTTTCAGTCTTCATACTCTTTCTAGTAGAATTTTTCAGTAAGAAAAAAAATTATCACTGCACTCCAGTCTTTTGGTGTGTAGTCAGATTCCCAACATTTGTAGAAAAAACTATTATTTTTAATATGTTGTTTATAGTCTCCCCTGAAGATGAGGTGTGCACCTTGAAACCGGTAGGGTTATACCGTCATAAAAAAGTGGAATAAACAGTGTTTGATAAAAATAAATTACAATATTATTTTTAACACTCCGTTTTTCATGTCTTTTACAGTCATTCGTATTTCTAGACTAATTGAAGAGTTAAACCCATAAATCACGTAACAACCATATTTTGATTTTATTTTAATGGAAAAACAGTCTATCAACAAGCGATAATATACCCATAGATGGCATATATGGCAGATCTCCGCTGTCCAGGGGCAGAGCACATGACAATATATTATATATATTATGACATAATTGAGTCTCGGCCCGCCCGGCCTCCCGCCCCTCCCGTAATACGACACAATCTCCCTTCCCGCAGGAGCGGAGAGCGGAGGAACGTGACGTCACGCGCGCACCGTGACGTCAACAGGAATCAATAAACATAACGCGCTGGAGTTGTTTATACCTATATATTATATTTAGCGTAAATCCGATATTCATTCACAATGCGCACTAGGTATACACAAACCACATACGAATATGGTATAACCCTCGTGTTACACACTTCTAAACAAATGATTCACCTTAAGCCAAACTTCATGTTCAGTCTTGAACTTACTTTAGTTTGCCAACCAAAAAAGGATTTGATAATCAAACTAAAAGTGATTCTGTTTTACAACCAAAGATGTCACTGGGCACATCTCCACAAGCAATTTACTCAAATACCGCACAGATTTTTTCTCGTAACTCTTTATGTATTCTTTGGCTCTTGAGTGCTTTATGAGTCTAACTCTTCAATTGTATTCACATTTTCCAAATGCTCATCATTCTTAACTATACCAGACTCACTGTTATTTCTACACTGTTATTATCTATGTTAATTAAGAATTTATAAAATGAGAACTTTTTACAGAACAGTGAATATTTATAATCTGTCACTATCAATTTCATCTTGAGATTGACTATGATATGAATTTTTATATGATTTGATAACAATTTCAGATAAACAAGGAGTATTTTCATTCAAATTGAATTGAACACAATGTTCAAGTGAAATAAATGTCTCGAATTAATGATTTTATTAATGTTATATTTCTTATTGTTTGTAAATTTCTTTTAATTTCTAGCACGCATCTCTGAAGAGGCATTTTATGTTTCGTGCACTTTATGTTTCAAATTATAACTTCGTTGTGTTGCATTTTCTCAGGGCGAGTGAACGTTCGAAATGTTAGCGGGGAATATAAGCTATTTTCTTTCTCATAAATTTTTGTTGACCAGACAAACAAGAGTTAGTTAGTTCACTCGTTCACCTGTTGAGAATGCCCTTTTTTAAATGGTACTTTAGTTTCTGTTTATAGTATTCATAATTGGATATGTTGTTTTGTCATTAAAATTTAGTTTAAATGATGAATATATATTTGTATGGTGGAAGTATAAATAAACTGAATGTGTTAAAAGGATTTGTTTTTTTAATCCAATACTGACCCTTTTTAATGCACAAGTATACTTACGTAATAATTATTATTGGAAATATATATACTACCTTGATCAAAAAGTTTTAGGACTGGCCACCGTGTGGCGCTGTCAGTCACCCAATTGAAATTCTTTTTTTTTGTTAGGTTACCACATCCATCATTGACACTTCCCTCCAAATTTCAGTGTCATAGCTTGACATTTGTAAAAGTTACGCTCTGTACTGAGTACATCTACCTTTGTGCGTGTTTTCGATTTTTTACAAGTTTGAAAATGGCATCAACTGTGCATCGACGAGTTTGCATTAAATTTTGTGTCAAAAACGGATTTAACGGTCCGCAGACCTTGGAAATGTCGGAGAAGTGTTTTTCGGTGGCACGAACGCTTCAGAAGTGGTCGTGAGTCGGTCGAGGATGACGAACGCAGTGGCAGTCGAAAACCGATGAAAACATTGATAAAATCAAAGAAATTTTGGCCGAAAACCGCAAATTGACCATCAGAGAGCTGGCAGAGGACTTGAACATCGCTTATGGATCCGTTCATGAAGTAGTATGACACTTGAGTGTCTTCAAAAACTTGCAGCAACATTTACTAAACAAAATATATACTCGCATCAACCAAAGCAGGTCAATAAGGTGGCTGCAATATCGGGATGCCTAAGTGGCTAACAATGGTGTGGAATAATAAACACATGAGAATAGAAAGTAAAGTCTGAATTTACAAGACATGTGTGAGACCGATAGCCGATAGAGCCTACGGAATAGAGACCAGAGCAGACACATGTAGAACACAATCTCTCCCGAGAACCTCGGAAATGAAAACACTGAGATGTATAACCGGAAACACACTAAGAGATAGAATCAGGAACACCGAAATAAGGAGACAGTGTGGTACGGAAGACATCGTCAGGTGGGGAAGACAACGAAGGTGATACTGGAACGAACGTGTAAACAGAATGCAAGACGACAGACTTCCACGTGTCGCCCTTCGAGGGAACCCAGCCGGAAGAAGATTACCGGGAAGACCTCCGAAGAGATGGCGTGACAGCTGGCAATCCACGTCACAAGAAGGGGAACAAACAGATCATGATCTATAGCAGTGCTCCGCAACCGGTGTGCCGTGGCACACTGGTGTGCCGTGAGCCGGATACAGGTGTGCCGCGGTCAAATTCAATGTACGAGTATTTGACATTTTACAATTTTTCATTATGTATTTAATACACAATAACTGGTGCCAACTGATGAAAACTGCGTAGTGTGCTTTGTACACACCATGGCCGCACCAAATTAGTCATAGACAAAGAAAAATGACCCTTATGCGCGTCGCTGAAGACTCATGCCTAATTTAATACCTATATATTTTAGCTTTTGGTGTGCCACGGAATTCTAGGAAGAGTTTTGGTGTGTCGTAGGTGAGAAAAGGTTGCAGAGCACTGATCTATAGGAAGAGGAAGAAAAGGAAGCATCGACCAATGTTAGTACAATAAGAATGAAAGAAAAATAAAATTGTCAAATGTGAAATTAAGTCAAGAAAATAATTAAAAATAACCAGTCTCCCAGAAAAGGCCCAAGATTGAGGAAATGGCAAAGAAGGATTTCCTCCTGAACTCTACAACATCTACATTAAAAATAACCAGTCTCCCAGAATAGGCCCAAGATTGAGGAAATGGCAAAGAAGGATTTCCTCCTGAACTCTACAACATCTACATTAAAAATATCCACCAAACCGGAAATACAGTTACCCATTTGTAGTATTTTCAATTAATATCCGAAAGGTGTCCTATTTGGGTCATGAACTTAGAGGAGCAAAGTACAAATTACTGCACCTGATCATCCAAGGTAAAATAGAGGGTCGAAGAGGTGTTGGCAGGAGGTAAATCTCCCGGCTCCGCAATATACGTGATTGGACTGTTAATAATAATAAGGGGCGTTGGAGATCTTTTTCGGGCTGCCGGGGACAAAGATGCCTACTCTCAGGTGATATTCAACGTTGGGGGGACCTGACATGACACTTGGAAGAAGAAGTATTTTCAATATTGATGAATTACTATGATAAGTAAATTGCTATTGACATATTTGAATTGTAAAAGCGACGTGTGGTTTTAGCAGGAGTGTGGAAACTAATTTGAGTTATAACGGGACTATCAACTGTATAGTTAAAAACATTTCAAATAAAATTTAAACCGAATATAATCCTTTTAGAATTGAAGAAGTCAACTGTTCGAAGGTAGGATGCAGAGTGAAAAGTGAACGGCTAGTGTTCTAGTGTTCTAATAGGTGAAATATGGAGAGAGAAATGATAGCTTAATCGGTAAAACTGGTAGGAGTCCAATTCACGTCATGTTTTTCTTTAACGATTCTTATATTTTATTCCATTACAATGTGCAATCTTTTATCGGCCATTAAAAAAAGTTACTCAAATTATAATTTATAGAGTGCGCATGAATATAAATATGGTAATTATTCTCTCTGGCGATATTTTTATTTAATTTGAACATTTTACAATTAATACTCGAGTGTAGTCTTTTAATAAAGCTAGAAAAAGCCACAGATTACGAAACAGAACTCTGATAAAGGAGAAAAGGTAAGTATAATAAATTGTTACATAGATTTGACAACTACATCTTTACTGCAAAATGTGAAAGGTTTATTATTCAATAGAAAGAGTATTCAATAAAATATAGTTCGGAAATTCTAGGATGAGTCCTGTGACAGCTCACAAATTTGCCCCAATACAACCTTATGTAATGTATTTACCTAAATAACTTGCTATTTATTAGAATTGAGGCTTATATTAACGTGTTCCCCGCGGGAAGCACAAACGCCTGTGATCTGACGACAATCCAAGTTTCAAATCACAAATACTTAAAAAAAATGACACAAAACCGGAATAAAAATTGAACTAAAATTTAAAATAATCTTTATTCTAGCGATATCTCCGAAAACCTTGTCAAATAATATATTAGTTTATGAGATATTGTTGAATAAACAGAGCGCTGAATTTTTTTGATTTCTCAATATTTCCAGCATTAACGACCTGTCGCGCGGATCGAGTCCTGCGATGAGTCTCTCTTACGTAAATAAACATTACTAAGTCTCTCTTACGTAAATAAACATTACTAGTGCTATATGCATTTGATCGGGTGAGTGTCATGAAGCATCGATTTGATCGTAGCATTCCTTTGTTTATTTTACGTAATGTTAAGTTTATTTCCTTTATTTAATGAGTCTCCTTAAGAGTAATGACTATTATTTATTATCAGAAAATTACTTAAGTGTCATGTTTACTTGGTGTTGTAATCAAATATCAGTGGTTCTAAACAAAATATGTGTTTAAACTTAGAAATTAAAAAACGCTGAAATTTTGCCACGCACAGGATTCGTGGAATTTGATTTTTAACTCGGTGAACAGGTTAAAGTTGATAAAATAATTAAAATTACTGAACATCGTTACAAGGTTGTATCGGGGCAAATTTGTCAGCTGTTACAGGACTCATCCTACATTTTCTGAACTATAGTCTATTCCATTCAATTACATACTATCCAATAAACTTTGAAATATTTACTATTTCTTCCCCTTTCTTACTTCACGGCAAATGCATCTACTACTCGTAGGATATTGTTGAAGACCGTATTGACCGTTTAGTTTTTGAATATTTTTATAATCTTCGATGAATGTTTGAGCACCCCGAGGCAAATCAAATTTTGGTGGAATCATAATATAAATAGGTCGAAACCCGTACGATGGTTGTCATCGAAGAAAGAATACAAGAATTGAATTTTGAATACAAGAGAGCGAGAGAGGAATACTTGGATTCTCTCCGAAAGTAATTCGAAATTTGAATCTCGGTGGGTCCGTGGTACTGAACGAATTTTAAATACCTAGCTAACAATTTTTGAACCGGTGTAAAAGGGGACGATGTATAAATGATATGTATAAACAAATTTTACATTTATGAATATATATTTTCATAAATGTAGAATTTGTTTTACTTCTGTGAATATTTCACGGGCTGCAACTAGTCGATATCTATTATTACGAGTGCAACATTACTGTACATATTTTACCAAAAATAATTTTTTTCTCACAATAAATTCTATTTTGTGGTCTAGTCTTCCTACTTTTGCTGGTTGTGATAATTTGAATTCAAACAGAATAATTTAACTCTTAAATGTGAAAAATACTTATTATGTCAAAGCTCGGTAAGCAATGCATCGAGTACAGTTTGAGAGTGCTTTTGTAAAGCGAAATGAGCAACCGTCACCTTCATCGTGGACATTTTTTTTCACATTTAAGTGTTAATCACTAATTTAAAAATTGAGTGCGACAAAATACTCGTAAATACCAAATCAATAAATACTATGCGTATCCAGAAAGTAAGTGTACTGAGGCTCTCACGACCGGATGGATTTTATTTTCGACATGTTGACTACACTTCCGTGTAGCCTGACCCTTCCCCTCCGCAACGAGACCGGTTCGAGGTCAGTTTGTTGAGAAGTGTCGATATGACAACACGTTTCGTGAAAAATGTCAATCCAATCTCCCGCCAAGTGCGAAATACGCGGCGTCATCCGTTATCTCGTTTGGAAGGGAAAACCTCCGGTTGAGGTTTATAATGAGGTGAAAACTGCATATGGTGATAAAGCTATGAATCGTACGAGTGTGTACAAGTGGTGTCGCAAGTTTAAAAACGGTCACATCACACCTCTTCACCCTCCGCCAAAAAGTTTAAAACCACAATTTCAGCCGAGAAAATCATGGCATCCGTGTTTTGGGACTGTCATGACATAATTTCAATTGAATATATGCCTCAAGGGGAGACCGTCAACTCTGCAAGATACTGTGAGACCCTAAAAAAATTGCGCAGGGCGATTCAGAACAAGAGGAGAGGCATGCTGACAGAGGGAGCCTGCCTGCTGCACGACAATGTCAGACCACACACGGCCAACGCCACGAAGGAACTGCTCGCCTCGTTTAAATGGGATGTCCTGAACCATCCCGCGCATTCCCCTACCTAGCACCTTCAGATTACTATCTCTTTACCTCCCTGAAGCTGCACATGGGTGGAAAAAGGTTTTCAACCGACGAGGAGGTAAAGGAGGAGGTGGAGAAGTGGACGGAGGGGTTGGCGGGAAACTACTTCGAGGAAGGCATCAAAAAGTTGATACCCCGCTTCACCACCTGCATTGAGAGGAATGGCGACTATGTCGAAAAATAGCTTACACATGTACTACGGTAACCATGTAATTTTTTTGTTTAAATAAAAAAAATTGTAACCTACAAAAATTCAGTACACTTACTTTATGGATATGCCTCGTAATAGAAATTCAATTTTGTCCTTCACACCGAAGAATTATTGTATTTTGATACAAATAACTTATCTCTTCATTAACCTTTCCCTTCCTGTGCTAAAAAAATCCGCCTGTTTCGGTGTTGTGTATTCAATACACATGTTAAAATGAGGATTTAAAATTGGAAAAATAAGAATATTCATAGCCAATCGCTTAAATTAATTGAATTTGAAGTCAAAAGTGATAATAATTGAAATTTAATTGCTAAAAACATGAAAAAAAAACATCGGCCAACGTTTACAAACGGGCAAAGTGACCACCTCGAACGAAAGCCGCAGACCTACTGAGCGAGAGAAGCGAGTGAACTGAGATTCTATTTCTTGCATTCCCATATACCGAAGTAGATTGAGAGTGAGACGTGAATAGCGTCGCTTCCTCACCCATAGCAGTTTTTTGTAATATACCTATTATGTATACCTATGTCACACACTGGCACACGTTTGATTGTATTAGAGAATTTATTCCCGATTTTCACAAAACATCTCTGATGTGGCCGATAAGTGCTAATTATTATTATTATTATAATTTTTTCATTCAATGCGTAAATGTATTACGGAGGAATACCTAAAATCTGAACCCAGTATTTATTATATTTATAGAGATATTAAAGTTTTTAGAAGCAATGTGTACTAGTTACACATCACAGAACAGAAAGAGTTATTAATGCAATGTGCAATGACTACCTATAAAGAAATGGAAAGTCTTAATGAACAGGTTAAACAAAGGTGGAAATGTGTTCAGTCACGATCAGAGGAGAACCAGTCGTAACAGTTTGAGAAGATCGATGAATTCTTATGATTTTGTAAGATAAAGCTAAATTTGAATGTGTATAATTCATTTTTTTAAGTGTGCAAAAATTAAATGATCCTAAAAAAAATATCATTAATTTCTGTGTCCAGACTGTCAATTATGTCCCGTGTTTCCAGTATGAGGTATTACCTCATACTGGAAATTATAGACATCACCCTATTGTTTGCTAGATTCAGGTCCTGTCCAAACCGCGTGGTCCTTGTGTTCGGACAAACTAGTATGTGTCGCAAGTCCTGTATAGCCCCACAGTCGCATTCAGCACTGCTTTCTGTCAACAAACCCCATCTTTGCATGTTCACCTTCTCCATCTAGTCACCTGACTCCTGCCCGAGTATATTCAGTGATCTCCGAGTAGGTTAAGGCGGCGGGGCGGTATCCAGGTTCTATCCTTTTTCGACAGCTCGGGAGAGAAAAATACATGAACACTCGACTACAAGAATCATTTATGAAAAGTATTTTTTTAGTCTATCGAATTTTGTTTTAACGGATATCCACTGTAGGTTGAATAATAAAAACACAATTATTGGGTTTGAATTTTAACAAATAAAAATACAAAGTCGTTATAAATACGAGTATTTACTTATATAAAAATACAAAATTGTTTAAATATTTACTTAAATAAAAATACCAAGTCTTTATAAATTATTGAATTTAAATATTTAGATAAATAAAAATACAAAGTTGTTATAAATACGAGTATTTACTTATATAAAAATACAAAATTGTTTAAATATTTACTTAAATAAAAATATAAAGTCTTTATAAATTATTGAATTTAAATATTTAGGTAAATAAAAATACAAAGTTGTTATAAATACGAGTATTTGCTTATATAAAAATACAAAATTGTTTAAATATTTACTTAAATAAAAATACAAAGTCTTTATAAATTATTGAATTTAAATATTTAGGTAAATAAAAATACAAAGTTGTTATAGTTGTGTGCAATGAGATTAAAAATGTTATAAATGTGCAATGAGACTTAATTAAAAAGCAATAAACAAAGCGTGTTTTAACTGTTTCAACGCCGAAGATGGAGTTAGCAGCAAAATTAATCTGTATATCCACGTTCATATTGTTCAGTTAATATTACCGATTCGACACTTTTTTTTATAATTGAAGGGCTCGGCAGTAACTAATGGTAAGCGACATGTATCGTTACATTTTGAGATATTAACTCTTCCCTTACGGTGCTAAAATTGAAACACGCGCTCCGGTGTTGGGTAGTGAGTACGCGATCAAAAATTAGCAATCGTAAATTGGAAAAATAAGAACATTCATAGATAATCCCCTTAATTAATTATAATTGAAGTTAAAAATTTTAATAATTGAGATTTATCTGCTGAAAACATTAAAAAACCATCTGGCAACGCTCACGGAACGGGCGTATGTCTAACCTATTTGCAAGCCTAGAAGCTACTGTGGCGCGGAACGTCAGTCGCATACCCCGGCGCTTACGCTTATGCTTGTGACGTTGAGATAATTCAGCTCCTCGCAATTCAGTGGAGTATGCAAGAGTGAGATGCGAATATAGTGTCGCGCTTCCCGCATACTCTTCACCTATCGTCAAGACACAAGGTCGAGGCACTCACAACGTTTAAATGCGAATTTGTTTCCGATCTTCACAAAATACCCACGATATAGTCGATAAACTCTGATTATTATTAATATTATTTTTTAAATCAATGCGTAAATATATTATGAAGGAATACCTAAAATGTTAACCTTGTATTTATAATATTTATAGAGATATTGATGGTTATTAGAAGCAACGTGTAGAAGATATCCAATACAGGGAAGGAAAGGTTAAGAAAACAAGTCTTTATAAAATCTTTAAATTTATTTATAAACCATTTATTAAAAAAGAATGTAATTTAAAAAAGTACGAGGTTCTAAAACTATTCTGTTTGAGTATTAGATTTTTTAATTATACCCTTAACTATGTAATTTGTCATTTTGAAACTCGTCTTTTGTAATTTTGACGATTACCATTGTTTACTGTCGAGCCCTTCAATTAGTACAGATATATCTGTAGAACATTATAATTCTTTTTATCAATTATTCAGATTTCTGATCGAGATATTCAGTTATTCTTTTAAAGTGGATTCTTCATAATATATTGATATAGTATTATGAATCTTATAATTTGTGTGGCAATATTTAGCGGTATCATTTATGGAATAAGTAAACTGATGATACAATAACAAATATGTGTGGAAGTAATCCGTGGCTCTTTGGAAAAATAACCTAAATATCGCCTGTCGAGAATCATAGTGGTTTAGCGGGATGCTTTACTGGAACGTCGTGATGATTATGATTGTTTTGTATTTAAAATAAAATACGTCGATTCAGGAATGTGGAAAGTGAGAGTGAACAATCAATGAATAGTAAACAGCAATGAATGGTCAAGTGAATAATAATAAGTGATCTTTATTTATCGATAAGTAGGTATATATACAATTTCAGAACGGGGCGCGTGAATGCGTCCGCAATATATTTTTATCTCACTCCTGTGCGTGCAGACGTTGCTGATAATATAGTGGGTAGAATATTTATTGGCGAAACGGCGAGACGGCGTGATGTGTTCTCTTTCTACTGTGGAATGTGTCGTAAATAGTATTTGCGGGTACACAATATTAATGTTCTGGTATGCGACCTTTGGGCATGTCCGAAGGTTGTTTCGTCGGTCATTGACCGTGCGTGTTGACAATATTCAGGGACGACGGTATTCCCTACAGTGGCAAAACTCCAAAAAAATAAATTTTCGAGTTAAGTCTTCCAAATGGCACTAAAATCACTCATTTTTTACGTGCGTAAGTAGCGAAAGTATATTTTCAACTCCTTGACGCTTCAAGAACTTAACTCGAAAATTATTTTTTTTGTAGTTTCGCCACTATGATTCTCAACAGGCGATATGTAAATCTTTTATCAATTCATTTTATCTATTGAAAATTTGTTAAAATTTCAAAACAGACCTTATTTAACAAACACACCTTGTTTTCTTAAATAAACAAAACAGACCTTATTTAACAAAACACACCTTGTTTATTTAAATAAACAAAACAGACCTTATTTAACAAAACACACCTTGTTTTCTTAAATAAACAAAACAGACCTTATTTAACAAAACACACCTTGTTTATTTAAAAATTATAATGCTTATATTTTTACATTTATAAAATATGGCATAAAAATTTAATTCTATATAAAAATAGGGAACATTTTCAGCTTAGCTGTAACCTAATAAGGCACAATAAGGTATTTGAGAAACTTCAATTATTGTAGATGTATATAATTGTTTTAAAACTGCTCTAGTCAGGCAGGGGAGTAAAGTTCGATACATTCTAGAGTTGCGTTAGAACTAAATCACGAACGAGCATTAGCAGGTGTCAAAATGGACCTCAGGACTTACTAGTATTTAATTTGTGGCCGTCAGTCAATGAAGATTATTTCGTTAAATCTTCTTTTTCTCTTTATTTTTTTAAATGTTAATTTTAAGATTAAAATTAAAATAAAACACGAATAACAAATAAAAGGATTTGTTACGTAAAATTTGGATTAATTCAAAACAATACCAACTTAATTAATAATCTCCCATATATTGTACTTGAATTCTGGATTCACACTTGACCGAAGTAGACCGGAAATTTTTTTGACTATTATCTTTTTGGCTGACCGTAACATGCCCATAGAATGGAAAATCTACCGTTAATGTTTTTCCAGTTTGTCATAATTTATAGATATAAATGGATAATTTCCATTGATAGAAAGTGTTATAATGAAAATTTATTAAAAATGCTTATTTTATTATGACATGACTGAGAAGAAATATCACACCAGAGTTAACTGAATAATTCTCATCAGTATTTAAATATAACACAATGCTGATCAAACAAAAAAATAACAGTCATACATACATAGCATTTCCCTGTCAGAGTAGGCAGGAGGACAGAGCGCCAAACTTTTCTATCTCGACATACATCCTTAGCCTTCTCCACATTCATACGCCTTGTACGATTTTTCTGACTTAATACATTTCCTTCTTTCAAAATATGGTTCACATGAACCGACCGTACTTTCATTGGTCTTTTTCTCACATTTGCAATACATATTTGTTTTCTTAGTCTTTCTTCATTCATTCGTTTCACATGCCCAAACTATCTCAGCGTGCTCCTTCTCCACCTTACTCAACACATCAGCCTTAAGTTCACATTCATCCCTTATCACTTCGTTCCGTATTCTGTCATACATTGTCACTTCGTGCTTTCTTTCTCAACCCATTAATTTATTTCTACATCATTTATTTGGCTTCTCTCAGTCATATTACGTGTCTACATTTCACTACCATACAACAAAGTCAGCAACAAAATACTACTGTGGACTATCATCTTAGCAGATTTTGATACTATCCCATTTAGTGCCTCATTGATTCAATTTTCTATCGCTACCTGCTGTTCGATATCCCTCGTAACTCTTCCATCATCCGAGAAAATAATACCCAAATAACGGAACTCCTTAACTTGCTGCAATTTTTCATTCTTCGCCTATACATCATATTTACTTTTCCTTTCACACTTTCCTATCACCATTTCTAATCAGTCATAGATCATTAAAAGGAGCGATGTCTGATCGTTATGCGCGTTTTGACCATAGATTAATTAAAGCGAATTTAGAACAGATTTGTTACATGTTAATCGCAGCATATGTGAATCCAGTCTTATTGCGAGCGCTACATTTTCATTGAGCAAACAAACGAATGTATAATGATCGAAAATGTAAATACACTGACATAAAATAATTAATATTACCAGCATATTCATTAGAATAATACTGTTTCAATAATAATCGGAAGGTAAATAAAAATATAATTATGACAAAATAATACTGATGGTAAAAATAATATTAATAATAAATAATCGAGACTAGAAAAATATCATATTATTAAATAGACCCAAAACATATACATGTATGAGTATGTAATAGCATAAACTGCCATTATGTGTTATGTTTTTTATGTTCAATTTTAGTTAGATAAATCTTTAATATTTGCGATTGGCACAAAAATTTTATTCCAATTTAATACAAAAGCTTAATAGAGATTTTCCTTCACTATCCTCCAAAGCAATGGTTTACAAAGAGTGCACCTGGCTATTCCTATATTTTCATTGAAATGAAACTTACGTGGTTTTTGAATCGGATTATCAGATTCGATAATGCGACGATAGGACATTTGATTTTGAGATTTGAGAAAATGGGCGACTCACTTGTGCCATTAATAACAATTTATTTATTCAACGATACGATTGTTCAAAAATGTTCTTATTACAAAACTTTGTTCTTATTACAAAACATATGTTCTTATTACAAAACTTTTTAATCAATTTTAAACCGACATAAGAGTAAATATTAGGTATGTTCTGACTTTAGACACCGTGGAAATATACGAAAAAGTATGAGACGCACTTGTCTAAAGTGTTAACACTAAATTTCTTCGGGAAGGGACTGAATAACATGTAAATATTTCAGATAAAACTAGTTTTGGTTTCACAATTTACCGAGGATGACCAGCGGGCTTCTTGAACCTTTTCGTAAGTATCACCATTCAGGTACGAAGGGCCGAAATCTATCCCGATAGTAAACTGCCGTACGGGAACATCACAGCGAATAAAATGATTATTTCGGATATATACACAATTTTGACTAACTGTGACACCGGTGAGATTTAAAAAGATATCTTTATTAGATTCGGAGATAGGACAAGATTATTACCAGTCAATAACCATTGGTCGCGCATTGGGAATGTTTTTCACTTTTTATCCTTTATAACTGTTTCATGGATTTATAGCTTTTTTATTGAAATAACATTTGTAATGTCTAACATAAATCCACTATACTTTACAAGAGCTATCAACTTGGTTTACGTGTTATATATTTTACAAGAGCTATCACCTTGGTTTATGTGTTATATATTTTACAAGAGCTATCACCTTGGTTTACGTGTTATATATTTTACAAGAGCTATCACCTTGGTTTACGTGTTATATATTTTTAACCCACTCAATAAAAATTTGAATAGTGAAGATATCTCTGATTAATTTTGTCATAAACATATGAGAATTAATATTACAATCATATTTATTAGAATAATAACATTGAAAAGTAAATGAATACAAAAACCAGAGGGTATACCTTTAAAATAAAAAATAAATCAATGTTATTTATGTGTGCACTAACTAGTTTACGAATCATATGTTTTTGGAAGATAACTAAATGAATACATAAAGCAGAGGGTATACCTTTAAAATAAAAAATAAATCAATGTTATTTATGTGTGCACTAACTAGTTTACGAATCATATGTTTTTGGAAGATAACTAAATGAATACATAAAGCAGAGGGTATACCTTTAAAATAAAAAATAAATCAATGTTATCTATGTGTGCACTAACTAGTTTACGAATCATATGTTTTTGGAAGATAACTAAATGAATACATAAAGCAGAGGGTATACCTTTAAAATAAAAAATAAATCAATGTTATTTATGTGTGCACTAACTAGTTTACGAATCATATGTTTTTGGAAGATAACTAAATGAATACAAAAACCAGAGGGTATACCTTTAAAATAAAAAATAAATCAATGTTATTTATGTGTGCACTAACTAGTTTACGAATCATATGTTTTTGGAAGATAACTAAATGAATACATAAAGCAGAGGGTATACCTTTAAAATAAAAAATAAATCAATGTTATTTATGTGTGCACTAACTAGTTTACGAATCATATGTTTTTGGAAGATAACTAAATGAATACATAAAGCAGAGGGTATACCTTTAAAATAAAAAATAAATCAATGTTATCTATGTGTGCACTAACTAGTTTACGAATCATATGTTTTTGGAAGATAACTAAATGAATACATAAAGCAGAGGGTATACCTTTAAAATAAAAAATAAATCAATGTAATTTATGTGTGCATTAACTAGTTTACGAATCATATGTTTTTGGAAGATAACTAAATGAATACATAAAGCAGAGGGTATACCTTTAAAATAAAAAATAAATCAATGTAATTTATGTGTGCATTAACTAGTTTACGAATCATATGTTTTTGGAAGATAACTAAATGAATACATAAACAAATCCTATGTTTTTGATACTAACGTATGCTGCACTAATTCATAATTTAATTTCAAATGTCACCATTATTAGTTGTTGCTAAAACATTTTTGGAATGTTAGTTTACATAAAGATGGGACTATTTGAACGAGATTTAATACTTCTGTTCGCATCATCTCATCATCCATATTACGACCAATAAACAAAATATCCATTTGTGTGCCTACTGTCACTTAATGAAGCATAACTGCTTGAGTTGTTTGAATGACAAACTCTAAGGTTTCTGCCTCTGATCATTCATGAGCTTCTGGTTCTGGACTTTCATCCATATCTGGTATACGAGCAAGCCCCGGATTATGAGCAGGCTCCGGGCTGCGAGCAGGCTCCGCTCTATATATGTGGCTCCTTCAGTTTCAGATGATGTATCAGTGTCTGAGGATGAACTATCAGACGACGAAGCATCAGTGTCTGAGAATGAAATGTCAGAGGATGAACTGTCAGAGGACGAAGCATCAGTGTCTGAGAATGAAATGTCAGAGGATGAACTGTCAGAGGACGAAGCATCAGTTTCTGAGGATAAGTACAGATCCCTTTGTAAAACTGAAGAGCATGTAGATGTGAAACACATTTTTTTCACTGGGCTATGATCAAGCTCTGGGCTATGATCACACTCTGGACCTTGATCCAAATCTTGGTTTTGATTCATCTTTGAGCTTTGATTAGGCTTTAGACTTATTTCCATCTTTGGGCTCTGATCAGGCTTTTTGTTTTGATCAAGCCCTGGGTTTTGGTCAAGCTCTGGGTTATGATCACACTCTGGACCTTGATCCATCTCTGGGTTTAGATTCATCTCTGAGCTTTGATTAGGCTCTAGACTTATTTCCATCTCCGGGCTCTGATCATGCTCTTGGTTTTGATCAAGCCCTGGGTTTTGGTCAAGCTCTTGGCTTTGATCAGGCTCTGGGTTTTGGTCCATCTCTGGGGTTTGCTTAGTTTTTAAAGATGTTGTCTCGATGTCTGAAGACGGGCCAGTATCTGAGTATGGCGAATCAGCTTCTGCAGATGAAAAATCACTTCCTGAGGAGGATGAAGGCTCCCTGAAAAAGGCAGCTTCTGAGGAGCAGCACGAATAAAGAGTTTTACTTCCAGCTGAAAGGCCTTCGGAACACACTTTTTTTACTTGAAAAACATAATTTATATTTAAATTCACCACAGATTGTTCCGGTATCCCCAAACTCAAAATATCACCTTCATAGAGGTGGATCAGCATCATCGGTGGAATACGCTCTCCGTTGACATATGTGCCATTAGTCGTCTGAAATCACATTTATTTAACATCAGTTTTCAAATAAATCTCATATTTACATTACATAGAGCTAAGTCAAGTTTTTGTCAGAAGAAATTCGTAATTTAACAACTTATTATCCATAACAGTGACTTATACGGGCCAATATATTCTCAGTTGGTCCCGGTCCCTGTCCCGGCCACAAGTGGACATGTTTTCACCATCATATTGATATACCCGTATTATATTATAGGGTCATATCACTTTCTTCTTATTATACAAAATAATTAAGCAGTTAGAAAGCTTAAAATACCTTCTTTAAGAAAACACTGCCGAGTCCCTATTCAAAAGGAACGAACACCCTGTGATACAAAGCAGAGCACTTAGCAGGTTAGTTCTATTAAATCTAAATAGGTCAATATTGCTGTATTATGTTGTCGATTACATAAAACAGCAATATTTTCTGACAAAGCCAGATAAGATGTCACTTTCGTCAGCAACTTAAAGATAATCACATTCCTCCTCATGATTAGAAGGGAGTATTTTAACATATATAGAAGAAACCTCGTACGATAGAGCCATGGGTAGAAACCGCACTCCAGTTAAGTAGATATGTTAAACACTACCCTGTTTCTTCGTCAGTTTAGGCAGAGGACCGAGTGCCATACTTTACTATCAAAACATACTTCTTTCAACTTATCTACATCCATACAGCGCCATCGTTGTTTGACCATACCTTTCTCAGTTCTCGTCTCTCTTCTTTTTAAGTTAACCTTCATATTCAACACTTCAAATGTGACGTATTCAACACTTCAAACATAAATATACTAATACTCGAAGACTCCTCTGTTCAACAGTCAAAACGAACATCCTTTATCGACAGGGAATCTTGCACGTGAATGCGGGGTGTAGTTGCTCTTAGAGAGAATGTTCTTGGTGAAGGTAGTTTAGCGGATGTCCTAGTAGGACGTGCTGATGATTATGATTGTTGTTTGGTATTTAAATAAAATACTTCGATTAGCAATGCGGAAAGTGAGAGTGAATAATCAATGAATAGTAAACAGCGATGAATGGTCAAGTGAATAATAATAAGTGATCTTTATTTATCGATAAGTAGGTATATATACATTTCAGAACGGGGCGCGTGAGTGCGTCCGCAATATATTTTTATCTCACTCCTGTGCGTGCAGAGGTGGTCGCAGACGTTGCGAATAATATCGTGGGTAGGTAATTTGTTGGCGAAAACGGTGAGACAGCGCGATGCGTTCTCTTTCTACTGTGGAATGTAACGTAAATAGTATTTGCGGGTAAACAATATTAATGTTCTGGTATGCGACCTTTGGGCATGTCCGAAGGTCGGTTCGTCGGTCGTTGACCGTGCGTATTGACAATATTCAGGGACGACGGTAGTTCCTACAGTAGTATTGAAGAAAGCACAGATTATTCTGAAAGTGATATTCCCCAAATGGCAATAAATTGCATGGTGTAGCATTCACTGTTGGTTAGTCCCGGGACTTAATGATCGATGTGTTATATCTAAAAAATTCCTTTTGTACATTCTCCACCATTTGAGAGTAATGAATCCTCAGCAGGCTCCACATTCTAGCTTGCTATGTGCCAGTGCACTGCACTGTAGGATCCGAGAACCTCTTCGCTCATAAATGACTTATAGTCGTATCATGAACCCCTTCATAATTACTGGCTTAAAGAAATGTTTTAAATCTTACGTTCAAGTCTTGGATCAACAGATAGGCTCTGTTCTTGGCATATCTCAGTATGGCGTGTCTCCTTGAAACATTCATATCACGACAAATGATGTACGAGAATTCTTCCCTCCCGATCAATGTTATGCTGTACTTAATGAAATGACGTGTGGCATTATCACACACACGTTCAAGACACCACATACTCTTCTTAAGGGTCATTGTGAATCTGAAACAAATATGATGTTGATTAGGAACGCAATAAACAATATTAGAGACTCGTGCGTGGCCTGAAATAAAAGAGTCAACAATGAAAGGTAAAGAGGAAACAATTATGCCCACGAATGACGAATGATTTTATAAATTCTGAAGAAACTCCGGAAACTATCACAGATGAAATAGTTACTCACATTAATGTTCAGCTCCAGCGTCACACCGGCTTCATTAATTCTATCTATAAGCGTTTGAAGGTCGTCAATAATGTCTGCCAGAACAACCGCATCATCTGCGTACCTGATGTTATTGACGCATACACCATTCACTCTGACCCCCAGATTCATGCTGTATAGTGCTTCTTTGAAAACTATATCAGAGTCCCTCGATAACTAAAAGTATTGTTAGATCATATCCTATCTTTCAACTAGGGTTCGAATTGTCAGTAGGGTTACAGTGACTTACATTATGCTGGAAGGTGTAAGTCTATAAAATGTTGTGGAACGCCGAGTTGCATACTATCAGCAACACTACTGGCTAGTCCGATTCGTTAGCGTCCCCATCGCGAACCCTGGGCAATGTGGTCACACTATGTGGATCATAGCAAATAGCGGAAGGATGAAAGACGAGTCTCTGACGCCTAAAAACCAAACCCCACCAGCTAAGGGAAGGAAAACCTTAACAGAAAACCAGGGCAGGGTCTCAGGTCTTAAGGTGGCAGCCCCACCAGGGACCTAGGATACGATGGGTTAATCGCCTGTCTATCTGAAACCACACGATTATAAAACCAAAAGCAAAAGAAGCCGGAATGACCCTGAATAACCGACCTAGGAAACGGAACATGGACAGCGATTTTAGATTATGTACCTGGAATGTAAGATCACTCTGCAGACCAGCAGCACTGCGTATACTGACAGACCAATTGACGCAATACAAGGCCGACATAACGGCTCTACAGGAAATTAGATGGCTTGGGAAGGGAGGGATTGAGAAGAGAGAGCACAATGTTTACTATAGCTGTCACGACAAACATCACGTGCTGGGAACTGGATTTATTGTGGCTAAGAAACTTAAACATCTCATTATTGATTTCATACCTGTTGATGAACGAATTTGCACATTGCGAATGAGAGGCAAATTCTTCAACTGCTCAATAATTAATATACATGCTCCTACAGAGTAGTGTACAGACGATGAGAAAAAGATGTACGGTATGATAAATTGACAAGAACCTATAATGGATGCCCCCGCGGAGATATCAAGATCATCATTGGTGATCTAAATGCTAAAGTGGGAAATGATGACATATTCAAGCCAACTATTGGTGCCCATAGCCTACACCATGATAATAATGATAATGGCAACAGAGTTGTGGACTTTGCTGCCTCCCACAACATGGTCATTGGAGGTACAATTTTCCCACATAGGTCAGTGCATAAAGCTACCTGGAAGTCATCAGGCGGGACCACCTGTAACCAGATAGACCATATATTAATGGATGGCACACATATCAAACCTCCTAGACTCTAGGACATACCGTGGGGCAAATGTTGATTCTGACCACTATCTCGTAATTAACAAAATTAGAGCCAGAATATCAATGGCTAAACTGCACAAATCAACAAGATCCACTAAATTTAATACAGAAGCATTGAAAGACCGGGAGAAGCGTAACCAATATGTGGAAAAACTGACTGGAGAACTCGCTGAAGTGGATGGAACCCAAGAACTCAATAGTGTATGGGAGGAGTGCCAGACTATCGTCTGGAGAACTGCTGCTGAAATACTTGGATGTGTTGAATCTGGAAGGCCGGTTAACTAGTTCGATAACGAGTGCTCAGAGGTAACACAGAAGAAGAATGAGGCATATCTCAGACTACAACAGCGGAATACCAGAGGCAATGCTGAGGAAAACAAACGGAGAAGAAGGGATGAAAAGAAAATCCACAAGATGAAAAAGAAAGAGTGGGAACAGTCCCAGATCAGTGAGCTGGAGAACCTCAACTCACGGGGATTATGTAGACAGTTCTACCGAAAGATTAATCAGTAGCGCAAAGAATATAAACCAAGGGTAACTGCCTGTAAAAACAGAGATGGCGAAATTCTTAACGATACAGTGGATATCTTGAAACGTTGGGCCGAACACTTTGAGGAGTTTCTTAATAACAACCATTCCGATGACATTGATACAGAGAATCCCTGTGCTGAAGACGAAGAAAACATACCACCACCATGTCTAGTGGAAATAAAAACAGCCATAAAAAACCTCAAAAACAATAAGTCTCCAGGACATGACGACATCCCTAGTGAGTTACTTAAGTACGGAGGAACTGAACTAACCGCTATGATCCATACCATCGTGGAGAAAACATGGGACTCAGAAACTGTGCCAGACGATTGGAGGACTGGAATCATATGCCCACTCCACAAAAAAGGTGATCACAATGCAATGTTCCAACTATCGAGGAATCACCCTACTGAATACATCATATAAGGTCTTTGCCGGTGTCCTAGTCTCCAGATTGCTGCCATATGCCGAAAACCTGGTAGGCCAATATCAAAGCGGATTTTGTCCGGGGAGATCCACTATAGATCAGATGTTCACTCTGCGTCAAATATTGGAAAAAACCCTAGAGTATAATGTCGATATACACCACCTCTTTATCGATTTCAAAGCTGCATATGACAGCATTAACCGCTCTCAACTCTATGCGGCCATGAAGGACTTGGGTATTCCTAACAAGCTCATAAGGATGGTTAGACTCACTATGAACCAATCACTATGAAGAGTCCGGATTCAGAACGATATGTCAGAACCATTTTACATAATGAATGGAGACACACTAGCTTGTCTACTTTTTAATATGGTTCTAGAGAAGTGTGTAAGAGAATCCGGACTACAGACAAATGGGTCAATTTTCTACAAATCAAGCCAAATACTGGGCTACGCGGATGATATTGACATTATTGGTAGATCCCCACGAGCGATGATGGAGACATTTGTTGAGTTGGAGAGGGCTGCAAACAGAATGGGTCTTCGCATCAACTCCGATAAGACCAAATATATGATAGCCACTAAAGCACCCCACAATAACCAGACACCTAGCATGATTAATATAAGTTCTCATACAATAGAACGTGTAAACACCTTCACCTACCTGGGCTGGGATCCACAGTGACAAGTGTTAATGATGCATCATGGCAATTCATGGCAAATAGATGCTTATATCTCGGTTGTTGTCCAGAAAAACAAAACTTACCATTTATAAGACACTGCTACGACCTGTCCTCACATATGGGTCTGGGTCTGAATGCTGGGTATCGAGTAAGAAGGACGAATCTTCCCTTCTAATATTTGAAAGGAAAATACTCAGAAAAATATTCGGACCCATACAGGAAAATGGATCTTGGAGAGTGAGATATAATGAGGAGTTATACAGCATATACAAAGAGCCCAACATTATAAAATACATCAATATTGGGAGGCTACGTTAGGCGGGGCATGTAGCAAGAATGGGAGAAGAGAGAATGCCTAGCAAGGTACTCTTTTCCAAGCCCCAAGGAAGACGTAGCGTGGGCAGACCAAAGCTCAGGTGGATGGATGGGGGTGCAGAATGATGCAAACGTGATTGGCATCAGGGGCTGGAGGAATGTATCCCAGGATAGGAGGGAATGGCGACGACTGCTGGAGGAGGCCGGGGCCCACAATGGGCTGTAGTACCATTGATTGATTGATATCTTTCAAACAACACTGCATCAGCGCAAAAAATAAAGACAGTACTAGAAATAATATCAATCGAAAACTTACTGAGACATCATGGAGAGCAAAAGCACACGCATTAAGAATGTCAGTTCTTGCAATTTGCCGGTCAGTAGCGGAATATGCAACTCTAATTTGGAGTGGCTTCTCACATGCTGACATTGCGACAAGTTGACTTAACCATGAACAAAACTGGGAGGATAAAAGAATCCTTAAAAGCAACACGAGTGAACAAAATATATATTAATTTTACTGCTCAAAAGAAGACCTGCAGAAGGGATGCCCAGATGCCATCACAGTCGCATCTCTCTGGGCTAACTAACACGACAGGTATGGAGGATATTCTTTTCGCTTACACTGATAAGGAAACAATAGTAATAATAGAAAGAATGATTTATTAAAGCACCATTTAAATAGAAAAATCTCCAAAAGGGCGCTGTATTCGCATCATATGTGGATTAAATTTAAATTTAAGGGAAATCAAATCCACATTTAACAACAAGAAAATATCAAAAACAAAAGATAGGAAAGTAAACTATGTTACAAAATAATATATACTCACGGTGAATGTTAATTTAAAACTGTTGTGGAACGTTGCTGAATATTAAAAAAAATATTAAATAGGGAACCAATAAAAATTTCAAAAACAACACATAAGACTGGCTGTCGTGCCAGTATAGTGAAGAATGCACGATGCGAAATGATGCGACCCCCCCACTTAAAGCTACACTGCAGGTCTCGAGAATGAAACACCAATGGTCAGCATATGTGGATGAAATTTAAATTTAAAGGGAATTGAATTCACATTTAAAGACAAGAAAAGATAGGAAGGTAAAATATATTATAAATTTAAAATATACTCACAGTGAACCTTAATTATTGTAGAATATTAAAAAAATTATTAAATAGGGAACAAATAATAATTTCAAGAACAACACATAAGACAGGACAACTGAACTGAAGAACTGCACGATGAGAAATGATACGACCTGAAGGCAACACTGCAGGTCTCAAGAATGAAATAGCAATGGTCAGCATTCTCACAATACGCAGGTGTGATAGTGTTACGCAACCATTGGCACATTCAACTTTTTGCACATATTAACTTTTAATGAAACGGGTCAATTTATATAATTTACAATGTCAAGTGAGGAATTATAGAGAAGTTAGAATCATAAATCATTAATTATAAATATATAATACTAGGCGTACCCAGAAAGTAAGTGTACTGAGGCTCTCACGACCGGATGGATTTTATTTTAGACATGTTGGCTACACTTCCGTATAGCCTGACCCTTCCCCTCCGCAACGAGACCGATTCGAGGTCAGTACGTTGAGAAGTGTCGACGCGACAACACGTTTCGTGAAAAATGTCAAACCAATCTCCCGCCAAGTGCGAAATTTTGTAAAAAGGCAAGAGTTTTTGAGGCGCTGCAAACTCCATGGAGATGAATTTCTCCGCTCCATCGTTACTGGAGATGAAACTCGGGTTGCACACTACACGCCTGAAACCAAAAGGCTGTCTCAACAGTGGCATCACACCTCTTCACCCTCCGCCAAAAAATTCAAAACCACAATTTCAGCCAAGAAAATCACGGCATCCGTGTTTTGGGATTGTCAAGGCATAATTTTAATTGAATATATGCCTCAAGGGGAGACCATCAACTCTGCAAGATACTGTGAGACCCTAAAAAAATTGCGGAGGGCGATTCAGAACAAGAGGAGAGACATGCTGACAAAGGGAGTCTGCCTGCTGCACGACAATGCCAGACCGCACACGGCCAACGCCACGAAGGAACTGCTCGCCTCGTTTAAATGGGATGTCCTGAACCATCCCGCGCATTCCCCTGACCTAGCACCTTCAGATTACTATCTCTTTACCTCCCTGAAGCTGCACATGGGTGGAAAAAGGTTTTCAACCGACGACGAGGTAAAGGAGGAGGTAAAGGAGGAGGTGGAGAAGTGGACGGAGGGGTTGGCGGGAAACTACTTCGAGGAAGGCATCAAAAAGTTGATACCCCGCTTCACCACCTGCATTGAGAGGAATGGCGACTATGTCGAAAAATAGCTTACATATGTACTACGGTAACCACATAATTTTTTTGTTTAAATAAAAAAAATTGTAACCTACAAAAATTCAGTACACTTACTTTCTGGATATGCCTCGTAATTGTCCAAGTAAATTACATTTTAGTTTATCGAAGCCGTGATGAAAAAAATCCAGAATATGGCGGCGTTAACTATGTAGTGACTCTACATTGCCTTCTTTCAGAATATCTTCCACTGTTTCCTCTCACACGCCTTCCATTCCCATTCGTATTATCGTCTTTCTTCATTCAATCATTCCACATGTCTAAACCATTTCAATATCTTACTCAGCATGCTCAAGTTCACATTTACTCCTTACCACTTTAGTTAGTATTGTCATCCCGTGTATTCTTCTCAATGCACGCATTTCCACTTTTTTTTCAGTTTCTCTGTCTTTTCCACGTCCATATTTCACTCCTTTACATCAAAGTTGACACCAAAATACTATTGCGGACAATTATCGTAGTAGATTTTGCGATTATATTATAATAGATCATATGTGCCTCATTGACAATATTCAATATCCATCTCAATTCATCCATCATCCGAGTGCATACTGCCCAAATAGCAAGTTTCCTAAACTTGCTCCAATCTTTCATTGCTTTCACCCGTATATCACAACGACTCTGTTCAAAGCTCTTCCTATTTGCATCTCTCAAAGGATTTACTTATCAAACATTATTCTATTCAAGTACAATCTCCAATTATTGCCACTCTGGAATAAATTTAATAATCCTGAGAATAATCTAAACGATTACGTATTTGATATTAAATAAAATATAATAATTTACATAGGAGTAATAATGAAATTGGCCGATCGCAGCACCAGATGAGAATAGTGATGTCGGGTAAACCACTAAAGAACACCGAGGAGTCTGTCTACCTCGGGAGCAAAATAACATGGGACGGTCGGTCCAAGAGCGAGGTCGACAGCCGTATACATCAGGCTAGACTTGCATTTAATAAAAGGTCGAAAATAATAGAATCAAATAATATAGACCTTAAACTGAGAATACTCCTCATCAAGACCTATGTATGGAGTATCTTGATGTACGGCTGCGAGACATGGTGCCTATCCGAAAGAGATAGACGAAGACTAGAGGCTTTTGAGATGTGGTCCTATAGAAGACTATTAGGAATTTCCTGGAGAGACCGCATCACAAATGAAGAGGTTCTCCAACGAATCGAAGGAGGAAGGCACCTGCTCAGGATCCTGTCCGAAAGGCGTGCAAGATGGATCGGTCATATAATACGACAAGAGGGCCTCTTGCATGCCATAATGGAGGGCATGACCGAGGGGACAAACTCTAGGGGACGCCCACGCCGAGAGTACCTGGAGGACCTGTTGGTGGACGTGCGCTGCTCAACATACACAGACTTAAAAAGAGCCGCACAGGACAGGGGGGAATGGAGGAGAAGAGTTCAAATTGCTGCAAACCAGTCTTAGGACTGCAACCACGGACGGAATAATGAAACTATGGAGGATCTCTGATAGTGTAAGTGTTGTCCTCTTCTGATATTATATTCCGGTATGCGCCTTATCATCTTGAAGCGAGCCAACAGGACGACACAAGCTACTGTTACTGTTCAAAGAAACGGCACGGAGAACGGATGAATGATTCGTTCAACAATAGGGTTCATTTTTAAAGATTTACGAGTACTTGACAGTGGTGATAAAAAGTATCGCCTAGAAGCTAAGTCACTTCTTGTCTCAATATTGATAAGGAATCACATCCATTGTTTCATACTTGCATATTGTTTAGGACAGTGTTTCCCAGCGTGGGGCCCACACCCCACAGGGGGGGCAATTTGATTTTTAAGGGGGGAAATTCGAAAATTGACTTGTTCAGGGTTTAGTCGTATTTTGATCGCTTTGTCGCGTCACCCTTACGTAGGGGGGGGGCTGCTCAAGAATTTTAGAAAGGCTTAGGTGGGGTATACTTTCAAGATATCATGACATGACATGACATCACACCGTTTCCCTGTAAGGGTATGCAGAGCGAAGAAGTGCCTGTGTCATTCGAGGGGAGAAGCACAGCGCGGGGTACGAACCGACGACCTTCCGCACGGAAGTCCAGTGCGTTACCGCGTCGCTATGCACCTCACAAATCTATATCCGTACACCTTCTCATACAACTCTTATAATTTGTCTAACTTTTACGTTTCCATATATCATTCACTCGATCCAACCATTCTATCTTTGGTCTTTCTCTAGTGCCCCTTGCACTTACATATGCACTATACGAGTGCATCTGTTTTGTTAATCTTTCTTTATTCATTCGTTCTACATGTCCAAACCATCTCAGAGTGCTCTTCTTCAATCTTAAGTTCACGTTCATCCTTAATCACTTCATTCCGTATTCCATTATACATTATCGCCCTCTGTATTTTTTTCCAGTATTTTTCACATCTATGTTTTACTGTCATTCATTAAAGTTGGTATTGAAATTGATGCTGCCCGGTTCAAGTATATAAATGTTTTAGTGCCCCATTGACTTAGTTTTCTATCGCTAAACATATCGGAATAACTTAGACAATACTACCAACATATCGGAATAACTTAGATTGTGAAATATGTGTGTTTTAAAAGCGTGTCCAAATAGTTTAGTCCAGCAATTTGCCGGTATTTATTCAGCAAACCTAGTACAGTACCCGGCGGAAAGTAATACTGTCGTTCATTCATACACGTCTTCCGTAGTGATTTGTCAGTCGTTGTCAAGCGTTCTAGTCTCTTTTTTAAGCCCGATGTGTATTACTTACCGTCGGGTACTGTACTTATACAACAAAACTATTCTCCACCACATAACACTGAGTAGCTGATTTACCTGATTCTGATAATAATCACCGAGAAAATGGTTTTACTTCTCTGCTGTGTTCGAGGGTAAAAGGATACCTATGACTTCGGTCATATCTATTCTTAAAAAAAAACGACTGTTAAGAACCCCTGAAATAACTAAAACATTTTCTAGAACTTTCAAGAAAAAATAATATAAATATTCACGGTATTTTCAAATGTTACATTCAGCAGAAATTTGACATTAATAAGAGAAACGTGTTTCGAACACAATGCAAATACCAGTCAGCGAAAAAATTATAAATTTTTCAGATTGCATCACCATCCTGTTGTGTCGCTTATGACTAAGTCATCGTGACTACCCCTCTCTCCATCCCTCTCTGCACTCAGCGGTCTGAAGGTCAGTCGTAAAGGATAGCCCTTTTATGTCTATCAATCGGCCAGTCACCATCACCCTCATGTCATCGTTCCACATCCTCTTGTGTGTCATCATTCCACGCTTTCAATGACCACATGCCCCTCCAAACTGTCTCCCTTGGCCAAGAGCAATTTGTACAAAGAATCGTAAAACTCGTTATCGGCATATTGTTGACAATCTGTCCGTGATTCTGTTTTTCGGGAATGAAGGTATTAATTCACTTTGATGTCAATGGAATTCGTAACATTTTTCTCCAGCAACACATTTCATATGCATATATTCTACGTTTCAAGAGTCCGTATCATAAATGTTGTGAAGACAAGAGATATATAAACTATACTTCAGAAATTCTAGGATGGGTCCTTTGACAGTTGACCAATTTGCCCCAATACAACCTTGTAACGATGTCCAGTAATTTTAATTATTTTATCAACTTTAATATAAGCCTCGATTCTAATAAATAGAAAGTTATTTAGGTAAATACATCACATAAAACTAACAATAATGACAAATTAACACGTCTTGATACAAATTAGCAAAAAATATGTCAGTTTGTTAAAATCAAATAATATTTGGTGACGTTTGTCAAAAGTCACTACGTTAGTCCGCATTAGCTGAGGATGGGGTACAGATAATTGGATTTTTTATTGTTTAAAAAATAAAATAAAATGTTCGTAATTAGTATTAATTCAAAGTGGATCTTGGCCTATTTAAATATAGATACAAATCATACGATACATTAGAAAGTCAGTATAATGAAAATTAGGAATTAAAACGTCAGTTTAGAGAAAACAATTTTTCCATTTATAAAAAAAACTATTTGATTTGTAAAAAAAACTATTTCACCCCATCCCTTTGAGACATGACATTTCTAACATAATAGGGACAATCCTACATTTTCTTTGAGTATGGAATAGTCGGCAGAAAAACTAAAATGGGTCTGGTTAAGTCTCTAGTGTCCTCCATGGCACTGTATGGAGTGGAAACAGACAATGAGAGGGAAGGAAACATATATGATGTCTTCAAGATGTGGTGCTAGAGGAGGATGCTCCGTATCCCACAGACCGCCAGATGCACCGACGCCTCTACCATCCGAGAAATGAAGATTACCAAAACATTTTCAACAACATGCAGATAAAGAATCCTAACATAAGAAATAACTATGACAATGATGAACGATGCGGGATGGAGGGGTTAACAGGATCTTCGCTAAGCGCCGCATTTATTCAGTGTGGCTCGGGACAGGTGGTGCGCCGAGTTCCACGTATAGCAGAGAACCTCCAAGTCCAAATTATTTCAAAAACAGGATACTTTCGCAGCTTATTTACATTATCGATATGTGTCATTATAAAATAGGATACTTTCGCAGCTTATTTACATTATCGATATGTGTCATTATAAAATAGGATACTTTCGCAGCTTATTTACATTATCGATATGTGTCATTATAAAATACGATACTTTCGCAGCTTATTTACATTATCGATATGTGTCATTATAAAATAGGATACTTTTGCAGCTTATTTACATTATCGATATGTGTCATTATAAAATTACAGTTTTCGGTCTTATATATAATATATTTACTATATAATATTTCAAATCAATGGAAATTCGTTATTTCAATGCAAATTCATTATGTTTGTAAAAGCTTGAAAAATAATTATGTCTAAAAAGGTTAATAAAACAGTGGCAAAATCAATATAACTGATAAAAATAACTTTCAACAAAATTCTATAACAGACGTGGGCAAATGCGGCTCATCGTTGGGTTAAGTGCGGCTCCCAATGTCTCTTATAACTAACTAAAATTAAAGATACTTTCTTTCCCCATTATACTTGTATTTTCGCGATTTTCCTTTCTAAATGTTGTAAGTGATAAGATACGCATGTATGAATGCAACTGTCAGAGATGCAAGTATTGGTGTACACGTGTGTGCTGTGATTTCAATGTGTAGGGTGCGCGCGCATCTCCTGCCTCTTTATGTGCGCAAACCACACAAACCGTTTGTCTTCCTTCCGTGGTTGCAGTCCTAAGACTGGTTTGCAGCAATTTGAACTCTTCTCCTCCATTCCCCCCTGTCCTGTGCGGCTCTTTTTAAGTCTGTATATGTTGAGCAGCGCACGTCCACCAGGTACTCTCGGCGTGGGCGTCCCCTAGAGTTTGTCCCCTCGGTCATACCCTCCATTATGGCATGCAAGAGGCCCTCTTGTCGTATTATATGACCGATCCATCTTGCACGCCTTTCGGACAGGATCCTGAGCAGGTGCCTTCCTCCTTCGATTCGTTGGAGAACCTCTTCAATTGTGATGCGGTCTCTCCAGGAAATTCCTAATAGTCTTCTATAGGACCACATCTCAAAAGCCTCTAGTCTTCGTCTATCTCTTTCGGATAGGCACCATGTCTCGCAGCCGTACATCAAGATACTCCATACATAGGTCTTGATGAGGAGTATTCTCAGTTTTAGGTCTATATTATTTGATTCTATTATTTTCGACCTTTTATTAAATGCAAGTCTAGCCTGATGTATACGGCTGTCGACCTCGCTCTTGGACCGACCATCCCATGTTATTTTGCTCCCGAGGTAGACAAACTCCTCGGTGTTCTTTAGTGGTTTACCCGACATCACTATTCTCATCTGGTGCTGCGCTCGGCCTACAGTCAGCAGCTTTGTTTTGTCTTTATTTATCTTCATACTGTAGTTATTTTGAAGAATGCTTTCCATAGTTGTTAAGGCCTCTTGTAGTTCCTCTTCACTTTCAGCAACCATAGCAATATCGTCAGCGAACCTTATCATGTCCACCTTTGTAAAATTGTAAAATCAAACCGAAAAAAAAAAAAAAAAAGAAGTTTGTAAAATCAAAACATCGTTCGCAGCTAACAAACGAGCATTTGACAGAATCGCTGCGAACGGCTGTAACAAATTTTACACCAAATTTGAGAGATTTAGCTAAATACACTTTTTATTATATTATATTTCATTTAATAAATTTTGAACTAATTATTTTGTTTTCTTTCTCATTTTTATATTTTCTTATGTGTGTATTTTTTATGCTTTATAAAGCAATTAAGATTTGTGTAGAATATATAAAAAAATAGAATGAATGTATAGTATTTAATACAACGTGAGAACGTGACTATGGTGTGGCTCTTTATATGTATGAAAATCCAGAATGTGGCTCTCGTTGACCTCACGACCTGCTCTAGAGTATCACCTGGTACAACATACCATCACGCATCACATTCCTGTCAAGATAGGCAGAGATATCAGAGCACCAGACTTTCCTATCTCGATATACATGCTTCGCTTCTTCCACATCCATACACTTTCTCATACGATACCTATAATTCCTCTGACTTTCATCTTCTTCTTCCTGGCACTGTCCCAACACATTGCCTAGGTAGGCTGTTGGGGTCGGCTCTTCTCGTTCTCAGGCAGTATATTCTTCGGTGCTGGGTGTCGCTTTCATCTAGGCCGTTTCTCTGCAGGATTTTAGAGCATTGAGTCATCCAGGAGTTCTTTGGTCTTTCTCTGGACGGCTGTCAATTTCTCTAACTTTCATCATTTACTTCTTTCAAAATATTTCACTTAATCTAACTATACTTTCCTCGGTTTTCCTCTTACACATCTCCCACTATATATTTGTTTTATTAGTCTTCTCTTCTTCATCTTAGTCATGTTCTTCTTCATCTTACTCAGCACATCAGCCTAAAACTCACATTCCTCTCTAATCACTTTATTACGTATTCTGTGATGCAATTCTACTGCATTTATCTACTCCTTTCAGTCTTTTACCACATCCACATTCACTCCCATATGTTCTATAAGCTTAAAACAAACTATTTTCTTTGTTTGTTTCTATATTAACCTATTTAATAAAAATAAAATTATATTTCATGAACTGTTGACTCCCTAAAGTGTTTTACAATATTGGGGTTTCCTGAAGGATATCATCAGGTAGATATCATAGGGTTCCGAAGGCTGCGGCAGGTTGAAGGATATCATCAGGTACGAGTAGAAGGGTTCCGAAGGCTGCGACAGGTCGAAGACCACCGCATTAGGATATTGAAAGTGTCGAGTGATTCGGATAGAAAAAGAAACTCCCAGTATTCTACTCCTAACTATATTTATATTGTAAATATGCACAGCTTTAAACCACAGTTAAATGTGAAATGATGCGTCTATTTTCTTAAAAGAGTAGCAAATAAATAAAAATCTACGACAATTAATTAATGTTCAATTAGTAAGTTTTTTCTTTAGGAAAAAATGGAAGTAAATTTTTATTTCTAAATAATAATTTTAATGTTTGATTACAATTAGTATATATTAAACAACTCAGTTCAGATATCTCGGCAATGAACTGTGTAGCTCTCATGACCTCTCCAGAGAAGTAAGGCCTCAGGTAGATAAAGCTGCAGTTATGGCGGGCTGCCTGAGAGATGTCATATGGAGGAATAAAGATATGAGAACGGATAGCGAGGTACGCATTTATAAGACCTGTGTGCGACCTATCCTCACATATGGCATCGAAGCGAGGGCGGACACTGTCAGGACCAAAAGTATGCTAAGAAGGACAACGGAAATGAGAACTCTTACAAATACCTTGCGGCACTTAAAGGGTTAAGATGAATAAGAGTACCTTTGGCATGAAACTAATGAATGAAGAAAGGGTTAAGATGAATAAGAGTACCTTTGGCATGAAACTAATGAATGAAGAAAGGGTTAAGATGAATAAGAGTACCTTTGGCATGAAACTAATGAATGAAGAAAGGGTTAAGATGAATAAGAGTAACTTTGGCATGAAACTAATGAATGAAGAAAGGGTTAAGATGAATAAGAGTACCTTTGGCATGAAACTAATGAATAAACAAAGACATCTTCTTCTTCTCAGTGTCATATCAGGTCCCCCCAACGTTGACTATCACCTGAGAGTAGCTATCTTTGTCTCCGGCAGTCCGAAAAAGATCGCCAACGCTCCTTATACCAGTCCAATCACGTATATTGCGGAGCCAGGAGATTTTCCTCCTGCCAACATCTCTTCGACCCTCTATTTTGCCTTGGATGATCAGGTGCAGTAATTTGTACTTTGCTCCTCTAAGTGCATGACCCAAATAGGACACCTTTCGGATTTTAATATTAGTCAACAATTCTCTATCAACTTTGGTTCTTTGAAGAACCCTCGTGTTGCTGACCATATCCGTCCAGGGTATCCGTAACATTCTTCGGTGTATACACCTTTCGAATGCTTCCAGTTGGTTAAAGAAAGACTAACAAAACCGATATACAGTGCAGAAGGCATATGAGAAGAAGACTAAGAAAAGTATGGTTGGATCAAGTGAATTATATTTTGAAAGAAGGAAACGTAAGTCAGAGAAATCATAAAAGTTGTACGAGGGGTGTGGCTGTGGAAGAGGCTAAGGATGTGTCAAATAAGGAAAGTAAGGCGCTGACAGGGAGATGGGGTGATGGATATGCTTAGGTGCTAAGATATGATTGACACAAGGAGTTTCATGGTGTTATTTGTTTTCAGAAGTTATTACTTAATGTCGTAGATATAGAACGATTAAGTTTTTTATCAGATCAAGGATATTTCTTATAAAGGGTCTTTCAAATTGAGCTTTTTTTTATTAAATTTTTTTTCATTCTTAAATAAAACACACAATTTGCTTTGATTTCAAAATACTTTTTATTGGCCATTAAAGTATAATGTATGACGTTTAAATACAAAAAACAATATCCGCCAAATGTCCACTTCTTGCAGCTTCACAGATGTCCACTCTTTTGTCAAAATTTTTGATGGCATAATTGCGGTTCTAACTCACCAATAACGCGAATAATTTCGTCATTCAGCTCAGGAATTAATCGGGGGTCATTCATATAGACCTGGCTTTTCACGTAACCCCCGAGAAAATAGTTCAACGGTGTCAGATCACATGATCTTGGTGGGCAATTAACATCACCGTTTCTGGAGATTACAATACATAAAATAATTCAATAATTTGAACGTGTTGTTGTATTATATGATATATGACTCCATTTTTATGAATGTGATACATTACACTTCTCAAATGTCACAAGACTCAGGTAAGTTCGAGACGCCATCTACATTTTATCCCAGAATTTAAAAAAACCGCTCAATTTGAAAGACCCTTTACATTTTGAAAAAATGCAAATGTGACACACTATAATGGTTTTAAGCACATTAAACCAAATATATTCGTATTTTTACTCCGTCAAAGTCTTTGGTAGTGTACCATACCCGCTGGAACACTATCATATTCACATATCTTGGTGTTTCTCTCGATAGAGGACACTTTCATTCAAAACACACTGAGGCAATGTGAAACGAAAAGATTAATACTCAGAATAGCCGGTTCATAAAATATACAAACTTTTCTTAGATCACAAAACCTTCTGTCATTATCCATATCTCAGAACTAGCCTTGTGCTACTCAGCTTGTAAATACACCTACCCTGTCTGAAATAGGTCGTATTAGGCTGGTTAGATGAATGTGGCCCTGAATGAGACATCCCATCAAATCGCAGGTTGCTTTAAACCATCTACACTAAATAAGAGGCACCTCCTTGTCAATCAGGAGACATAGGAAGCAGGGTAGAGAGATTCAACTGACTGAATGTCCCCAGACATCCTTCGCATAACTACCGGACACAGTTCTTTTTTCCAGACACAGACACTTAAAATCCAGACACAGTTCCATTAGGGCGTCTAAGCCTCTGTAACAACTGTCTACTATTTCTAGGATGAACGAGTGGAGAGAATCATCGGACCCATGTGGGTGGATTTTGTCTGTACAAGCCATCTGGCTCTGAACTGCTCTGGATAACCTGGAAATCTTTCAACAGGTTAAGTAGAGGAATTGGAAGAACCAAGGACAACATATCAAAATGAGAAATGTTACGTGATGTATCTGCAATGAGGAACAGTTGAAGAGGACTTGATTCATGGAACGCCCAGTGGCATTCAGCACCACTGCATAATAGTAATAGTGCTTTTGATACGAGTCAAGTACAAAAGTATAGTTCCTTTGACCGCTTATTCCATTCCTTGTAGAATTCCCTTATGGGGAAGAATTTGACTACCTGGAGGTCTGCAAAAATCATCTGCAGCAGTTCTTCGCCCAGAAAGATGCAAAGTTCTAGGAGATGGAATTTTAAAGTTGCCCAAAAGGAAGCGTGGAACAAAACAGTGCATAAATTATAGAAAAAAGTTACATTCGAATGTGACCTAAAATATGAAATAACTTTCAGGATCACCCAATCAATATATTTATTTTACGCATGACAAGAAATATACATAATTTGCAAAAAAACAACAAGTTATTTAATTTGGACACACAATTTTAATGGACCAGATCCGTTTGTTGCCTTTCATTTTCGTGTCCCCAGTAAACTAGGCTTTTGCCTGTATCTCACTGGGGACATTTGAAAGTCTAATAGTGTATTTTTACTTGCATAAACTTGACATTGAAATATTAAAATGTGATAAATAACTGTGTAATAAGGTCCCCAGTAAACTAGGCTTTTGCCTGTATCTCACTGGGGACATTTGAAAGTCTAATAGTGTATTTTTACTTGCATAAACTTGACATTGAAATATTAAAATGTGATAAATAACTGTGTAATAAGGTCTCCAGTAAACTAGGCTTTTGCCTGTATCTCACTGAGAACGTATAGCGTGTGTATCGGACGTGTGGCGTCACCCTTGTGTGTGTATGTGGTATGATGAAATAGACAATGCTGTGTAGATCTGGAGGCAAATTCACCCTAATATTTGTATATGTTCCTGTCATGTAAATCTATGTATGCTATGGAAATATGTATTGTGTTATTCTTTGTTCTTGTCAACTTATATTTGTATGCAAATTCATCTGATATATGTTCTTGTATTTTATATGTAAGATGTATGTTTGTTTGACTCCGATCGCGTTCGCGACCGCACTGGAAATAAGTTACTTGGGGAGCGATGCGATCGGAGTAGGTCGGGGGGCCAGTCGGCGTAAGCAGGGCCCAAACCCCGAAAGTTGTTGTATTTCGCGGGCAATGGGCGCTTGTGACGGCCGACTGACCATTAATATAGAGGGCCCCCTGATTTTAGAAATATAAATAATACTTCTCAGTAACAACCGACTATACTGCGTTTTACTTGAGACCCGCTACCCTGCTTCGACTGCCTGAGTGGAATCTCTCCCTGCTCTTCTTCTTCTTCTACTGGATCTTCGCTACGGAATTCACTACATCGATTCTCTGAGCGCTACGCAGCAACCAACGTGTCTATCTACAGTCTTTGTGCCTCGTCCGGTACAGCGTTGAAAAATAAATCGATACTTCTTTCCGATTTTGGATTATATAAAACCCCGTTGCACATTCTCATCAACCTGACAAACAGTGACACTCAATTACATCATATGTATACATCACGCTAAATCAAACTCCTCACACTTCAAACAAATATTACTTTTATAGTTTTAAATAATAGGAATATGGAAAATGACACTGTAAAGGAATTCAGTAAAACAACAAAAAAATAAATTTTAAGAACGTTTTATTGAAATTTTAATAACATTATGGATTATTTTTGTAATATGGACTTTTATTAAGAAATTGTAAGTAAAACAATATATATTTATCAAAAGATTAACCATATAGAATGTGACAGTTGGAATTGATAACATAAAATAAGGTTATTCAAATGAACTTAGAAGCAAATTTTATGAACACTAAACGGGATATTAAAAGACGGGCAAAAGTTTTCATTAAAGAGAAAAATATACAAATATGAACAATTATAGTTCGGAAATTCTAGGATGAGTCCTGTGACAGCTTACAACCTTGTAACGATGTTCAGTAATTTTAATTATTTTATCAACTTTAATATAAGCCTCAATTCTAATAAATAACAAGTTATTTAGGGAAATACATTACATAACGTTGTATTGGGGCAAATTTGTGAGATGTCACAGGATTCATCCTAGAATTTCCGAACTATAGTTAAATTCACGAGGGAAATATCAATTCTACACTTTCCTCGATGTAATTATTAATTTTGAACTAACTACCTTAACAATAGTAATAAATATTATCACCGTTTTGCTATCAAGTATTAATAAATCTTTCATAGAAAATCAAATAAAAGAAATGAAATTAACATACCATTAAAAAGATACTTAATAACATTATACATGCAATATAAATATATATTATAAACCACAAAATGCTCGTTTTAACAAAACAAAAAAATAACTCAATCATAAAGGATATTAAAAATATTCATCCCTTATAAATGTCTTTTATCCTTTTATAACTTAAATGATTCTTAAAAAAATGTACTACTATTCATTGTATTAAGATTTCTGATTAAGTGAGGTATATATTGAAGAAATACTTCTTTGATTATTGCTTACCTTTGTTTCTTATATTATTCCTGATTTTAAGGCATTTTCACTAGGGTAAATGAAATTATCATTATATTAATAACGAAAACCTTTGAACATTCATTGCAAAAAAAAAAAAACATTTTACATGCTTGAAAATGTAACATTATTATGGACTTAAGGCTTCTACGTATTTTTTTTTACCTGGCGAGTTTATCACCATGTGGCAATCACTCCTAACCAACCAGAAATATGTTTTTATAGGCCCTAAGTGTTAATCAGACTGGAATCCTATTTAAAAAAATCTGGGTGCTTGGATATACAAGTTTGGAGATCTGTTCCTTTTTTTTTTTTTTAACCTGGCGAGTTTATTGCCATGTGACAATCTCTTCCAACCAACCAGAAAGATATTTTTATAGGCCCTAAGTGTTAACCAGATTGGAATCCTATTTTAAAAAATCTGGGTGCTTGGATATATTATACAAGTTTGGAGATCTGTTCCTTTTTTTTTTAACCTGTCGAGTTTATTGCCATGTGACAATCTCTTACAACCAACCAGAAATATGTTTTTATAGGCTCTAAGTGTTAACCAGACTGGAATTATATTTAAAAAAATTTGGGTTCCAGCGGGGATCGAACCCGCAACCTCCGGATCGTCAGACTAGTGTCTTACCACCAGGCCACGGAGGTCCTCTAATATAATCTACATATAATGTGTCAGTAATTAATTTGAGTTCAGTAAGTGTTCAAGTAATTACAAAATAAGGTTGAGAATGTTTTGTAATTTACGATCTTTTCACGAGACAAATATTTGGTTTTTCAATTATCCGAAATTCAAATTTTCCATAAACTAAATAAAAAAATCTAAATGACATAATGAATAAGAACATTCAAATGACATAATGAATAAGAACATTCAAATGACATAATGAATAAGAACATTTAATTTTATTTATTTATTTTTGTAAAGAGTTCAGCAAGATTCTCAATTGGCTAGTTTTGATGTTGTACATATCGTTGTTGTTCTGCAAAAAGCATTTAAGTCCATTTTTGCTTAAAATGACTTTTTGATGCCATTTTAATAAAAATAAAAATATCTACACATGGAAAAAACATTTATGCCCAAAAGTTATATAGTTTCGCTGTTATGAAAAGATAAAAAAACATATCATCCCAAAGCAATTCCACAGTTGGTATTCATCCCTGCCAACCAGCAAAACAGTTCATGACTTAATAAACCACGACACATCAATTCAGAGGAATAAATAATAAAATAATATAGAAAAAAACAATATTTTAGAAGCGTTTATGTCACCTTTTTACATTGTAATTTATTTTTATCAAACACTGTTTATTCCACTTTTTTGTGACGGTATAACCCTACCAGTTTCAAGGTGCACACCTCATCTTCAGGGGAGCACAAACAAGTCTTATTTGTGCTCCCCTGAAGATGAGGTGTGCACTTTGAAACCGGTAGGGTTGTTCACAATAACATACGCAAGAACGGGTCTTCCAGCCGCTATGCCTGTTGGAAGGGCCTTAACTCTTCTGAACGGGACTGCTTCGGATATTGACATATTTCATATCACATTACCAAAAGCAAAAGTTAATTTTCTTCTTAGATTGAGCGCGTTAGAAGGCACTCATCAACATACCTAAATGACTGTGAATATATGTGTGTAATATGTTTGTGTGTATTTACTCGTTTGTATGCATATGCATTATTTTTTATTTTATATAATTTTTTAACTTATTTTTTTCCCCTCTATGTAATTTTTCTTCTTTTTTGATGTTTTGTATTTTCAAAGTAATTGGGCTAAGCCTGTTTTGAAAAAATAAATAAATAAAAAAAAAAAAAATACTGTCACAAAAAGTGGAATAAACAGTGTTTGATAAAAATAAATTACAATGTCTTTAAACCTCCACAACGTTAATGTGATATGTTTTTAAGTTACTCATTTCTTTTGTAGTAATTCTTACAAATAAATAAACTGTCTTTAAATAACATCTGTTTGTATTTTATTTGATTAAAACCTTGATTTGACATCGCCTTCCGAAACTTAAATTGAATTTATCTCAAAACTGAATATTTGGACAATGTTTTTCGCAAAACAACAACGATATAATAGTTGTTACCGATAGTTAATATGAATTAATAGTTGTGATGTGCCAAAGTAACGAAAAGTTTGATTATAAATAGCAAATCATCTGTATATAAATACAGGTATATTTATTCATGTGCCAAAGTAACGAAAAGTTTGATTATAAATAGCAAATCATCTGTATATAAATACAGGTATATTTTCATAAATATTTATCTTTATTAAAATAGCCAATTATTGAAAAACAATGTAAGTTTTAAATTGTCTATGTCAGGTACCCGTGTAATTTACAATCTTAGTCAAAATACGAAATTTGGGTTAATATAATAAGCCTATTTGTCCCCTTGACTTCCACACTCAATATAACCAGGATGCAATCACTTCTATTGGACATTGTGCCATAATAATTAATCTAGGTAACTTCTTTGTGACATGTATTTTTGAACACGTAAAATTTAAAAACGTTTCACATTTTCCTACATAAAGGTATCACAACATCAATATTCATTTATAAAGAATGCAACCAAAATTATTGGAATATAAAAATCATAAATTGAAATTTCAAGTTGCCACCTAAACCGTAATATATTCTTGTAAAACACACAAACAAATTATTCCAGATTACTAATTCATATATATATATATATATATATATATATATATATATATATATATATATATATATATATATATATATATATATATATATATATATATATATACAGAGTGTCCCAAAGGTCAACGTCAAGCCGGTATCGAGGAAGAGGCCAGCTTATGACGGTTCAGAATTAAAAAAAAAAAACTTGAAAAAGTCTTATACTTTTCGGCCATCTTTTGATGTAACTTGCCAGGTTAGTGTAATAAATTATTTTTACAGTATAACGAGTCCAAGTTAGCTGATAAAAAATATTAATTTTTATGATCGGAAAAAACAATTTCTTTTTTTAACGTGCAGGTTTTTTTTTGTTTCATATCTGACTCCGACTAATAGCAGGGCTATCTAGGATTGCGATACAACCTTTAAAATCATAAAATATGGCAATTTGTAGTCACAGTATACAAACATTCGGCACAGGGTAGCTACTTTCACAATTTTCTAAATAATGCCTATAACTGGAAAAGTATAAGGCTTTTTCAAGATTTTTTTTAAAATTCTGAACCGTCATAAGCTGGCCTCTTCATCGATACCGGTTTGACGTTGACCTTTGGGAAACCCTGTATATAATGCATTGTTTTTATATTTACACACAATATATAGAACGAATTTTAATAATAATGAGATTTTTCATACAACATTAAAATTTCAAGATTTGGAAGAACTTGTCAATTATTAATTTACATACTAATAGCCAACAGCATCCTTTTAATATTTGACAATTAATATATATACTCGTAGAACTGGCTTATTTTTATAAAAGCGTATAATATTAGGAAAAATTCATAATTAAGTATAATTCATCAAAGACAAGATTTTAAAATACTATAAACAATTTTCTAAATGAGGAAAACATAATGAAATGGACGTATCACTTTCAAGCTGTATACCACTTGCTTTGATACTTGTTACTATATGTCTAATAAACATCGGGACTTTGTGCGAGACTTTATAATTAAATTGTTTTTATATTTTTGTTTAATTATTATATTATTAATGTTTTATATGAAATTCAAATATACTTTTTGTACACATATAACAAGTAAAAAATAATAAAACATCAACGGTAAAGTGTAAATAGTTATTTTTTTTTACATATTTGTTGTATATTATATTATTTGTCATATGTATTGCAAAATTAAGAAGCTATTATTTGACATATCAAATATGAACACATTCATATTTGACATATCAAATATGAATGCATTCAACCATGCTAAATAAGCAAGAATGTAAATACAATTTCTCTTGACATTGTCTAGCTAGCTATTACATGTGTATACTCAGTTTACATGATATATTTCCTATACTTTTGGATTTCAATAACAATATGAGAACAATAATTATAGTCTAATACTCTTGCCAGTATATTCAAAATGGCTTCCGACATTAGAAACAATACCAGAATGATTGATTGAATTATTTTAAATCAACGTGATTAGATGGACGCGGGTCACCATTCTGAAAATACTGGTCAACAGCTTAACAATACTTTCCTAGAATATTATAAGCAAGATTTCAGATAGAGAGTCCTGGCCAGGAAAAGAAAATATTTTTTAAGTACATAGATTTTGCGAGCGGAACATTGCGAAGATTCTAACATTACTTTAAATATACCACACTGGCAAATAACACATATTAAAATAAATCACAACTGCAAACATATGAATTTATGAGTATTATGATATATGTCAAAAGTTGCAATGCAACAATTATGATTCAATAAAGTCCTCTCTATTGTATCAAAAGTTGTAATGCAACAACTATGATTCAATAAAGTCCTCTCTATTGTATCAAAAATTGTAATGCAACAACTATAAATCAATAAAGTCCTCTCTATTGTATCAAAAGTTGTAATGCAACCACTATAAATCAATAAAGTCCTCTCTATTGTATCAAAAGTTGTAATGCAACAACTATAAATCAATAAAGTCCTCTCTATTGTATCAAAAGTTGTAATGCAACAACTATAAATCAATAAAGTCCTCTCTATTGTATCAAAAGTTGTAATGCAACAACTATAAATCAATAAAGTCCTCTCTATTGTATCAAAAGTTGTAATGCAACAACTATGATTCAATAAAGCCCTCTCCATTGTATTTTTCCGTGAAAAAAGGTAGATAGAGGAATTTTTGTTCATTTTCAGTTTTAGAGGTAAATAAATAAAAGTGGATTAATTTTAATGTATAGTGGCTTGTTTTGATGAGTAGAAAATTATAGTTTCTTTGCACACATACTCGTATAAATGTTTTGATGAGTAGAAAATTATAGTTTCTTTGCGCACATACTCGTATAAATGTTTTGATGAGTAGAAAATTATAGTTTCTTTGCACACATACTCGTATAAATGTTTTGATGAGTAGAAAATTATAGTTTCTTTGCACACATACTCGTATAAATGTTTTGATGAGTAGAAAATTATAGTTCCTTTGCAAACATACTTGTATAAATGAAATACAACATATAATACTAATTGTTATCGAAAATAGATCCAGGTTAAATTTAAAACATTTGTTCAATGGAGTTTCATTTCAACCACCTAAAATTCTAATTAAGTCTCATATTAAGTACTAGACGCATCTGTAAAAATTAAATAATCAAATTCACATTAATAAACTCTCTTAAAAAAATTTCTTCCAAATTTTATCGACTAAAATATTTAATATATATTTAAAATGTCATGCGTAGAAGAAAGATATTTAAATAATAATAAATGCAAGGAATAAGAACCCTTAATTTCTTGAGAACTTCCGCACCCTATACGCTACAGTGCTTTCCTTTCACGAGGGGGTTTCTGGTTTGATTTCCGACAGTAACCAAAAAAAATCTGTTTTATTTTCACATACATATTAATTTTTAAGCCCAGGGGCTTAAGTTTGATCAACCTGTCCTTAACCCTTCCCTTACGGTGATAAAAATAATACGCGCGATCCGGTGTTGGGTAGTTAGTACGCAATAAAAAATTCGCGATTTTAAATCGGAAAAATAAGAACATTCATAGATAATCCCCTTAATTAATTATAATTGAAGTTAAAAATTATAATAATTGAGATTTATTTGCTGAAAACATTAAAAAACCATCTGAAAACATTAAAAAACGCTCACGGAACGGGCGTACGTCTAACTTATTTGTAAGCCTAGAAGCTACTAGTGGCGCGGAACGTCAGTCGCATGCCCCGGCCCTTACGCCTTTGCTTGCGACATTGAGACAATTCAGCTCCTCGCAATTCAGTCTAGTATGCAAGAGTGAGATGCGAATATAGTGTCGCGCTTCCCGCATACTATTCACCTATCGTCAAGACGAGGCACTCGCAGCGTTTAAATGCGAATTTGTTTTCGATCTTTACAAAACACCTTGATGTAGTGGATAAATTCTGATTATTATTAATATAATTTTTTAAATCAATGCGTAAATATATTATGGAGGAATACCTATAGTAAAATGTTAACCTTGTATTTATAATATTTATAGAGATATTGATGGTTATTAGAAGCAACGTGTAGAAGATACCCAACACAGGGAAGGAAAGGTTAAACTTCTATCCCGACCATTAAAGGCATTTGAAAATCTTGTATATCTAGGCCACATAATAAACAAAGCAATTGGTTGATGTCACATGGAAAGAATTTGTGGCCACCGCACGTTCTATGCTAGAAGTTATACTTGAGAAAATGTAGGATAGTCCCTGTAATATTTGAAATGTCATGTCTCAAAGAGATAGGGTAAAATAATTTTTTTTTTTAATTGAATCGTTTTTTTATAAATCGAAAAACTGACATTTTAATTCCTAATTTTCATTATACTGACTTTCTAATGTATCGTATGATTTGTATCTATCTCTAAATAGGCCAAGATCCACTATGAATTAATACTAATTACGAACATTTAATTTTAGGTATAAAAAAATCGAAAATCCAATTATCGTATACCCCATCCCTAGCCAATGCGGACTAACGTAGTGACTTTTGACAAACGTCACCAAATATTATTTGATTTTAACAAACTGCCACATTTTAGCTAATTTGTAACAAGATGTATTAATTTGTCATTATTGTTAGTTTTAAGTAATGTATTTACCTAAATAACTTGCTATTTATTAAAATCGAGGCTTATATTAAAGTTGATAAAACAATTAAAATTACCGAACGTTGTTACAAGGTTGTATTGGGGCAAATTTGTGAACTGTCACAGGGACCATGCTACTTTTTCTCAAGTAAAGTGATTAATTGTATGAAGTTGATTGAAAATTAATCGAGTCAAGTTAATTTAAATTTTTTACTGAAACACTGTTTTCATAAGAAAAAAATGAGATAATTTATTTAAAAAATATACAACGTTAAAGGTTTCATAAACAACTGAAATGTGGTGACCAAAGATCGAGGAAAAAACTTTCGATAAATAAAGATACTTAAAAGATATAGCTATGTTATAACATAAATAACTAACCCTAATGAGAAAATATTTTTCACGAATGATACGCATCAATGTGGCCTTAATACTGTTTGGACATGAAATAAAATATGATTGTTCAGCAGAAAGGGGGTTGTGCACATTTTATATTTTCCACGATGAAGTTAGGGTGTAATAAAATCAAAAGGAGTCGAGGAATGTATCTAAAAAACTAAAAAATATTGAATAGATTGAATTGTTTCTTAAATAGATTGAATTGTTTCTTAAATAGATTGAATTGTTTCTTAAATAACTTCAAATTATATGAATACAAAAACGTTTTTAAGACACTTAGATTTTCCTAACTAAATCAAATAAAAATATTGAAATTTCGTTTTATCAGCCCAAATTTCATATATTATCCTAACACAAAATAGTTTTAATAAATATCTCTTTCCGATTATATTAAAATCGAAAAATTATTCTTGGACAACTAATTACTAGGTGAAAATAAACATTTATTCAGATTCATAATTCCATTAATTTTTAATTTGGGGTGAAAACAATTTGGTATGCTCCTATTTAAAGCAAGATATCATAGACAAAACCGTTTCTTCACATATTTCCAAGTTAAAAACTTAATTTTCCAAGGGATGAAAAATTTTATAAGTTAGTATAAAAGCTAATAAATGTAATATAGGGTGAGGCATGAATCTTGCTACAAAAATAAAATTTAAATAATAATAATGACACTGTCAGAACCAAAAATCTGCTTCGAACCAGCGAAATGAAGGTACTCGGGAGTATCGCTGGCAAAACCCTTCGTGATAGAGTACGCAACACAGAAATCCGAAAGACGTGCGAAGATGAAGATATTGTCAGATGGGGACGACAGAGAAGAAGGTTCTGGAACGAACATGTATCCAGAATGGCGGAACCGAGAGCCGTAAGAATGGCCAGGGACAGTATTCCCCGAGCAAGCAGACCTCCAGGACGACCTTCCAAAATATGGAAAGACAGCTGGCAGTCGACGTCGCAAGAGGCAAACAATGATGCAGGACCATAACAGGTCAACAGGCCTAAAATAAGATGAAGAAGAAGATTTTTATGCAGTTGTTCAGACTGTAATGTGACTGGAATTATACCCACATTACAGTCTGAACATAGCCACATTACAGTCTGCTACATATAGCCACATTACAGTCTGAACATAGCCACATTACAGTCTGCTACATATAGCCACATTACAGTCTGAACATAGCCACATTACAGTCTGCTACATATAGCCACATTACAGTCTGAACAACTACATAAAAATCATGTCATTATTATTTAAATTTATTTTTGTAGCAACAAGATTCATGCCCCACCTACTATATATAATAAATTATTTAAATTTATCTAAGTGTTCATTGATTCTTATATTCAGTAGAAGGGTTAAATAAATCAGGTGTTAATGTGTTTAGGATTGACGTAAATGTTTAAAATATACTTAGTGACAGATATAGTGAAATCTACTTAGTGACAGGTATTCGCTTGTACCGATACTTAGAAAAAAGTTATAATGCATTATATCAATTCTCAAGCATACAAAGTTGCAAGATATTAAAAAAAAAAAAAAAACTAAACTTAATATTGAAATATTCCTACATAAAACTAAATTTCTTCCGCGTTTACTTAATTGTTAACTTATAATAAAGCGGAGACGGGACCAATATTCTATGTTACTATTTAGATATACAAAAACGCATTGCAATTGAATTTATTAAGTACTTGTGCAGATGCCTTGAGATGCAGTGAACAATATGTGTATAATATATACAAATATAAATATCAATTCAAACGAATTTTCAATTATTCTTTCTGTCCTTACTTAATACGTAATGATTGAAAATTGATATCATGTTCACATAAACTTTTTTGCTTTTATGTTTGTGTAGCCCTTCTATATATCGAATCGAGTCATTGTTAATATTTTCATCGCATTGCTGAAGGATAAAAATGTTTTTATCACATTGGATCAAACACTACTTAGTTCATGTGCGCAAGTAAATTTATATCAGCATCTATAGTACTTCAATAAAGCATATCTCTAGCATTTTACTTTATTACTATAGTAATAGAGCATTATTTTGGTCCATACCAATTATGAAACAGAATAAATTAGGTAAAATATTAAATTTAATTTTGGCAAAGAGTAAAAATCGAATAGCTATAAAACATAACTATGAACCTTAGGATGCCCTATGACGTGAATAAATCTTTTTTTTTATTTCACCTGGCGAGTTTATTGCCATATGGCAATCTCTTCCAACCAAACAGAAAGATGTTTTAATGGGCACTAAGTGAAAACTAGACTGGAATTCTATTTTTTTTAAATCTGGATTCCAGCGGGGATCGAACCCGCAACCTCCGGATCGGCAGACAAGCATCTTACCACCAGGCCACGGAGGTCGTCTTGGCATTGGCTTAAATTCTTTGAAATAAAATAATTCACGACCATTTTCCAGGTGAGAAAGAAATATATAAATTTTTTTTTTTCGGATAGAAGAATATTGTGAAGAGAAAAAAAAAATGAAAAATTCCGATGGACATCATTATTTTGAGATGCTCAATACCATTTGACAGCTACAAAGCATCCGAACAATGGCTGAAAGCTTAACACTCGAGTTTGCCAAGAATAAAACCTGGAAAGCTTAGATGCAATGCAAGCATGTTAACCATGGTGCCAATATGCTCGCATTGCATCTCACAAGCAGCTTAAGGGCATTTTTTCAACATATATATCGCAAACAATTATAAAAGAAACGTTATGAGAAAAAAAGAAAAAAAAAAGGTCCTAATATGACTATAAAAAGAAACGGTTTAACTAGAAATATCACCATAATGCAAACGATCAAATTTGCATAGTATATTTGAATTCAACAAATACAACGCACTTTAAACGTTTCCTCTGTGTCTTTTGGAGATGAGAATGCCACTTGGTCGGCAAAAGGCCAATTATTCAATAGCATCGAATTATTTAGGCAAAAATGAGAAAAAAAAGCAAATTAGACTTTTGAGATTCTTTAATATAAAACAAATATAAAAATAATACAATTAGAATATTGACATTATGAGATAAATTAACGACATCTTTCTACAAAATTAACTAAACATAAATGATTTTAGGAGGTTAAGGTACGAGTGTGTCCTGACATACGAGCGTATGACATAGCAACATTTTAAATATTTGAATGTACTATAAGGTTAAGGGACGAGTATGTCCTGACATATGAGTGTATGATATAGCAACCGTTTAAATATTTTAATGTACTATAAGGTTAAGGTACGAGTGTGTCCTGACATATGAATGTATGACATAGCAACATTTTAAATATTTGAATGTACTATAAGGTTAAGGGACGAGTATGTCCTGACATACGAGTGTATGATATAGCAACCGTTTAAATATTTGAATGTACTATAAGGTTAAGGTACGAGTGTGTCCTGACATATGAATGTATGACATAGCAACATTTTAAATATTTGAATGTACTATAAGGTTAAGGGACGAGTATGTCCTGACATACGAGTGTATGATATAGCAACATTTTAAATATTTGAATGTACTATAAGGTTAAGGGACGAGTATGTCCTGACATATGAGTGTATGACATAGCAACAGTTTAAATATTTGAATGTACTATAAGGTTAAGGTACGAGTGTGTCCTGACATATGAATGTATGACATAGCAACATTTTAAATATTTGAATGTACTATAAGGTTAAGGGACGAGTATGTCCTGACATACGAGTGTATGATATAGCAACATTTTAAATATTTGAATGTACTATAAGGTTAAGGGACGAGTATGTCCTGACATATGATGTATGACATAGCAACAGTTTAAATATTTGAATGTACTATAAGGTTGAGGGACAAGTGTGTCCTGACATACGAATGTATGACATAGCAACATTTTAAATATTTGAATGTACTATAAGGTTAAGGGACGAGTATGTCCTGACATACGAGTGTATGATATAGCAACAATTTAAATATTTGAATGTACTATAAACCAACTAAGATATGAAATATTTTGGGAGGTTAAGGTACGAGTGTGTCCTGACATACGAGCGTATGACATAGCAACATTTTAAATATTTGAATGTACTATAAGGTTAAGGGACGAGTATGTCCTGACATATGAGTGTATGACATAGCAACAGTTTAAATATTTGAATGTACTATAAGGTTAAGGTACGAGTGTGTCCTGACATATGAATGTATGACATAGCAACATTTTAAATATTTGAATGTACTATAAGGTTAAGGGACGAGTATGTCCTGACATACGAGTGTATGATATAGCAACATTTTAAATATTTGAATGTACTATAAGGTTAAGGGACGAGTATGTCCTGACATATGATGTATGACATAGCAACAGTTTAAATATTTGAATGTACTATAAGGTTGAGGGACGAGTGTGTCCTGACATACGAATGTATGACATAGCAACATTTTAAATATTTGAATGTACTATAAGGTTAAGGGACGAGTATGTCCTGACATACGAGTGTATGATATAGCAACAATTTAAATATTTGAATGTACTATAAACCAACTAAGATATGAAATATTTTGGGAGGTTAAGGTACGAGTGTGTCCTGACATACGAGCGTATGACATAGCAACATTTTAAATATTTGAATGTACTATAAGGTTAAGGGACGAGTATGTCCTGACATATGAGTGTATGACATAGCAACAGTTTAAATATTTGAATGTACTATAAGGTTAAGGGACGAGTATGTCCTGACATACGAGTGAATGACATAGCAACATTTTAAATATTTGAATGTACTATAAGGTTAAGGTACAAGTATGTCTTGACATATGAGTGTATGACATAGCAACAGTTTAAATAATTTAATGTACTATAAACCAACTAAGATATGAATTATTTTTTATGGGAGATAAATGATAAATGAGATAAAATTTTATTCATAAATATGTCAGATGAATTACGTAATCCTAATATCATAGAAATAGTGATCGGGTTTATTATTTAGCTGAAGATTGAAAAACTTTCCACCCTACGTGTTTGAAAATACATATTTGAGCACGAAGTGTGGAAAATCTTTCGACCTTTGACTAAATGATAAATTTAATATCTGTAATTCCCCAGTATTGTCTATTCATTTAGGGATTCAAAAATATAAGTGAACTTTATTTAAAAAAAAAAAATAAAACAAATTAAGAATTATGAAAAATAACATAAAGTTCCAAACATTTTTAGGGACAACTCGAATATTTAACGTAACACTATTGAAAATAGATTGTTTATATTTGGCAATAAATAAATGCGGAACATAATAATAAAATGAACTTAGCTAAACGAATGGACCGAATACTGTACCCACGATTTTTTTGAACAAATATATACAAAAATAAGAACAATACTCGTCGAATTGTTACGAATTTTTTTCTCTCTCTTAGAAATATGCTATCTCCAATGAATAATTTCTTTATTTGAAATCTAGTTAATTTATGTCATAGACAATCTTGTTGCTTACATGTCACGTACCACAAAGCCGGCCGTTTCTTGACACACTCGAGTTATCGTAAAATGCATTCTGAGAATTAACACCACGCAAAAAATAATAAACTTAATTACCCTAAGCATTTAAAATAGACTTGTTCACTTATTTCAAATATTAATACTTTTTATACTAAATAAATAAAAGATTTCTTCGTCCTATGTTACATACAATATTTTACATACAAATTAGCACCATACAGAGTACTCATTCAAACTTATCGAACATTTGGTATCTTCCATAATCACTTTTGATATTAATTTATAAATTCCCTAGCTAAAACACTATTTGCCACCACTGCTTTGCCTTTTCTTAATCATATAACATGTCAGTACCTTTAATTCCACCTGAATAAATTACCGTACAAATTCCTATCCTTACGTTTTTCGACACGTTTACAACAAAAGTCATTGTTTAATAAACAAAAATTAAATTCAAAGATTTGGATAATACTAGCTTTATCTTTTACTATTCCTTAAATTTGGCCTATGATTTTTATTTTGAATTAAATTGTAATGGATTTTGAAAAAAAAAATGACATTATTCAGAAAACGTGAACGTACAAAATTATAGAAAAATTAAGTGGAAGATGCAACAAAGAGGATACAAGAAGGTTGTGTATTAGGAACGACAAACTAAACAATCCACCTACGTTCTGAAGAACTAGGCCATAGAAGAACTATATCACGACATCAGTATTTATTAACGCCTTGCGGTTTACTATTCGCAATGCACTCGCTCGCAACACTTAATAAGGCAACACATTTGTTGAACTTGGCAAATCCAAAATGATTGGCATTTTCAACCAAGTGCTTATCAAATACTTATCATTGAATGAAATAGTGAGATAATATAAATAAATTGAATCGGAAATGATAAGAGATGACATACAAAGAATTAATTATTCTAGAGAGCACTATCATCATGTCATGTTGACTCCTAGGCTCCTGCTGGCATATTCATAAACAACATAGCTGATGGACACCGCCGGGATGACCTTGATGAAGTTGGGTGTGATTCCTCGATACAGCCCTACAGCGCCTTCCTTCTGGATAATAGTTTTCAAGACGCCTCGCATCGATGAATCAGCGCCTTTTGTGACCGCTTCTGTAAATTTAAAATATTCATTGAGTTCATTCCAATTTTGTTTATTTCTTGCGGAAATAATAACAAATCATACGGCATCGAAGCGAGGGTGGACACTGTCAGGACAAAAAGTATGCTAAGGACAACGGAAATCAGAACTCTATGTGCTATTGCTGGGAAGACTTTGCGTGATCGTGTAAGGAACACAACAATCCGAGAGGTCCAAGATGTGGTCAGATGGGGACGATACTGGTACCAACATGTACAGAGAATGAATCCCACAAGAATCCCATACATAGCTCTGCATGGGGTGCCGGATGGACAGCGTCCCCCAGGAAGACCCCCGAAACGATGGAGAGATAGCTGGAGCTCAGCATCACAGGAGGACAATCCTCTTACAGCAACAGACTCTTGAGTCTATAGAAAGTTTAAGAAGTAAAATCATATTTCAAGGATAAAATAGAAGAGCAAGTACCTTGCGCTTGAAGCCGTGTCCGCACCAGAGCAAGTGGGTAGGAGCACACTTGTCCTAGCGTGGATGAAGCACTTCCACAGGCTAACAGGAGCAATATACTGGGCTGTTCATTTGATGGATGATTTTTAAGGTATTTTTTCTTGAGGGTTTCATATACAGCCAAATCTATTCCCGCATAAGGGATGATTCCTAAGATATTTGGAATGTAGCCCTTATAAAAACTTCTTAATCCTTCACGACTATAAATCTTCTTCGCTGCATCTGCTATGCCTTTATATTGGCCAGTTTTTCTTAGGGCGAGACGTGTTTTTAATACTTCAAGTGGGTAAATTGCAGTCTGGCTAATGCCTCCAGCCATTGCACCTGCCATGAACCGTTCGTAAATTTCTAGGGTGCCTTTCCTGTCACCCAAAATTATTCTTTTACACTGTTCATAAGCGGCAAATTTGATTGCTGATTCTGGGGCAATCTTTATGACGTTTATACCATTTCCCCTCCAAAGGCCTCTTAAACCACCCTCCTTCAACATGTGTGAGAGACAATTGGTCATTTTTTCTCTTGTCGGGTTAACCTGTAAAAGACATTTCAATTAGAAATAAATCCAACATTTACAATAAATTACATTCGAACAAAGATAAATTTAAAACCTTTTTAACTATACAAGTAATAATTTCATTTAAAACATTAAGATGAATTTGTTTAGAATTTTATTGTTAGCAGTCTATCCTGTCAGCGCTATATTACAAGTGAGAAGTTCAATCCACCTGACATGGAATATCTTGTCTCCATTAAAATCTAATTGTTAGCAGTCTATCCTGTCAGCGCTATATTACAAGTGAGAAGTTCAATCCACCTGACATGGAATATCTTGTCTCCATTAAAATCTAATTGTTAGCAGTCTATCCTGTCAGCGCTATATTACAAGTGAGAAGTTCAATCCACCTGACATGGAATATCTTGTCTCCATTAAAATCTAATTGTTAGCAGTCTATCCTGTCAGCGCTATATTACAAGTGAGAAGTTCAACCCACCTGACATGGAATATCTTGTCTCCATTAAAATCTAATTGTTAGCAGTCTATCCTGTCAGCGCTATATTACAAGTGAGAAGTTCAACCCACCTGACATGGAATATCTTGTCTCCATTAAAATCTAATTGTTAGCAGTCTATCCTGTCAGCGCTATATTACAAGTGAGAAGTTCAACCCACCTGACATGGAATATCTTGTCTCCATTAAAATCTAATTGATTCAATTATCAGAAGTGTCAGGTTCAACTTCTGTCATTCACGAAGGGGGGCAGTGTTGGTTTTTTTTTGTAACATTAAGATCTCAAAAATATTCTATTATAGTTCAGAAAATGTAGGATGAGTCCTGCTGTGACAGGTCACAAATTTGCCCCAATACAACCTTGTAACGATGTTCAGTAATTTTAATTAATTTATCAACTTTAATATTAGCCTCGATTCTAATAAATAGCAAGTTATTTAGGTAAATACATTACATAAGGTTGTATTGGGGCAAATTTGTGAGCTGTCACAGGATTCATCCTAGAATTTCCGAACTATAGGATGGAAACAATTGCAATATGACAAAAAATTATTAGGTTGCACTATATAAGATGCAATTGTAATATAATTATGGTGAAAGGGTGGCATGGATTTATTGAATTAAGTACAGTATGTGTCTACCTGAAGGAACACTTTGAGCCTGTCTAGCGGAGCGGTGCAAGTCCTGGAGACAGCCCCGGCCACCCCTCCCGCTAGTAGGTGTCGCCACCACATCCCCGATTGCATTTCACTCTGTGTGAAGTCATCGGGGACGTTCATATCTTCTCCAATATCCAAGTACTGTAAATAAAGAAACAAAATATTGGTTCAATTTGATTATTTCGATTGTATTTTTTCTGCTCTCATTTCAACTTTAATAAAAAAAAAAAAATTAAACAGATTTCAAGATAAAACTTAAAATTTTTCCAATAGAATTTTTTTAACCTTGCGAGTTTATTGCCATGTGGCAATCTCTTCCAACCAACCAACCAGAAAAATGTTTTTATAGGCCCAAAGTGTTAACCAGAGTGGAATCGTACAATATTTAAAAAAATCTGGGTTCCAGAGGGGATCGAACCCAGAAATTTGTATTAAGAAAGAAAATCGTCGTAAAACTGAGTTGATTGTATTTCTAATCTTTTAACAAATATTCATACAATTTTAGATAAGCTTCGGTATTTAGTTTTAAAGTAAGATATCATAAGGGATTATTGAGTTTATCATTAACATTTGGACTATGTTATAAAAAATTATCCCTTTTTAAAAATATCCACTCGAGATCGAGAAGTCTATAAAATAGATTGTCAGAATGAACGAAGAAACTGGCATTTGGAAAAATATACACTCGAGATCGAGAAGTCTATAAAATAGATTGTCAGAATGAACGAAGAAACTGGCATTTGGAAAAATACACACTCGAGATCGAGAAGTCTATAAAATAGATTGTCAGAATGAACGAAGAAACTGGCATTTGGAAAAATATACACTCGAGATCGAGAAGTCTATAAAATAGATTGTCAGAATGAACGAAGAAACTGGCATTTGGAAAAATATACACTCGAGATCGAGAAGTCTATAAAATAGATTGTCAGAATGAACGAAGAAACTGGCATTTGGAAAAATATACACTCGAGATCGAGAAGTCTATAAAATAGATTGTCAGAATGAACGAACAAACTGGCATTTGGGAAAAAAAAAAAAAAAACGAAAACATTGACAGTTTAAAAAGTTATGCAGAAAAAAAAACCCTTATATTTTTTTAATAAATTATTTGTTTATCCATTAAAAAACATACTTCGTATTTAAAATTAGAAATGCCATCGTATGGGTAAATAAAAAAAAAAAACATTTTGTAAAAGTAATTTTACGAGTACATCTAAAAAAATCTTTTAATTTCTAATAAATAAAAACATTTTGGAAAGTACGTTAACAACGCGAAGGTTATCGAGTCATTTGAATTTGACAGGCGATAGTCCATGTGGACTTTACGTCATAATGACATTTCTGAGAAATGGAGGCCTGTTGCTAAGAGCGCCGTCTCTTTCATCAGCGAGTTAATGTTAAGTTAACTTAAATATTCGACAGAGAAAACTTTGTTATATTGTAATTTATATGTTGAATTAAATATATATATATATATATATATACCTTGGTGATGAGTTGATGGAAAATATATAAAAAATCTTCGAAGACATCTCCCCTGGCCGTTCCGGCAAGATCATCAAGTTCCAGAGACATTTTTGGATATTTTTTTATAATAAATACTTCACTCGACAATTTCATAAATATATTCAACAACTAAATGCACATAAAAATCTCACTTCACAGCAATTAATTTATTTCGACTAAAGTAACAATTTCACTTATAACTAATGTAAAAGTGAATGAACGCGTGCTTAAGTCGGCGGTTCCGTGTCGAACGCCTTCCCCCCTTCAGAACCAAAATGAAACTAATCAAGTAACGAGACCGACGATAACTGACGCTCGGCGGTCGCGACTCAGGCACTTCTAGAATCCTGCCAATTGATTACGCGTTATGGTAGTGAGCAACGACCACCGGTCGACGAGCTACGAACGACGAACAACTGATGGTCGACGAAAGATTTTTTTTTAAATTGTGAACAAATTCTTTAAAAAAAAAAAAAATTGTTCAGTGTGCTACTGCCAACTTTGGTGTATATGCGAGAAGCCTGGGAATTGAATGGGAGTGATAAGAGCAGAATACATGCGATAGAAATGCGTGCCTTGCGTAGAATATCTGGTATTACAATGTATGAAATTGTCAGACAAAGGATAACTATTTGGGAAGATGAATGTTTTAAGTAGAATTAAAAAAAAAACACAGGAATTTTAAGATGGCTTCTTGGTCGCATTGAGAGAGTGAATTGCGAAAGAATTTTGAAACGAATACACATGTGTGAAATTAAAGGAAAAGTAGGAAAAAGTAGACCGAGGGAAGAGTGGAAGGAGATGGTTGGAGAAAATTCTAGCTCAGAGAAATGATGTTTATGAAAACACATTTTGCCCAATTGATAGGTAAGTAATAACTACATAAAACTACTTGTTCCCTTGAGGTATTTAAGGAAACCATTTGTTATTTAGAGGTATCTAAGGAAACCATTTGTTATTGAGAGGTACAGAAAATTAAAGTTAAATAACAATTGGGTTCCTTAAGATACCTATAAATAAATTAATGGTTTTGTTTAGATACCTCTCAATAACAAATGGTTTCCATAGATAACTCTTAATAACAATTGTTTTTCTAAGATATCTCTTAATAACAAATGGTTTCCTTAGATAACTCTAAATAAAAAATGGTTTCCTTAGATACCTCTAAATAACAAATGGTTTCCTTAGATATTTCTCAATAACATTGGTTCCCTAAGATACATCTGAATAACAAATGAATTCTATAAGTACCTCTTAATAACAAATGGGTTCTTTAGATACCTCTCAATAACAAATGGTTTCCTTAGATACCGCTAAATAACAAATGGGTTCCTTAAGTACCGCTCAATAATAAATGGTTTCCTTAGATACCTCTAAATAAAAGAGTTTCCGTAAGTGCCTCTCAATATAAAATAGGTTCATTAGATACCTCTCAATAACAAATGAATTCCTTCGATACCTCTATATAACAAATGGTTTCCTTAGATACCTCTCAATGACATTGGTTTCCTTAGATACCTTTCAATAACAAATGAATTCTTTAAGTACCTATTAATAACAAATGGGTTCCTTAGATACCTATCAATAACAAATGGGTTCCTTAGATACCTATCAATAACAAATGGTTTCCTTAGATATCTCTAAATAACAAATGGTTTCCTTAGATACCTTTCAATAACAAATGATTTCCTTAAGTACCTATTAATAACAAATGGGTTCCTTACATACCTCTCAATAACAAATGGTTTCCTTAGATATCTCTCAATTACAAATGGTTTTCTTAAGTACCCCTTAATAACAAATGGGTTCCTTAGATACTTTTAAATACAAATGGTTTCTTTAGAATCTATGATATGTTACGTCGGGGTATCGAAGCAATTCACTAACACGTTATTAAATTAGAAAACTTCAAAACTATAATAATTACTGTTAAATAATTTGATTATCAAACACCTCAACTTTTTAAGAATTCTAAAGCCATTATTTCAAAAATATCAATTCACCTCACGACTGTGCACAGTTACAACAGGACCTAGACTCCCTAGTCTCCTGGAGTGAGCAAAATCATCTTCTGTTCAACATTAATAAATGTGTCTGTGTATCTTATAGTCGATCGTTTTCACCAATCCACCATCAGTATACTATACAGGGAGTGGCACTAAACAGAGTTTCTGAATTCAAAGATTTGGGCGTAACCTTCGATGTCGGACTCACGTTCGTTAACCATGTCTCACGTTTGATATCGGACTGTTACAAACTACTCGGTTTTGTAATGATAATATCAAGAGAATTTAACAGCACCGATATCCTCCGAAACTTATATAATTATCTAATTAGAACCAAATTAGAATATGCATCTACGGTTTGGGCTCCTCATCAGCTCAAATATAAAAACAATATAGAACAAATACAAAAAAAATCTTCAGATATCTATGTCGAACTTCTCACGGTGTATAACTATAGAAGCCTCGAAACAAGAAGGCAAGAATCCATTGCTATATTCCTACTTAAGGGTTTTCAGGGTTGCTTTAACTGTCCCGCGATTCTAGAAGCACTAAGTTTATATGTACCCAATAAATATAGCCGTGCAAGGAATCACCCTCTGTTCTACATACCAACTTACAGGACGAATATCATGGCTAAACACTCAGTCACGCGTGGTATAGAGATATTGAACCGACTGAATGACACTGTTGATATATTCTCGGCACCGCCTAGCAGTATGAGAAGAATCCTGGCTGATATTCTTCCTAACGAATAAGCTAACGCTAGAAGCAGACCCTCTTTGTGTAACAGGAGAAATCCGTGCAAAGTGGATAAAAAAAATTAAAAAATTTACATTTTGCAGATCACGTGATTGCCGCACTTTTGCCGGAAGGGCCAATCCATTTAACAATTAGGTCTTAAATTTAAAGACCCGCTAATCTGAAGACAAATGGAGAAATACATTAAAAATACATTAATGAGACCCGCGATTGTGTTATCATTACAGATGGCAGGTAAGACAAGACCATCAGATGATATTTAGAAAATTATATGATAATATTTGAGGCGAAAATAAGGAATTTATTAGTATCTAGAAATACGTAGTGTTCAATATATATTTCGCAGTTTTTCGTCTCAGTTGTATAATAAGGTCTTTCGTATCACTTGTATAAGGTATTTCGTATCAGTTGTATAAGGTCTTTCGTATCACTTGTATAAGGTATTTCGTATCACTTGTATAAGGTCTTTCGTATAACTTGTATAAGGTATTTCGCATCAGTTGTATAAGGTCTTTCGTATAACTTGTATAAGGTATTTCGCATCAGTTGTATAAGGTCTTTCGTATCAGTTGTATAAGGTTTTTCGTATCAGTTGTATAAGATTTTATAATTTGCCCTTCTTCTTCTTCTTGATGTGCCCTGTCAGGTCCCCCCGACGTTGGCAATCACTCTGGCGAAGGCCTCTCTGTCTTGCGCGATCCGGAACAGCTCTTCCACACGCCCCATTCCGGTCCAGTCTCTTATATTTCGCAGCCAAGACGTCCGCCTTCTCTCCATAGTGATATCCTGGGAATGATAATCAGGGTGGTTTCCCGTTGCCTTCCCTGATAGGTGTTTCTGTAGGGGTCACCCTCCCTTAGCCGGGGGGGTCCGGTTTTATGGCGCCGGACACTCGCACATTCATCCTCTCCTATCTGCTATGGCACTGATGGTAATATGCCAGTGACCACATTGCCCAGGGCTCGCATAATTTGCCCTACCGCGCCTAGAGAAGTTTCACTTCAAAAAATCCCAATAGTTCCTAGAAATCGATCGGTTTCTAAATCGCTCTCACCAAAAAAACTTCAATAAACTAAAGCCAGAATGATAATTAATAATAATTTTGAACTGGTAAATTGGGCGTACATATGAATAGAGAAACAGCTAAGTTATCCGAGTTATATTGAATAAGCCCTTCTTAAATTATCGAAGTGAGCAATAGCATAAGGCATAAATAAAATGGTTCTATGGTTCATAAAGGATCTGGAGCTAATATGAATATTGTTAACATGTATCAAACTGGGAACGATAGTAGAGATAATATTGTATATTATACTTAGTGTTAAAAGGATGAACACTTCTTTTGGCCAAATGTATCATACATTTTTTGCTCCTAGGATGTGTAATGCATTGCCAGCAGAGGAGTGGGTCATTTGCGGTTTCAAAGCTCAAATACACACTGAAGCAATGGTCACTTTCTCAGGGAAATGCCGAGTCTGAAAGAGTATTATTGCACATTGGGAATAATGGTGGGGATCTCATTGTCTATGGAATGTTACGTTCCAAAACAGAATATTGAATTGTTTTCGAACGTAACATTCCATAGACATCAATACCAATATTTAATGAGGTAATTTTTTGTTTGTGATACTTTCCAAACTATTTTATTTATTTAATTGAAGAAGTGACCATTTCATATATTTAAAGTTTTTTTTAATGTTATTTTCAGTGACGAGAGTGTTTAATTGACACACGTGATAAGCTGGCCGGCTTATAACAGGAATTCCTAGTTAGTCGGCCAGCGGCTTAGACTTACGAAACAAATATAGATGTTTGAAATGTAATTAATGATGAGCGAGGAAGAGAGACCAAGAGTGCGAGGAGATCGTTGAAAAATTTTTTAACTGAGAGAAAGTTAACACTTGCCACCACCCTGTGATGGATAGCGAGTGACCAGGACTTATATTTTATTTGATTATTCAACGTTTTAATACATAATAAAATTATTTTTATAGCTAATTACAAAAAATAACTTAGTAGATTTTGTATAATTTTAATTTAAAATATACATTTTTCACTGGACGCTTAGCGTCCAGCACCGTGGCTGACGGAACTTTTTAGCACAGTAAGGCAGTGTTAAGAAGTATGAAAAACTGGAGATCATGTATAACGAGATATATACGAGGCGAGAGTCGTATGCATGGATAGATATGCATGTATATCTGTCTTCTCTGTCTACCCCAAAAGGAATATGGCGTGATGATACGTATCTACCTATATGTAATTGTGCTAATTTTATGTTTTAAATTACCTTTTTCCACATTTCGATGGAAATAAATACAAAGATAAAAAGATGAGTATATTTTTTATTATGAAATTGTCTCGAGTGTGCCCCGTTGTCGCCGAGAACGCCCAGTAAATCGCAGATCACGAGTGTGACGGGCTTTTTAAATGCTAGGGGTAAATTATTTCAGTAAAATAATTACACTACGAGGGATTAAGTTCAACAAAACGACACATTACTCTAAATAACTTATCATAATACGAGGCATATCCAGAAACTAAGTGTACTGAATTTATGTAGGTTACAATTTTTTTTATTTAAACAAAAAAATTACGTGGTTACCGTAGTACATATGTAAGCTATTTTTCGACATAGTCGCCATTCCTCTCAATGCAGGTGGTGAAGCGGGGTATCAACTTTTTGGTGCCTTCCTCGAAGTAGTTTCCCGCCAACCCCTCCGTCCACTTCTCCACCTCCTCCTTTACCTCCTCGTCGGTTGAAAACCTTTTTCCACCCATGTGCAGCTTCAAAAAGGTAAAGAGATAGTAATCTGAAGGTGCTAGGTCAGGGGAATGCGCGGGATGGTTCAGGACATCCCATTTAAACGAGGCGAGCAGTTCCTTCGTGGCGTCGGCCGTGTGTGGTCTGGCATTGTCGTGCAGCAGGCAAACTCCCTTTGTCAGCATGCCTCTCCTCTTGTTCTGAATCGGCCTCCGCAATTTTTTAGGGTCTCACGGTATCTTGCAGAGTTGATGGTCTCCCCTCGAGGCATATATTCAATTAAAATTATGCCTTGACAGTCCCAAAACACGGATGCCATGATTTTCTCGGCTGAAATTGTGGTTTTGAACTTTTTGGCGGAGGGTGAAGAGGTGTGACGCCACTGTTGAGACTGCCTTTTGGTTTCAGGCGTGTAGTGTGCAACCCGAGTATCATCTCCAGTAACGATGGAGCGGAGAAATTAATCTCCATGGAGTTTGCAGCGCCTCAAAAACTCTTACCTTTTTACAAAATTTCGCACTTGGCGGGAGATAGGTTTGACATTTTTCACGAAACGTGTTGTCGCGTCGACACTTCTCAACGTACTGACCTCGAACCGGTCTCGTTGCGGAGGGGAAGGGTCAGGCTACACGGAAGTGTAGCCAACATGTCGAAAATAAAATCCATCCGGTCGTGAGAGCCTCAGTACACTTACTTTCTGGATACGCTTCGTATAACGGATTAATAAGTATTGCTTGATTCATTGACGCTTTTCTTATAATGACATTACTAAACAAATATCAAATGGCATTGTGTTCTGAAAGTGAGACCGAAAACTTAACGGTCATAATGGATAATTTGTCATTGTCAAGTAACAAATAAGAACAAACAAGCACAGAGGCTATAGAAATTATTTTTGTTAGATGCCATAAATTAAGTTAAAAAATGTAGTTTTTTTTTAAAATAAAACTCAATTACGCAACAATCAAATTTAAAACAATTTCACAATTCTATTATCTTGGCTTTTTTTAATATCAAATAAAGCTAAAAAATAAAAATTTGACGTATCACAAATACGCAATAAAGATCCACAAAAAAACTGTTAAGTCTTAATTTTATTTTATTCATTTCCCCAATTACTTGATTGGAAGAGTGGAGTTGATCCTCGTGTCTTCTATTATACCACTCGAATATAGAACATTACTCCAACTTCATTTCCCCAATTACTTGATTGTAAGAGTGGAGTTGATCCTCATGTCTTCTATTATACCACTCGAATATAGAACATTACTCCAACTTCATTTCCCCAATTACTTGATTGGAAGAGTGGAGTTGATTTTCAAGCCAATGCCTTCTATTATACCATTCGAATATAGAAGATTACTCCAACTTCATTTTACCAATTACTTGATTGGAAGAGTGGAGTTGATTTTCAAGCAAATGCCTTCTATTATTCCATTCGAATATAGAACATTACTCCAACTTCATTTTACCAATTACTTGATTGGAAGAGTGGAGTTGATTTTCAAGCAAATGCCTTCTATTATTCCATTCGAATAAAGAACATTACTCCAACTTCATTTTACCAATTACTTGATTGGAAGAGTGGAGTTGATTTTCAAGCAAATGCCTTCTATTATTCCATTCGAATAAAGAACATTACTCCAACTTCATTTTACCAATTACTTGATTGGAAGAGTGGAGTTGATTTTCAAGCAAATGCCTTCTATTATTCCATTCGAATATAGAACATTACTCCAACTTCATTTTACCAATTACTTGATTGGAAGAGTGGAGTTGATTTTCAAGCAAATGCCTTCTATTATTCCATTCGAATATAGAACATTACTCCAACTTCATTTTACCAATTACTTGATTGGAAGAGTGGAGTTGATTTTCAAGCAAATGCCTTCTATTATTCCATTCGAATATAGAACATTACTCCAACTTCATTTTACCAATTACTTGATTGGAAGAGTGGAGTTGATTTTCAAGCAAATGCCTTCTATTATTCCATTCGAATATAGAACATTACTCCAACTTCATTTTACCAATTACTTGATTGGAAGAGTGGAGTTGATTTTCAAGCAAATACTTTCTATTATTCCATTCGAATATAGAACATTACTCCAACTTCATTTTACCAATTACTTGATTTTAAGAATGACGTTAAGTTTTTCAAAACGAGTAAACGGAGTCTAATATAATATACAATTACGAGTGTTTAAAAGTATCCGCTGTGATACTCGACAGAAGAAAATAACATAGAATTTATTAAATTTTATTTTTCACGTGATGAAAAATAATAATAACGTTAATCCCAGTTTAACTGAATTCTGCTATTCATTATTAAAAAGAATCAAATAATCAGGATATGTCAACTCCGTGATGATAGCAATAATTGTTGATGATGAGGGAGTTTCATGCAAAAGTTAGGCTTATTAGAATTTCCAATAAGAGTGTACATACGAGTACAGTACCCAACGGTAAGTAATACACATCGGGCTTAAGAAAGAGACTGTCGGCCATAATCGGCTAACTTCGGTTTTGTAGAGCGTCGTCTCTGTCGCACGATGCGCTAACAGTCCGGTCTGGTAACGACTGACAAATCGCGACGGAATACGTGAATGAATGACAGAGACGACGCGACTTGGTGTTTAACAAATCTCCAAACTTTTTTATTCAATCACAACATTTTAGCATCCTCTATATTCATACATTTCGCCATTCACAATCTTCCATTATTCATAATTTTCTCACTTTATTAATTTTCAAAATCTGTCCACTTCACCCAGCCACGTTTCCTCGGTCTACAAATGTCAATCACGAGTTATCGACATCACATTAAACATTAAAGGCCCGTTCTCACGGTTCAGGTTTAGTTGACCGATTAAAGTTGATCAACAAAAGTTGAATGAAATCTGTAGTGAGAACCTTTGTTTCAATAGAGTTGATCAACTTTTAGTTGATCAAGAAAAAATTGACCCAGTCAAACTTTATCGTTTAAGTTATGAGTCATCCGACATTTGCTTTCAAGTTGAAACCTGTCTTGAAACGTGTGAACATGTGAATTCAAGTTGATTGTCAAGTTCGCTTTCAACTCGATAAATATAAAAGTAAAGATGCAAGAGAAAATGTTTTCGACGCCATTTTTAACTGAATTAAATTGAAACAGTTTATTGAATCAGTTTCTATTGAAACGTGTGAATAAAAACTGATTCAAGTTGAATTCAACTTTTGTTGATCAACTTTAATCGGTCACCTAAACTTGAACCGTGAGAACGGGCCTGTATTCAACTTTTGTTGATCACTACAATATAATCGGTCAATTAAATTTGAACCGTGAAAACGCGCCTTCACTACAGATTTACTTCAACTTTTGTTGATCAACTTTAATCGGTCAACTAAACTTGAACCGTGAGAACGGCTCTGTATTCAACTTTTGTTGATCAACTATAATCGGTCAATTAAACTTGAACCGTAAAAACGCGCCTTCACTACAGATTACATTCAACTTTTGTTGATCAACTTTAATCGGTCAACTAAACTTGAACCGTGAGAACGGGCCTTTAATGTTTACTGTGCTGTCGATAATTCGTGATTGACATTTGTAGACCGAGGAAATGTGGCTGTTCCAGTTCCATCATTCTGGGCTGATACTATATACAGATCTGGTGTTGTCGATACGATTGGAATGGAATATACATTATCCAATTTGTATTAACATATTCGGTAATGTTTGTGGACATCGCCTTGACGATGAAGACAGCAACTCCTTCGACTGTCGGCCATCATTTAAGCCAACTCAACAAGACATGACAACAACCCTGAAAAACATTTTAGCTAACTGAATAAAAATGCAAATCTCCTGCCTCCGCAATATACGTGATTGGACTCTGGCATAAGGGGCGTTGGGTATCTTTTTTTCGGGCTGCCGGGGACAAAGATATCTACTCTCAAGTGATATTCAACGTTGGGGGGACCTGACATGACACTGAGAAGAATAAAAATAACCAGTATTCGGTTATTTTTGAATTATCCAAATAACCGGTTAACCGGTTTCTTTTTAAACCGATTTGGAAGCCCTAGTTCAGACGACGGATATACTCGTATATTTTTTTCAAAAAAAAAAAATGTTGAATGTAAAAAGTGAGCATGCATGTATTGTATTGACACGTTCTCTTGATTCCATATTTTGTATGTATGTATGTAGGTATTCGTATGGTATTTACTAACAGTACGACTCTTGCTGTTCATAACAAAGGTGATGCAAGACTCACCGATATTTACTTTTCCATTAACAGTTCAAGTAATATGAATATAAAAGATAACTGGTCGTTTTTTTAGAATCACTCAAAAATTGGCAAATTTTTGAGAAACATTAAAAAATTGGTCGTTATTTAAGACGTACCAAAAAGTTGGTCGTTTTTTTCAGACGTACCAAAAAGCTGGTCGTTTTTTTAAGACGTGCCAAAAAGTTGGTCGTTTTTTAAGACGTATCAAAGAGTTGGTCGTTTTTTTAAGACGTACTAAAAAGCTGGTCCTTTTTTTAAGACGTACCAAAAAGTTGATCGTCTTTTTAAGACGTACCAAAAAGTTGGCCGTTTTTTAAGACGTACCAAAAAGCTGGTCGTTTTTTTAAGACGTGCCAAAAAGTTGGTCGTTTTTTAAGACGTACCAAAGAGTTGGTCGTTTTTTTAAGACGTACTAAAAAGCTGGTCCTTTTTTTAAGACGTACCAAAAAGTTGATCGTCTTTTTAAGACGTACCAAAAAGTTGGCCGTTTTTTAAGACGTACCAAAAAGCTGGTCGTTTTTTTAAAGACGTATCAAAAAGTTGGACGTTTTTTTAAGACGTACCAAAAAAATGTTCGTTTTTTTCAGACGTACCAAAAAGTTGGTCGTTTTTTTAAGACGTATAGTACCGTAAAGATGTAATTAAAAAATGGTTGTTTTTAAGACGCAATTTCATATGTAATTTTTTTTCTTTCATTGATTGCAAAATATTTGTTATCTTAAAAGAAAACAGCCCTTAAAATTCCTAATAATAATAATAATAAAGGATAATTTATACATCGAGATCAGAGTCTCCTTAAGGGCGTTCTAACTAGGGATTCGGACTCACTCTTACTGATGGATTAAAAATAAATTAAGCCGAGTATAAGGAAAGGTGGCGGCTGCGGCCATTAGAATGGGTACTTTCTCGCATATGTTCAGAAAAATATAATTGGTAAGTATTACACTTTCGCTGTATAAAATACGAGGGTTGCTACTTAAGTTTTGAGACAGACAAGTGAAAACAAATATTTATCATCGAAAATGGTTTTATTGTTTTTCAAAATACTCTTCATGAAGACCAGCACTTTTGCATGCGTTCGAACCAATTTTCGAAGCACTTTTTCCACTCCGAATGAGGTAACTTCAAAACATGCGTTTTGAACGCATCAACCGCTTCTTCAGGCGTCGAAAACCGTTGACCTCGCAATTTATTTTTGATGTTCGGGAATAAAAAGAAGTCATTGGGTGCCAAATCAGTGCTGTACGGCGGATGACCCATCAATTCGATGTTTTGAGTGCTTAAAAAGTCACTCGTTTGAGCCGATGTGTGATAGTTTGCATTGACGTGGTGGAGAATGACCCGTCTTCGGCGGATGGTTTTCCTCATTTCTCCGAACACTTCTGGCAAACAAATGGAAGTGTACCATTCAGAATTGACCGTGCGACGTTCCACTAAAAGCACTGTTGCGACATGGCCATTTATACCGAACAAACAAGCCACCATTTGCGCGAACAACTTTTGCCGGAATTGGCTCGCCTTGAAAGACCCATACAGTCGACTGCTGTTTAATTTCTGGCTCATAGGCATAGATCCATGATTCGTCGCCTGTCACGATCTTATAGACGTCTTTTGAAGCACCGCGATCGAATTGTTTCAACATTTCTTTGGACCAATAGACACGAGCCTTTTTTTGAGCGATTGTCAAATTATGCGGTATCCAACGCGAACAAATCTTTTTGACGGCCAAATGTTCATGCAATATTGAATGTATGCGAGTGAAACTAATGCCCAAACATGCCTCAATTTCACGATAAGTCTCACATGATGATCTTGCAATATCAGTTCACGCACAGCATCAATGTTTCCGGCACAACAACCGATTTTGGACGACCTTCACGAAATTCGTCCTGGAGCGAACTACGACCACGGTTGAATTCGGAAAACCAGCGAAACACAGTGGCACAGCCCGGGATGGTGCTTCATTACCAAAAGGATGAAGCACCATCCCATTCACGCGAACAGAAGGTGCCGAAAATGCTCAATTCCGTCTACTTGACATTGCATTTTGAAGGCTTGTAATCAAATACGATACTTTTACGTTACATATAATATAATAATATATGTAACGTAAAAGCCAACACAATATTATGTAGAGCAGAAAATTTTCTTTCGAATGACGTATAAGCTTTACCATTTTGTTTTACTTTTGGTGATCATTTTTGAATTTAGAAAAAACGGACACAACTTATGTTAACACCCAATACTACGAGAATCATAGTCTTAGTCTTAGTATCATACTTAGGACACAACTTATGTTAACACCCAATACTAAGAGGATCATAATCTTAGTCTTAGTATCATACTTAGGACACAACTTATGTTAACACCCAATACTACGAGGATCATAATCTTAGTCTTAGTATCATACTTAGGACACAACTTATGTTAACACCCAATACTACGAGGATCATAATCTTAGTCTTGGTATCATACTTAGGACACAACTTATGTTAACACCCAATACTACGAGGATCATAATCTTAGTCTTAGTATCATACTTAGGACACAACTTATGTTAACACCCAATACTACGAGAATCATAGTCTTAGTCTTAGTATCATACTTAGGACACAACTTATGTTAACACCCAATACTAAGAGGATCATAATCTTAGTCTTAGTATCATACTTAGGACACAACTTATGTTAACACCCAATACTACGAGGATCATAATCTTAGTCTTGGTATCATACTTAGGACACAACTTATGTTAACACCCAATACTACGAGGATCATAATCTTAGTCTTAGTATCATACTTAGGACACAACTTATGTTAACACCCAATACTACGAGAATCATAGTCTTAGTCTTAGTATCATACTTAGGACACAACTTATGTTAACACCCAATACTAAGAGGATCATAATCTTAGTCTTAGTATCATACTTAGGACACAACTTATGTTAACACCCAATACTACGAGGATCATAATCTTAGTCTTAGTATCATACTTAGGACACAACTTATGTTAACACCCAATACTACGAGGATCATAATCTTAGTCTTAGTATCATACTTAGGACACAACTTATGTTAACACCCAATACTACGAGGATCATAATCTTAGTCTTGGTATCATACTTAGGACACAACTTATGTTAACACCCAATACTACGAGGATCATAATCTTAGTCTTAGTATCATACTTAGGACACAACTTATGTTAACACCCAATACTACGAGAATCATAGTCTTAGTCTTAGTATCATACTTAGGACACAACTTATGTTAACACCCAATACTAAGAGGATCATAATCTTAGTCTTAGTATCATACTTAGGACACAACTTATGTTAACACCCAATACTACGAGGATCATAATCTTAGTCTTGGTATCATACTTAGGACACAACTTATGTTAACACCCAATACTACGAGGATCATAATCTTAGTCTTAGTATCATACTTAGGACACAACTTATGTTAACACCCAATACTACGAGAATCATAGTCTTAGTCTTAGTATCATACTTAGGACACAACTTATGTTAACACCCAATACTAAGAGGATCATAATCTTAGTCTTAGTATCATACTTAGGACACAACTTATGTTAACACCCAATACTACGAGGATCATAATCTTAGTCTTAGTATCATACTTAGGACACAACTTATGTTAACACCCAATACTACGAGGATCATAATCTTAGTCTTGGTATCATACTTAGGACACAACTTATGTTAACACCCAATACTACGAGGATCATAATCTTAGTCTTAGTATCATACTTAGGACACAACTTATGTTAACACCCAATACTACGAGGATCATAATCTTAGTCTTGGTATCATACTTAGGACACAACTTATGTTAACACCCAATACTACGAGGATCATAATCTTAGTCTTGGTATCATACTTAGGACACAACTTATGTTAACACCCAATACTACGAGGATCATAATCTTAGTCTTGGTATCATACTTAGGACACAACTTATGTTAACACCCAATACTACGAGGATCATAATCTTAGTCTTGGTATCATACTTAGGACACAACTTATGTTAACACCCAATACTACGAGGATCATAATCTTAGTCTTGGTATCATACTTAGGACACAACTTATGTTAACACCCAATACTACGAGGATCACAATCTTAGTCTTGGTATCATATTTAGGTCGAGACAAACGTTTTGTGATTGAAGTACATAAAAGTAAAAACGTCCAAGCGTTTCGTTTACTTATAATATTTGAATTAACATCCATACTCTAATACCGTAAGAAAACATATGGTGCGAGAGAAGAACCGCAAATCGAACTTCGTGACTTTGTATATTGGTGTTGAAGGTAAAAACAGGAGTTGATGAACTGTGAAAGGTAACGAGGCGTTTCGTGTCGCTTTAAATTCTACTTAAAACTGATTTTCCATAATAATAATAATAAAGGAAAATTTGTGGATGGCAATGTTTGAAAGAATGAAGACAGGTAAAATTGATGTTTTAAGTCTATAAGACGGTTTGAACATGTGGAGAGAATGAATCATGAAACAATGACTAAGCGAATATATAAGATTTTCTATTATAATAATGATAAAGGAATATTTCTTTCCCAACCTTTTTAGAACTGTGGACCGGTAAAAAAAAAATATTTTTCGCGGACCACTAATACTGAAATAAAAATGTTTTTTTTTATTTGATATTTTTTTAATCTTATATCGTGACAGATGGACATATGTAACTATAATTGACAAATATACATATAACAGTTAAACAATTTTAATTGTAACGTTGTCTGATACAATTAAAATTTAACAAAAACCATGGGGGTTTTGCAACAAACTAATGCGAAAACCTGCTGCAGCACTGCAGCCAAGAATATCCAATATCTTTGCCAATATCTTTGCTAATATATTGGATATTCTTGGCTGCAGTGCTGTCTCTGACAGACGAAGTGCTGCATTCACGTCCAGTCAATAGACTGTCCTCAATAAAATCGAAACAAAGGAATAATACCTTTGTTTCGATTTTATTGAGGACATGGATGAAAATCCTATATTTAATATTTTTTTATGGCGAATTTCTTGAAATTTGGCACTGTTTGCGGCCCGGCGGAAAGTCTCTGCGGCCCGGCACCGGGCCGCGGACCACCGGTTGTGGTACACTGGTCTATAAGACGGTTTGAACATGTGGAGAGAACGAACGATGAAACAACGACTAAGCGAATATATAAGATTTTTTATAATGAAAAATTGTACATGTCAATGTTTGAAAGAAGGGGCAATGAATAAATCAGAAATTAATGCATGCATAAAATGAGAGAAGAAAGGGGGCTATCATATGGTTTGAACATGTGGAGAGAATGAATTATGAAATAATGACTAAGCGAATATATGGTCCGAGGTGTAAGGTGTGCGTGGAAGAGGTAGATCGAGAAAAAAGCGGCTGAACCAAATGGACCAGATTTTTAAAGAAAGTAAAGTAAGAAGAATGAATAGTAGAAGATTGTGCATGACAAGATGTACAATACGAATGTGTAAGAGGCGAAAGTTTTGTGTTTCGATAGGAAAGTTTAAATATCTGTTCTCTTTGCCAACCCAACAAGAGACACGGCGTAATTATACGCATGTATGCAAGGATATATAATATGTATGTATGTAATAGAAATAGAAGGACAAATTATATAGCGCATTTTAGAAGGCAAACTCCTCGAGGCGCTCTAGCTCAAGCTCACTTGATAAGAGTTTCCATAAAGGGTTGTCTTTGATTGTTTCCTAAAGCTGCACATTTAACCATTCATCTAACAGTATGAGACAAACCATTCCACGCTACAGGACTAACAACGGCAGAAAACTCGAATCAAAAGACCCCGCCGGTCTATTGAATTAATTTTAAATAACCAACTTATTAGATGAAGAAGGTCGACCTAAAAAAATCTACTTCTCTCCGAAGGACCATCGAACAATACGTCAGATACAGATTCAAAAGATACAATGGAGACATACCATTAAGGGACTTGAATACAGAGAGACAAAGTATGAAATAAATCCGTTAACGAAGCCTTTTGACGACTTTTTAGAAGCGAACCAATAAGGCAATATTTATGACAACCATATATCAGCCTAGCAACTGTATTGAAAACAGACTAGAAGTCAGGCAAATCAGAATAAATACAAGACGTATCCAGAAAGTAAGTGTACTGAGGCTCTCACGACCGGATGGATTTTATTTTCGACATGTTGGCTACACTTCCGTGTAGCCTGACCCTTCCCCTCCGCAACGAGACCGGTTCGAGGTCAGTACGTTGAGAAGTGTCGACGCGACAACACGTTTCGGGAAAAATGTCAATCTAATCTCCCGCCAAGTGCGAAATAAATAATGCCGGGCAAGAGTTTTTGAGGCGCTGCAAACTCCATGGAGATGAATTTCTCCGCTCCATCGTTACTGGAGATGAAACTTGGGTTGCACACTACACGGCTGAAACCAAAAGGCAGTCTCAATAGTGGCGTCACACCTCTTCACCCTCCGCCAAAAAGTTCAAAACCACAATTTCAGCCGAGAAAATCATGGCATCCGTGTTTTGGGACTGTCAAGGCATAATTTTAATTGAATATATGCCTCAAGGGGAGACCATCAACTCTGCAAGATACTGTGAGACCCTAAAAAAATTGCGAAGGGCGATTCAGAACAAGAGGAGAGGCATGCTGACAAAGGGAGTCTGCCTGCTGCACGACAATGCCAGACCGCACACGGCCAACGCCACGAAGGAACTGCTCGCCTCGTTTAAATGGGATGTCCTGAACCATCCCGCGCATTCCCCTGACCTAGCACCTTCAGATTACTATCTCTTTACCTCCCTGAAGCTGCACATGGGTGGAAAAAGGTTTTCAACCGACGAGGAGGTAAAGGAGGAGGTGGAGAAGTGGACGGAGGGGTTGGCGGGAAACTACTTCGAGGAAGGCATCAAAAAGTTGATACCCCGCTTCACCACCTGCATTGAGAGGAATGGCGACTATGTCGAAAAATAGCTTACATATTTACTACGGTAACCACGTATTATTTTGTTTAAATAAAAACAATTGTAACCTACAAAAATTCAGTACACTTACTTTCTGGATACGCCTCGTAGTTACAATAATCCAGACGCGACATAACAAATAAATAACTAAAGAGTTTTTATTTTCCTCATTGGAAAAAATCGAAGTACAAATTTCCCTCATTGGAAAACATCGACGTACAAATTTCCCTCATTGGAAAACATCGACGTACGAATTTCCCTCATTGAAAACATCGACGTACAAATTTGAACTTTCTAAGACTATAGAAGCCTGAAGAAACCGTATAACCAATTTGTCTATCGAAGAAGAGCTTACTACGAGTATTAAGACAGACGCCAAAAAATATAACCATTTAATGAAGAAACAATCTATGATATGTTTCAAGGCTTTCGCGGTTTTTCGTATCAGTTGTATAAAATATTTCCGAGTGTTGAACCGCGCGGTTTGGCTTACGATGCCGACATTTTGAAAACGTTACAGTTGTCACCTTCAGGGCTTGTTCGTGTCAACTTAAGATGAAAAGTGCAACGTTTTCAAACGTCGTCGAAATATCTTATACAAATGTAATATTTAAGTTTTCTGACAGAAACGCCGTAGAACTGTTTAGTGCATGTCTAATGCGATAGCAAAAAAAACTTTTTTACCTAATAGTTCCTAGAAACCGTGATGTAAATGGATGGAGAAACATTACCAAATTGTGACTCCTTTAAGTATCTCGGGCCACTCATCCATAGCGATGGAGGATGTGCAGCAGATGTAACACATAGAATTAGTGTAGGATGGATGAAGTTTAGATCAATGACGGGAGTTCTATGTGATCCGAAAATGTCAGTAAAGTTAAAAGGAAAAGTATACCAAACGATTGTCAGACACGCACTCCTCTGTGGTTCCGAATGCTGGACGATGTATAACTCTTACTCTAGGCAACTAGAAACTGCTGAAATGCGCATGTTAAGATGGTCAGCTGGTGTGTCCCTAAGATACAGGAAGCCTATGTGTTACATACATCAACAGTAAGATAGAAGAGAGGCGATTGAGATGGTATGGGCACGTTGGACGTAGAGCACCCGATCACATTGTGAACCAGGCAATCTCCACGGATCTTCCTCGAATAACAACCAGAGGAAGACCAAAGAATTCATGATGGGTGGTGCAAAAAGATAACCTGATGCAGAGGCACGGCCTGGGGGACGTAGTCCCGGATAGAAGAGCATACAACCTGAGGACGAGAAGAGCTGACCCCAACAGGTTTCGCAGAAAGTGAGTTGGGATGGTGCCAGGGAGAAATAAAGTTCCTAGAAACCGAACCGGTTGGAGATCGATCTCATTATCAAAAACACTTAAAAAATTATATTAATTTTAAACTGGTAAATATGAATAACAACTGAACTAACATAGTTTTTTTTTCTACCATTGGAATTATTGGAACTTTTTAGCAAACCTAATCACTTATCAAATTAATTCAACAAGTACGACTGACTCTCATAAGATGAATTTAGATTTTGAGGAGGAAAACACAAGGCATGTAAATATTACGATTTTTACCCTATGGTTTAACGAAAAGAACGTCACTGTCACGTCGGACTCATTTGAGAATTAGTCATCGAAGAGAGAGTGTGCACTGTATATATATTAAATGGCAAGGATATATCAATACATTACATTGGGGTACCGTACAATGTATTCATTTCTCAAATGAAACAATTACCTTCCTGTCGTAAAAGTTTTCAAGACATTATTTAAATTTTCTAAGTAACAATGAGTCATACATACACACTGATGACTTATTTTACAAGTTTTGTAACCGAAATTTAAACGATATGTCGAAAGTATCAATTTATTTCAATTTGCACATCACACGTCAACATACTGCCCGTATGAGGTGCTTGGCTGCGCGGTAACGAGTTAGACTTCCGTGCGAGAAGTTCCCGGTTCGAGTCCCACGCTGTGCTACTCCCCTTGAATGACACAGGCATTTTTTCCAAGTCGTATTCGAAGGTTTTTAACGATACCTATGAATTCGGTCATATCTATTCTTTCAAATAAAAAAATGCCGATGTGTTCCGATCGCCTCACTTCGGCGAGTCACCGGATTCAGTGTGGCCTGGTGTTTTTGCTGGTGTGCAACACTCACTTAAAGAGGAGAAAAGTAAGCTTCGATTTTCCAACTGAATTGATGTTGGAATGGCGAGGGGATCCTCGACTATACGAAATCCATCAACGACAGGCCAGATAAAAAATTACAATTAAAGAAAGGTAACGACAGGGAAAAAATTAAACGGAGCTATTAATGTTATATCCAAAAAGCGCGCAATATCAAGAGTAGCAAAAATGACCATATATAATAGTGCGTTGGTGCCCACTTTGATGTATGAAATTGACACTTGGAGTAAGCCGTGGAGATGCGTTCATTAAGGAAAATGTGTCAAGTACCAATGCTTGAAAGAAGGCGAAATGAAGACACAGGAAATGAATGCATGGATAAAATGAACGTTTTAAGATGAAGAAAGGAACATTAAGATGTTTAGGAGCTGTGTCCTAGAGGGAAGAGATGATGATGATTTGTTGATAAATAAAACACGTTTTGGATCGCAATGAGGAAGAAGAGTTTTTATTAGTAAACGTAGGTATTTATACTATTTCCGCGTGTGTGCGGGAATGCGAGCAAGATATCCTTCGTCTCGTTAATGCATTAGCAAAATGATTAATGTCGTATGTAGGTGACAATTTATTTACGGAACTGGAGAGACAGCGTGGTGCGTTCTCGCTCTAGTATGGAATGCGGTCCGCTCCGGGCTATGGGTTGAATGGCCGGCGTGTGAACTTTGGACTTGTTTATTTAAATTTGTCGAGGAATGCAAAGGTCACTTTATCGGCCATTGATCGTGTGTATGAATGCCCACAGTATTCCGAGTGTGCGACGACCGCCACAGATGGTTTAGACACGTGGAGAGAATAAATGTTGAAAGAATGACTAATAACAGAAGTGCAAGGTGTGTGTGGAAGAGGAAGATTGAGTAAAACGTGGTCGGATCAAATGGGCCAGATTTTGAATATTTTTTAAAATTCTCGAATAAAACACACAATTTGCTTTGATTTCAAAAAACTTTTTATTGGTCATTGAAGTATAATTTATGACATTTAAACACAAAAAAAACAATATTCGCCAAATGTCCACCTCTTGCTGCTCCGCAGGTGTCCACTCTTTTGTCAAAAAATTTCGATGACATTTTGGCATGATTGCGGTTCTAACTCACCAATAACGCGAATAATTTCGTCTTTCAGCTCAGGATTTGATCGGGGGTCATTCTTACAGACCTGGCTTTTCACGTAACCCCAGAGAAAATAGTCCAACGGTGTCAGATCACACGATCTTGGTGGCCAATTAACATCACCGTTTCCGGAGATTACAATACATAAAATATTATAATTCGACAATTTGAACGCGTTGTTGCATTGTACTCGTATACGAATATTTTTTCATAAATGTCATACATTACACTTCTCAAATGTCACAAGACCCAGGCAAGTTCGCGACGCCATCTGTGTTTTATCCAATAATAACAAAAAAAAAAAACGCTCACTTTGAAAGAGCCTTACTTTATAAAGAAACAATCGAGCGACAGTTTATCTTGGCATTAAGGAAGGTGATAAATGCAAGATTGCGATTAATTGATAATATTCAAATAATTTATCAATGAATGTCTACGTTTCGATAAACGAAATAATCACTACGTGGAAAGATAACAATAATAGTACTGTAATAGTGCCAAGTCTGAAATTAAAGGAATTTTTTTTAAAGAGATATCGGATAATTATTTTATTACAATCTATATGTCTTTGTATTCAAGCCCCTCAGTGATATGTGTCTTTCGAATCTGTTTCTAAGATATGTTCCATGGGAAGAGTAGAACTTTAAGATCGATTTAATTACAATCTATATGTCTTTGTATTCAAGTCCCTCAGTGATATGTATCTTTCGAATCTGTTTCTAAGATATGTTCCTTGGGAAGAGTAGAACTTTAAGATCGATTTCGCCTTCATCGATTAAAACGATTTTCGCAATTTGATCCTGTTGGGCGGGATATTCTAAAAGGGCTTTTGCCGTTGCTGGTTCTGTAGCATGCGATGGTATGCCTTTAAGTGTAAGATATGGGTGGCGTGTTCAGCTTTAGGACGCACTTGAAGACAACCCTTTTTGGGAGGTGTTATAAAAAATTATGATTTTATATGAACAATACACATAAACACCTCACTACATCGAAAATTGAATGTGTTACTAATACATCTCGGAAGGTCTACTAAGTTTCATTTGTAGTTCGTAAGTTTTATTTGTAGTTCGTAAGTTTTCTTACAAAATATGTTTTTCTAAAGACATGTATACGCAGGGAATCACCCAGTCAAATATCCGCACTTTCCTTCCCACCCTTACACTCAATTTATACTCGTATATATTTATTTTGTAATTTTTTGGAGAGAATGAATGATGAAACAATGACTAAGAGAATATACAAGTCAGAAGTGATAAGTGCGCGTGGAAGACGTAGACCGTGGCTGGATCAAATGGACCAGATTTTGGAGAGAATGAATGATGAAACAATGACTAAGATAATATACAAGTCAGAAGTGATAGGTGCGCGTGGAAGACGTAGACCGTGGCTGGATCAAATGGACCAGATTTTGGAGAGAATGAATGATGAAACAATGACTAAGAGAATATACAAGTCAGAAGTGATAGGTGCGCGTGGAAGACGTAGACCGTGGCTGGATCAAATGGACCAGATTTTGGAGAGAATGAATGATGAAACAATGACTAAGAGAATATACAAGTCAGAAGTGATAGGTGCGCGTGGAAGACGTAGACCGTGGCTGGATCAAATGGACCAGATTTCGGAGAGAATGAATGATGAAACAATGACTAAGAGAATATACAAGTCAGAAGTGATAGGTGCGCGTGGAAGACGTAGACCGTGGCTGGATCAAATGGACCAGATTTCGGAGAGAATGAATGATGAAACAATGACTAAGAGAATATACAAGTCAGAAGTGATAGGTGCGCGTGGAAGACGTAGACCGTGGCTGGATCAAATGGACCAGATTTCGGAGAGAATGAATGATGAAACAATGACTAAGAGAATATACAAGTCAGAAGTGATAGGTGCGCGTGGAAGACGTAGACCGTGGCTGGATCAAATGGACCAGATTTCGGAGAGAATGAATGATGAAACAATGACTAAGAGAATATACAAGTCAGAAGTGATAGGTGCGCGTGGAAGACGTAGACCGTGGCTGGATCAAATGGACCAGATTTCGGAGAGAATGAATGATGAAACAATGACTAAGAGAATATACAAGTCAGAAGTGATAGGTGCGCGTGGAAGACGTAGACCGTGGCTGGATCAAATGGACCAGATTTTGGAGAGAATGAATTTATTTATTTATTTATTTATTTATTTTTTCAAAACAGGCTTAGCCCAATTACATTGAAAAATACAAGACATTAAAAAAGAAGAAAAATTACAGGGAAAAATTTTTTTTTTAAAATTATATAAAATAAAAAATAATGCATATGTATACAAACGAGTATTTACACACAAACGTATGTTACATATATATTCAGTCACTTAAGTATGTTGATGAGTGCTTTCTAACGCGCTTAATCTAAGAAGAAAATTTACTTTTGCTTTTGGTAATGTGATATGAAATATGTCAATATCCGAAGCAGTCCCGTTAAGAAGAGTTAAGGCCCTTCCAACAGGCATAGCGGCTGGAAGACCCGTTCTTGCGAATGTTATTGAGAACAGTTCCTGCCGGCGCAGTCTAGTGTAATTGTTAGGAACATTTAACGCTAATCTTTGTAGTAATGCTGGACAGCTCACAACTCCTCGAACGAGTTTGACAACGTATACCAAGAGACGCAGATCTCTTCTTACGCTCAAGGAGTTATACCCGAGCATGCCCAGCAGAAACTGCGTAGGATATAGCCACGGATAGACACCAAACTCACTCATGTAGAGATATCGTAGATATTTTTTTTGTACTTTCTCCACCATGAGCGAGTTTTGCGCCCCCACCGGGCTCCAAATGCAAGCATTGCTTTCTAGTTTGCTACGGATCAATGAATTAAACAACGTTTTGAGCACCAATTGGTTTTCAAACGACTTAGAGATTCTCATAACAAATCCTAGAGTTTTATAAGCTGAGTTGCACATAACTTCTATGTGAGGACCAAACGCGAGGTTGCTGTGGAACAAGACACCCAGATCTTTAATATTATTTGTGCGGGGAATAGGTATAGATTCAAGTGTATATCTATGGAATTTCAAGACGTGTGAGCGATGATACGACATAATTTTGCACTTTGATGCGTTGAAATATAATTTATTATTGTGGCTCCACTCACAAACGTTGTTGAGATCTGCCTGTAGGTCTAAGCAGTCGGTATAAGAACGAATTTTTTGAAAGATTTTGAGGTCATCAGCAAATAGAAGAAACGTGGATTTTTTTATAACTCTACCTATATCATTAATAAAAATAAGAAATAAGGTAGGTCCAAGATTAGACCCCTGCGGAACACCTGAGTAGGCAGTGAAGTAATCGGAGTTGTAGATTCCATGTGAAACAAATTGTTTTCTATCTGTAAGATAATCTGACAGTAGCCTTAGTAAGTTACCTGGGATCCCAAGTTCACTCATTTTTTCTAATATTTTTTTGTGATTGACGCGATCAAAAGCTTTTGCAAAGTCATGATACGAACAATCAATCTGATTGCCACTATCTACAGCCCTTGAAACATAGTCGGTGAAGACCATCAGATTGGATTCAGTAGATCTGCCTCTTCTGAAGCCATGCTGCTCATCAATTATGTATGGGTCGACTAACGACCTTAGTGTGCGATCCATAAACATTTCTAGGAGCTTAGCTATTGAAGAAAGTATGGCGATAGGTCTGTAGTTGGTTATATCGTCCTTAGAACCATTTTTAAATATGGGAATAACTCGAGTCTTTTTCCATTCACTTGGAAAAGTATGGACTCGGAAGACAAGATTAAATATGTAAGCAAGAGGTGCAGAAAGCAATTCACTACAGCCCTTAAGAAAAAATGTAGGTACTCCATCCGGCCCGACTGCTTTCGTGTTTTTCATCAACTTTATTTGTTTGAGTATATCAAATGTAGTGATGCTTAGCTTAAATCCCGAGGAAGTATAGTGTGGTGTTCATAAAAAACAAATGCCTCGGAGTCCCTACAATAAACTGTTGAAAAATAATTTGCGAATGCAGAAGATATTTCGGGACCAGTTATTTGATTCCCATCCCAATTCATAACATTAAGCGCTGGAGAATCGTTACGCATGGATTTAATATGATTCCAAAATAGTTTTGGTTCACGTACCATTCGACATTCTAAGTTCCTTATGAAGTCTTTATAGGCCGTGCGAATGTTATGTTTGAGCTGAGCGCGAGCACTTTTGAACGCATCGTAGTCACTCAGACGACAAGAGTGTTTCCATTTTTTGTGAAGAGAATCTTTAAGTCTAATATTCCCAACAATTTCACTTGTGAACCACCTCGGGTATTGCCACTTACGTAGCTCTTTTGGTTTTACGGGAAAGCACTCATCAAATACGCAATAAACATGTTCATACAAATATGCTACCGCCTCGTTCACGTCTAAAATTGAATATAAGGGATCCCAGTTAATATCCCTTGTCTTCAGATATAAGGAATGGAAATCTCCTTTGTCAAATCGCCATTTTTTAAACACTGGATTCTCAAATTTTTTTGGAGACGCATTTATTTTATCCTTGATCAAGAAGACTGTGAGATCGAATTCTAGTGCCGGGTGATGAAGATCTTCTGGTACGAGATGAAAAGGGGCGTGTTGCACCTTGGTGCTAATATTTGAATATATTAAATCTAGAAGCCTGCCGTTAAAATTATTGATATTATTAAATTGTATCAAGCTGTAGGCAGTTGAAACACACAAAAATTCGTTTTGAACCCCCCGTGCCCCTATCGCGCTATTTAAGTTAAAATCGCCAAGAATTACTACTTTTCTATCTCGTATGTAATTTACATGAGCTAAAATGAATGATGAAACAATGACTAAGAGAATATACAAGTCAGAAGTGATAGGTGCGCGTGGAAGACGTAGACCGTGGCTGGATCAAATGGACCAGATTTTGGAGAGAATGAATGATGAAACAATGACTAAGATAATATACAAGTCAGAAGTGATAGGTGCGCGTGGAAGACGTAGACCGTGGCTGGATCAAATGGACCAGATTTTGGAGAGAATGAATGATGAAACAATGACTAAGAGAATATACAAGTCAGAAGTGCTAGGTGTGCGTGGAAGACGTAGACCGTGGCTGGACCAAATGTACCAGATTTTGGAGAATGAATGATGAAACAATGACTAAGAGAATATATAAGATTTTCTATTATAATGTTTGAAAAAAAAAGGAGGAATGAAAACTTGAGAAATGAACGCACAGATAAAATTGATATCTTAAGGAATATGAAGAAAGGTCTATAAGACGGTTTGAACATGTGGAGAGAATGAATCATGAAACAATGACTATGCGAATATATAAGATCTTCTATTATAATAATGAAAATGGAAAAATTTTTTATGTCAATGTTTGAAAGAATGAATACATCAGAAATGAACACACAGATAAAATTGATGTTTTAAGGAATATAAAGAAAGAGTCTATAAGATGGTTTGAACACGTGGAGAAAACGAACGATGAAACAATGACTAAGAGAATGTATAAGATTTTTAATAATGAAAAATTGTAGATGTAAATGTTTGAAAGAAGGGGGAATGAATAAATCAGAAATGAATGCATGCATAAAATGAGTTTCAATTAAAATGAAGAAAGGGGGCTATCATATGGTTTGAACATGTGGAGAGAATGAATGATGAAATAATGACTAAGCGAATAAATGGTCCGAGGTGTAAGGTGTGCGTGGGAGAGGTTGACCGAGGGAAACGTGGCTGGATCAAACGGAGGAGTTTTTTTTTTATAGAAGGTTAATAATTAAGAAGTACGAAAAAAATATATTATTGTGCTTGATGAGATGTACGAATGTGGAAGAGGCCAAAGTTTTATTTCCTTACATAAAGTGTAAGTAAAATTCTCCAATCATATAAACATATGAGTGTAAATAATTATGGATGTTTTGGGAATAAAAATATCGTAGAATAGTTAGTAGTGTGTCGTTTTTCTAGGGTATAAATATTTGTCTTATTTATCAATATTATATTTAAGTTCAAATATCATGCCGAGTTATCGTAAAATTAATACTTTTTCTAAACATGGAAAGTTCTGGAAAAGTAACGAGCACGTCCAAGATAAGGGACAAGAGATAGGGCACCCGTTTCAACATATGAGAAAGGTCTAACGGGGCATAGTCCCGACAGAGTTCTGACAATCGTGACTTTTGGAGCAATCAGATAAAACAACTCGGCGTATTTTGTATTCCGTATCATGCAGTCAGTTATATAGGGATTAGTCTCACGATAACAATGTAATGACTTATTTCCTGAATGATGCTTACACCTGATTATTCAATATGTAAAATATAAGAAATTTATTTGTTATTTATTTTTATCAAACATTGTTTATTCCACTTTTTTGTAACGGTATAACCCTACCGGTTTCAAGGTGCAAACAGAGTCTGGTTTGTGCTCCCCTGAAGATGAGGTGAAATCTATTTGTTATTTAAATTTATTTTTATCAAACACTGTTTATTGCACTTTTTTGTAACGGTATAACCCTATCGGTTTCAAGGTGCACACCTCATCTTCAGGGGAGCACAAACAGAGTCTTGTTTGTGCTCCCCTGAAGATGAGGTGAAATCCTTGAAACCGATAGAGTTATAATACCGTTACAAAAAAGTGGAATAAACAGTTAATTTATTTTATTTATTTATTTATTATTACACATGACAAGAAATATACATAATTTGTGAAAAAAAAAAAAAAAACAACAGGTAATTTAATTTGGACATACAATTTTAATGGATCTGTGTTTGATAAAAATAAACTACGATATCTTTAAACCTCCACAACGTTAATGCCTTAACTATAAACAACATAAGAAATTTCTGATGAAGTGACAATGAAAATATGTAACTAAATGTATACATACATAAAATATCAATTCCCATTGTGCGATGCTGTCTTCTTCAACAGTTTGGAGTTGTAAACATTTCAATTTTTCGATACACTGTTTTATGATATCCTCCATTTCGAATGACATCTATTTATCAGAGAATATCGCCGAGTCGGACAAAGAATGAAGACTAAACTGGATACATCACATACGAGCTGTTGATCGGGTCGCGGCTAGCCAAAATCATTCCAATTGAGACGACATTAAGTGGCGAAAAACGGGCGCATCCCAAGTTGTACGTATGTTGCAGCCGACATAGATCAAGTTCACGCAGCGATACATATTTATAGAATTGTCACCAGGAATACGCGCTGCTGCGTTTAATATCCGATTGGCGTGGCATTCGTGTGCGTGTTGCAAATATTCGCATTTCTCAGACGACAAATATATATATAAACGAGTATATATGCTTTGAAGGATATATCAAAGTTTCATCGTTGTTAAGTGAGGTCGCGGAAATGTATTGCATTAAATCCGATCGATCGGATGTCCAGTCAATTTATACCGATCGATAATAATGCTGAATGTGAGAAATATGCTGCTACAAAATCATGAAAGACAACTGTTAAAAAAAACGTTTGTCGGTTTGTTATCTGTAACCACAGCAACAAACTAAATCGACATGTTTTTCGAGACAGATTCAAGAACAAAGTTATTTGAAAAAATAATATGTTTGCGAAAGAACTCGTAAGAAAAATATAAAAGTGTTTTAACTATTTTTGAATAAGAACATATCTTTTAATAAATTGTTAAGATGTGTACTTCGTTACAAAAGTTAAATATTTTTAACAAATAGAAAAAAACTATCCGAGAATAGTTTTGTTAGAACTTTCAAGTCAGTCGACCTGTTATATTTTTTATTCAAAATATCTACGCTAACATAATTTAAATGTTTATCGTAATCCAGCTATGTTTTTTTTTTTTCATTTTATTCACCAATAACGCGAATAATTTCGTCTTTCAGCTCAGGATTTGACCTGGGGTCATTCTTACAGACCTGACTTTTCACGTAACCCCAGAGAAAATAGTCAAACGGTGTCAGATCACACAAATCTTGGTGGCCAATTAACATCACCGTTTCCGGAGATTACAATACATAAAATATTATAATTCTTATTTCGTTAGAACTTTCAAGTTAGTCGACCTGTTATACTTTTTATTCAAAATATCTACGCTAACATAACTTAAATGTTTATCGTAAACCAGCTATGTTTTTGTTATTTTAAGTTATTTTAAAATAACACTATTAAAAAGGAAATTAATATGTAAAAAAAATAAATACATGTTCATTCATTCATTCATCTGGACTCCTCAATTTATCCAAATTAGACACAACTTTTCTATCCTTACAATTCAACTCATATGTATGTGTCCATATATATATATGTATTTTGTAATATTTTTTTATCTGTCAATGAAAGTTGGGTTCGAGTCCCGAGCTGGAGCGCCCTTGAGTAGAGTTTTCTCTCTAAAGGGCGCTTTTTAAATTGTTATTTAACTATTATTACAGCGAGTCCGACATATTGAAGAGCGTAATCGGGAAACACAATTATCTTCGGCCCCATTAATCGAACCTCCTAGAATCATTGGACTAGGCATGAAACTCGTCGTTCGTTATCGGTATGAATTATCAATATTACCGCAAGTGAAGAGGCAACAACAGTCGCATAGTCTAGCGCACGTAAGCATTATCAGACTGGAACATTACATTTTTTTTTATCTGTTTACCATCGGCAATCGAACTCAAAGCTCCCCCAACAGAAGTCGGACCAATTAGACCACGGAAGGCGGCAATATCAATTTGTATTTATTTTAAGTTAATCGAAATTCACTACGTCAATTAAAAACTTAAATAAAAAAAAATGAGGTTGAAACACGTGTAGCGGGGATTAATGCCATCACTGGAATTACAAAGTAATTTATTATTAAACATTGTAACATGTTTTTCAAATACTTCAATGTATCATATACTATTATTATAATGACTTTTCTAATATTTCAATGTATCATATACTCGTACTATTATAATAACTTTTCAAATACTTCAATGTATCACTTACTATTATAATAACTTTTCAAATACTTCAATGTATCATATACTATTATTATAATGACTTTTCTAATATTTCAATGTATCATATACTCGTACTATTATAATAACTTTTCAAATACTTCAATGTATCACTTACTATTATAATAACTTTTCAAATACTTCAATGTATCATATACTATTATAATGACTTTTCAAATACTTCAATGTATCATATACTATTATTATAATGACGTTTCTAATATTTCAATGTATCATATACTCGTACTATTATAATAACTTTTCAAATACTTCAATGTATCACTTACTATTATAATAACTTTTCAAATACTTCAATGTATCATTTACTATTATAATGACTTTTCAAATACTTCAATGTATCATATACTATTATAATAACTTTTCAAATACTTCAATGTATCACTTACTATTATAATAACTTTTCAAATACTTCAATGTATCACTTACTATTATAATGACTTTTCAAATACTTCAATGTATCATATACTATTATAATAACTTTTCAAATACTTCAATGTATCAATTACTATTATAATGACTATTCAAATACTTCAATGTATCATATACTATTATACAATATAATTTGTTTAATATTTTAACTGAGACCTCTCGAAAGAATACAAACATTCAATAAGTAAAAACCTTTTGATTTAAATAACGTTAATCAATTGCAAAAAGGTACATGTAGCAACAAAAAAAAAGAATCTTTACCTTTATGAAGTATATAGTATCGAGAAGATGACCTGAGAACATGTTCTATGCAACCAATTTCACAACATAAAGCAAACTAACTTAGAAATTATATTTGAAATGAAAGTATCACATTAATGCAAAATGTACACATATGATTCGACACGAGTACTCCGGGCTCAAAGAACAGTATGAACTGATTTATATGGGTAATATGTATTTTATACATTTCCATAGATTTTACTCCCAATTAAGCTATATAATATTTGAAGTGATTTCAATGACTTGAATGTTGTTGTGATCTATGGGAATTTAGAATAAAAATGTTGATAACCAAGCAATTAGTTATTAAAGATCGGAACTAATTATATTTTGAATAAGTCTACTACATTGATCAAAAAGTTTTAGGACTTTACTCATAAAATCGAAAATACAAGTTTATTCATCAAAATCGATATGGTCCCCTTCAAAGTACTCCCCATCGACTGCAACGCACTTACGCCAGCGCTCGATCCGATCCTCGAAACACCGCTGGTACTCAATTCTCGGTATGTCCATCAGAGCCGTCTTCGATTTTTTCATGACATCCTCTCGGGTGCTGTAACGCGTTCCGCGAAGAGGCTTTTTAAAGTCGGTTGAACAGGAAAAAGTCGCAGGGAGCCAGATCAGGTGAATTCGAAGGCTGCTGGATAGTATTTGTGTTGTTTTTGGTCAAAAACTCGTGGAAATCATGTCTTTCGCGATTTCAACGAGGTCCTTTTTTTGCATGAAATTGAGGTCTTTCGGCACCAGTTTTGCAGCGACACGCCTGAGGCCCAAATTATTAACCAAAATGTCTTGAGCGGATCCATAAGCGATGTTCAAGTCCTCTGCCAGCTCTCTGATGGTCAATTTGCGGTTTTCGGCCGACATTTCTTTGATTTTATCGATGTTTTCATCGGTTTTCGACTGCCACTGCGTTCGTCATCCTCGACCGACTCACGACCACTTCTGAAGCGTTCGTGCCACCTAAAAACACTTCTCCGACATTTCCAAGGTCTGCGGACCGTTAAATCCGTTTTTCACACAAAATTTAATGCAAACTCGTTGATGCACAATTTATGCCATTTTCACACTAGTAAAAAATCGAAAACACGCACAAAGGTAGATGTACTCAGTACAGCGTAACTTTTACAAATGTCAAGCTATGACGCTGAAATTTGAAGGGAAGTGTCAATGATAGATGTGGTAACCTAACAAAAAAAAAAAAGAATTCCAATCGGGTGACTGACAGCGCCACACGGTGGCCGGTACTAAAACTTTTTGATCAAGGTAGTATTACTGCGATTCGGTTATTTCGGGAATGCTATCACGTCTAATTGGATATTACCGTGTGAAAAATCACACGAAATAATTTGACATGTCGTTATAGAAATCAAATGTATTTATCACCATAGAAATGATGTTTCTCATTTTCATTTCTAGTTATGAAGTAATGTCGAATCATTTCTTGCGGCACAAATCAACATAAACAACGTCTTAATGATTTATCTTGTTAGTATTATTTTTCGGATTATTTCCGTCTAATCAATTCGTAATTATTTTACCGCATTCAACTTATACGACAATTCACGATGTTTCAAATAATTTTCTAAGATATTTAATCATGCATCTGCCATACTAATATATGGCAATTATTAATATTATCATAATATATTAGTTCGCTTTTAAAAATTCTACAAAGGCTTATTAAGTGTAATAGCGAACGGAATGATTTTAAACTGTGACTCTTTGTATTCAAGTCCCTTAACTCTTACAGGCTTAGTGGTCCACGTTATGTACCACTTTTTTTGACGCAGTACTGCACAATGGTACACGCAATGTACCACTTATTAAATCTCTCTCTATTGCTGCAAGAACGCTCAGATGATGTACCACTTCGTATAATATAATACTTATGACTTCTATCCGCACAGCTGCAGGTCTGGTCCTGTTCAAATTCATTTAGCTTCTAATATTATTGACAGTTAGTTGTTCTTGGTGTGCCGACTTGTGCGTATAAAATAAAACGTTATATATTTGTATTAAATTTTAATAAAAAATAGTTGTGTTGTGATAAAATTGACTTCAGTAATTGTGGTAAATTTATATTTAGGTTAAAAATTAATTTTACTTGGATGTATCGACATTATTTGGTGGTACATTAGAAGTACCTACCACTGGAAATATGGACTAGTGGTACATAAGTTGTACCACCTCACCAGGAGTTCCTTGACCTACCGAGGAAGTAGAAATATGTTAATTTAGCATTTGTATGTATCATTTTTGGAAAAATGAGAAACTTGACTTTTTATTTTTTGTGCAGCCTGAGTAAAAATAAATGAAGTTTACCTGTGCCTGTAAGGGTAAGGGTAAGGGTAAGGGTTAATGGAATGTTTTATAGTATCTTTCGAATCAGTCTCTAAATATTAAGATTATTAAAAATAAAAATAATTCATTTAGCTTATAGTTTAAATGTAGAAATATTAACTGTAAGATCAGTCCTTAAGTTTTTAAGCAATAAATGTTTATATGGATGTACTAGGTTAGTCAATAAGTTCTGAAAGCGACATCTATGGAGCAGTATAAAACCAAAATTTCTACGCCATTTTAATATTTCATCTTTCATAAGAACGTACTCAAAAATTCATTTCGATCTGTCAATTCATTCTTTGTTTACAAGCCATTTGAAGTTGACGTGTCAGTGTATTTTTTAACAATGGAAAAATCCGAATATCGTGCAGTGATTAAATTCTTTGTTTTGGAAGGTTTATCGGCTACTGAGATCCGTGCAAAGATGGTGAAAGTATTAAATGAGTCTTCTCCTTCATTTCCAGCCGTTCACCGATGGGTTTTGGAGTTTAAGCGTGGCCGTACAAGCGTTGAAGACGATCCACGCTCAGGACGTCCAAAAAGTGCATCAACCAGGGCTGTGGAGTCGGAGTTGGAGTCGGAGTCGCGGTGTTTGGGCCGGAGTCGGAGTAGGAGTCGTAAAAAACGAGCGACTCCGACAAATTTTTCGTTAAAATTTAAAATACATTTTTTTAAAATTATTATAATGAATGTGTATTCTGCACGAATATTAAACTTGCAGGCGCAAGTCGCGCCGATATGGTGATTCACCGAGATCCATTTAATGCATCAAGTCTACGAAAATGTGTTTGTCTCCTTCTTTCTCACGTCCAAAGAAAATTCTGTGGGCTGGGATCTATGTTAACCCCATGGTTCGATCCATATTGATGGAAGAACAAATAAATAGAGCTAAAAACGCTATGTTTGAATTAACCGTTCGTATGAAAGGCTTTCGACTAGAAAAAGAGACGACAGCAGGCAGCGTACACCAAGTATCATCATCTTCATCCGACACCGCTGAATCTGAAGACGATTTAGAAAAATATCTCAATGAACAAAATAAACTAAAATGTCCTCGTTTGAATCACAGTCCCAATATAGATGAAGGAGACTCTATTTCAAAATTTAAAATTAAATTTTATGATGCATTGAAAATAATGGAAAAAATTGACCGAACTTTTAAGTTAAATGTTGAAATGGCAATACAGCGGTATCTAGAAATCGTAAAAGATTCAGCATTGATCGTTACAGCATTACCGCCAACCCAAGTATCCGTAGAGCGGTTATTTTCCGCTCTAAAAATTCTCAATTCTGATTTGAGAGCCTCTACGAATACAGATTTAATAGAAGCAATGTTGTTTTTAAGAATAAATTCTAATAAATAATTATTAAAGTTTGATCTTGTTTTATTTTTATCCGTATGACATGAAAAAAATGGCTATATTCAAAGATGGGAAACAACCTGATAAAATTGAGCTTTTTTGAGTCGGAGTTGTGGAGTCGGAGTCGTGGAGTCGGAGTTGTGGAGTCGGAGTCGTGTTGTTGGTAAATATAGGAATCGGAGTCGGAGTCGTGTTTTTTTTTTCACGACTCCACAGCCCTGGCATCAACACCAGAAATCATAGCGAAAATACAGGATATGGTTTTGGAAGATCATCGATCGACTGTGGATGTGATAGCTGACACCATAGGCATCTCACATGGAACAACATGGCATATTTTGGCTGAAGTTTTGGGTTTCAAAAAACTGTGTGCACAATGGGTGCCGCATTTGCTACAATGCAACAAAAACACGTTCGAATGCGACATTCTGAGCAACATTTGGAGCAATTTCGAAAGGATAAAAAAGATTTTCTGCGTCGATTCATCACTATGGATGAGACTTGGGTCTACCACCATGATCCTGAATCAAAACAAGAGGCTAAGGAGTGGTGTGAACCAGGCACTTTGGCTCCGAAGCGAGTTCGTGTCCAGAAATCGGCCAAGAAGGTGTTAGCGTCAGTTTTTTGGAATGCAAAAGGAATTTTATTGATAGATTATCTCCAAACTGGTAAGACAATCGACTCTAATTATTATTGTGACCTTTTGGACCAGTTGGATGAAAAAAAATTGTGAAAAAAGACCCGGTTTGCAGAAGAAAAAAATAATTTTTCATCAAGACGATGCACCTGCTCACACAGCTCAAATAACCATCGCGAAAATCAGTGAATTGGGGTACGAATTGTTGCAGCATCCACCCTATTCGCCAGATTTAGCTCCCTCTGACTTCTGGCTGTTCTCACACTTCAAAAAATTCCTTCGTGGAAAGCATTTTTCATCAAACGAAGAGGTTATAGCCGTCGTAGAGGAGTATTTTGCAGGCCTTCCGGAAAGTCACTTCCGTGATGGGACAACAAAGTTGGAAGATCGTTGGACCAAGTGTATTGATCTTATGGGAGACTATACTGAGCAATAAAGTGATTTCCCCCAAAAAAAAATGTATTTTCATTTCCGCTTTCAAAACTTTTTGACTAATCTAGTACAGCCTTTGGCAAATGTGTGTATTACTTTATCAAATAATAAAAAAAAAAATGTTCCTTCGGTGAAGAGTAGAATTTAAAATCAAGTTCCAAATCAATTCAATATGACAGGGCTTTCACCGTTACTGGTCGTCTAAGTGTTAAACCTTATTTTGTTTTCTGCCATACGTTTTTGTGATTTTATTTATTCTTTAATCTAGATATGCGGGGGTGTGGGACGGAAGCCCCCCGATGCCCTTGCGGTCGGGCTCGCCCTACATTGGTGGGGTGTATCTCGGCCGGGGGAATGTTTGTGGGATGAGCCCGGATTTTTTAATGTCTTCTCTCTTGAATGTATTTTTATTGTCATCTATTTATTTTCTGTGTTTTTTTTATCTTCTTGTTCTACGTGTTCAAGGGTGTGGGCTGAAAAACATCTGGTGTCCCCGTGGCTGGGCTCGCCCTATATTGGTGGGGTGTATCTTGGCCGAGGGGATGTTTTTAGATGAGCCCAGACCTTTTGATAGCTTCTGTTTTTAAACATATTCTCTTTTTGATGTGTTCTTGAAATGTGTCTAAATGTATTATGTACATACTGTTGTTATCAATAAACCTGTATTTATTTATTTATATATTTATTTATCATGGCATTGTAACACAAGTGTTACACTAATTAAGGAATTAAAAAAAAAAAACAGAAACTCGAACGTCATTTCAAATATGGCAACACATTCAAATACTATACACGCACTATTGTGTGCAGTGGTATCATCTGGTGATAAATATTGACAACACTACAAGCTTTCAAACGACATCGGGTCAACATGTCTGGACAGCGTGGGGGCGTTTTGAAAATTGGGGTAAAAAATCTTTAAATATCTTATTAATCACTACACGTAGAAAAAAAATTATTCAAATCACTTAAGTTGTTGATAATTGAGCTATGTTAATATTGTTCTTGTTTTAGATTATAGAATCATTTTATAGCGCTTTTTGTGTTTTATAAAAATTGATATTTTGGCAATGTAACGTGGGTGTTACATATTAAAAAAACTATAAGGAAAATATGTGATTTTTTTTACCACAACTTTTCTTCATAACTTACCATATAACAAGGAATCACCAAAGAAAAACGTTAATATTTGGATAAATTGAACTTTGCCAAGATAATGGTTAAACATATGAATGGTGTGTACAGCTTTAGAAAGCACTTGAAGACAACCATTTTTATGAGGTCTTGTCAATATTTATGATGATATATGAACACTATACACAAACATTGCACTACACTTAAAGACGAATGTGTTACTATCACATATCGGAAGATCTACTAAGGTTTATATAGAGTTCGTCTTACTGCGGTAAGTATTCTGCGGTTTTCTTACCAAATATGTTTTTTTTAATAATGTATCTAATGGCTGCAGCCACTATCTTCCTATCCTAACATTCACTCTTTTGTATGTTTTTATTTCGAAATACTTTTAATCCGTCAATAATAGAGGGTTCCATAGCGATGGAGGATGTGCAGCAGATGTAACACATAGAATTAGTGTGGGATGGATGAAGTTTAGATCAATGACGGGAGTTCTATGTGATCCGAAAATCTCAGTAAAGTTAAAAGGAAAAGTATACCAAACGATTGTCGGACCCGCACTCCTCTATGGCTCCGAATGCTGGACGATGTGTAACTCTCACTACAGGCAACTAGAAACTTCTAAAATGCGCATGCTAAGATGGTCAGCTGGTGTGTCCCTAAGAGACAAAATAAAAAGCTCAGGCATTCGTGGAAGCCTAGGTGTTACAGACATCAACAGCAAGATGGCGGAGAGGCGGATGGATTGAGATGGTATGGGCACGTTGGACGCAGAGCACCCGATCACATAGTGAACCAGGCAATCTCCATGGATCTTCCTCGAATAACAACCAGAGGAAGACCAAAGAATTCGTGGGTGGTGCAAAAAGATAACCTGATGCGGAGGCACGGCCTGGGAGACGTAGTCTGGGACAGGAGAGCATACAACCTGAGGACGATGAGAGCTGACCCCAACAGTCTTCGCAGACAATGAGTTGGGATGGAGGCAGGGAGAAGAATAATAGAGGGTTCGAGTACCGAGCTAGAGCACTATTAAAGAGAGTTTGCTCTCGAAACGGCGCTTTATAAATTGTCATTTTGCTATCGTTACTATCAATAACTGCAACATTTATCTATATCCAATTTATTAATAAAGTATTTGAACTTTCTTGGTTAACTGATAAATACAAGGTTGATAATCTTATTTATCAACAAGACTTTCAGTTAATACCATAAATAAGACTGTCAACATACTATACTATTATTTAGTTAATTTATTTTGTAAATGGCTTTGATAATATACTCATCGTAATATAAATAGGCCAAAGCCCGTACGACGGTTGTCGCCAAAGAAAGAATACGAGAATTGAATTTTAAATACAAGAGAGCGAGAGAGGAATACTTGGATTCTCTCCGAAAGTAATTCGAAATTTGAATCTCGGTGGGTCCGTGATACTGAACGAATTTTAAATACCTTGCGAATTTTTTTTAAACGGTGTAAAAGGGGATGATGTACAAATTGATATAAACAAATTCTACATTTATGAATATATATTTTCATAAATGTAGAATTTGTTTTACTTCCGTGAATATTTCACGGGTTGCCACTAGTTTTTTTTTTAAACTTCTGATTTGAACTCATTTACTATGAGTAGACACTAAAACTAAAAGAAAACGGGCACTATTTATTTTCCGTAGAATTTAAATGATGTCAATGTAAAATTGCATTATCGTGAAAAAAATCATGTAAATTGCGAATGCGTGTTGATGTACGTAAATTAGAAAAGGGGTGTTGTTGACAGGACATCAAATGTAGATGAATGCTCATAATACGATTTAGCATTAATTATTTGCACGTTAAATGTGATAGAAAATAAACTGACGCAGAGGGGTACAAAGTCTAATTTGCGAGAATCAAATTAATTGTAAATATTTGCAATTAACGTCACATTCAGATACGTCAGACCTCTCGATTATTTCGTGGAACGCAGATATTTCGTGTTGACTCGGATTTATCATTTGATTCAAATAGAGAGAGAAAAAATGACAATTGAAAAAACTGAAAATAATTTCAAGTTTCTTGCCATATTTGAAAAATCTCGATTTTAAGAAGAAAGTCAGATTGGGGGACATTTCAAATTTTAAATAGTTGTTTTTTTACTCGTGTATGTAAGAAAGCATACTTTTAAATGTCAGACAATTTTACTCGTGTATGTAAGAAAGCATACTTTTAAATGTCAGACAATTTTACTCGTGTGTGTAAGAAAGCATACTTTTAAATGTCAGACAATTTTACTCGTGTATGTAAGAAAGCATACTTTTAAATGTCAGACAATTTTACTCGTGTATGTAAGAAAGCATACTTTTAAATGTCAGAAAATTTTAATGTAGACTTCGTATCTCACTCACCTACAAGATACTTTCAATGGCTTCAAGGTGTAAACATTTTATTTTTAACACAATCGTGACACTAATATGACGAGAAACTTTCATAAAAATGAAGGAATGCGGAATACAAAGGGTAACAGCCAGGGCTGTGGAGTCGGATGAAAATTTACCGACTCCGACTCCGGCTTTATTTTATACTCCGACTCCGACTCCAACTCTTGACTCTGACTTCAATTTTTATTTTATTTTATAATTTACTGCGTCTACCTAATGTATTTATATTGACTTATTAATAATGGATACAGGTATAAATAAAAAAATAATTATATTCGTACACAAATGAAACAATTTAATAAAAAAATATATAAACAATACACATTAAGCAATATCTTCACACAAAAATAATATTAAAAATACATATATATTAATATTTAAAAAAAGAATTAAATAAAACTTTTAAAATAATTAGAAAAACAACACAGGTAGGTATTAAAAAAAATAAGAAAACACTTTAAAATAAAATAAAGAGGTTGCTTCATTTGTTTTCATACGTTAACTAAATCTTATTAATATTGTTTATTATTATTTTGATTCAATATTGAATAGAACACAAGATAAGATTTTTGAAAGTAAATATACTTTATATAAATCTTATTTCCTATTCGTGGTCTAAATGGAATAAGCATGAAACGATGAGAGGTTAACTGGTTAACACATACCGTAACGTTATTCATTAAAGAAAATGTTAAAATAATTAAACGGAGTCGGAGTCGGTCGATTTTTTCCGACTTCGACTCCGCCTAAAATGTTCCGACTCCGCCTAAAATGTTCCGACTCCACGACTCCGACACCGACTCCACAGCCCTGGTAACAACACAACGATTCAACGTTAAATAATTAGACAATTATTTCTGTTACCTATCGATTAGTCGTAACAAATCATTCTTTCATCTTCCTTATTCAGTTCAATTCAAATTCTATAAGAAATCTCTCGCAATCACTGCGAACAACACTCGCACATGTTTAAGCGTGTTGCCGAACTCTTCAATCAGACGACTTCAGTGATCTAATTGGTTTGACGTCTGTCTCCCGATCCGTTGTTTGCGAGTTCGATCCCCATAGGAATCCGGATTTTGTAAGCCTCTTTAACCCTTGTCTGGTTGGTTGGAAGATATTGAAAAATGGCAATAAGTCCATCAGACTTAACTGTATAAAACGAAAGTGTATTACTACAGTAAACATATTACTTTGAAACTCTTTTTTTTCTTAACACTTGCCACCCTATGATGGATAGTGAGGGACCAGGACTTATATTTTATTTGGTTATTCGACGTTTTAATACATAATAAAATAATTTTATAGCTAATTACAAAAAAAATAACGTAGCATATTTTAATTTAAAACATACATTTTTCACTGGATGCCGAACGTCCAGCACAGTGGCTGGCGGAATTGTTTAGCACAGTAAGGCAAGTGTTAATATCAACACTTATAATTAAGTCCGTCAGGATGTACTGTATACTCGTACAACGAAAGTATAATAAAATACAAAGTGTATTTTTTTTTATACCGTCGGGAACTGAACCCCGAATCTCCGGATGGAATACTGGCGTCTTACCAACTTGGCAACGAATATCGTCCTTTTTTTTTTTTTTTTTTAATATAATAGATATGGTCGAAGTCATAGGTATCCTTATACCCTCGAATACAGAGCGGGAAAAATGCCTGTGTCATTCGAGGGAAGTATCACAGCTCGGGGTTCGAACCGGTGACCTTCCGCGCAGAAGTCCAGTGCGTCACTACGCGGCCATGCATCTCAAAAGATAACTATTCAAGTTGACTTATTGAACATTTCGAATTTAAGATTTGCTACGGCAGAATAATTGATTTAAAAATAATGGAAATGACGAGCAAAGAGATGTTGACAGTAATGAATTGATCTAATTCCTCAATGTCCGCATGTGATTGCCTCGGTGTATTGTGTAGACACCGAGGAGGTTGCTGACCAGATTGTCTGTTGCTATCTCGAATGCTCCAGGATGCGCGCCGCGAATAAAACTATTTCAGTTTATTTCATAGAAAAAAAAAAAAATTAATAAACTGTAATATTTTTCTTCTACATATATCATATACTTAAAGAGTTTGTCAAGTATCTTTCTCCATTCCTTAAATTATTATTTGATTAATAGATACCGTATCCAAGTGATTTGCCGATTCCGCAAATGTATGAATTTTCTAGCTGAAAGCCCGGCTGATACAAAGTTCGCAAGCTGCTGTCGCAAGGGAAAAGTCAAGCTGCCGAAGTCAATGGATGAAAATGGTATTCTTGTGAACATATCCTTTCCTACAATAGCGACGTAACATTTGCATCAATGGGCGCTAAAATTGTTGACTTGCCTTTTTGTAAAGTTTAATTTTTTTTATACATTTTTTTCATTTAATAATAATTAGGGCAACAACGCACCTTATATTGGACAACCTCTTCATCTTAGGGAACTAATGAAAACTTCATTTCATTTGTGCCTTTGTAATGTCTTAACAATTAGGCAATCTATCACTCGGGATGGTCTCATTAAAACGTGACGAGTGATGACCAGCGATGACCTATAATGCGTCACGTGTGACTAGCGGCCACGATACAAAACTAATTTAGACAAATGCTCTCTATAAACGAATTTTCTACAGCTAATGTCCTTTACATCCATTAAAATAATGCCTCTATTTCTGTACGACTACAGATATTAAGAAACGTTGTCTAGGGTCAGTTTTTAAACTCTTTACTTAAGAGAGCTCCAAGTTTTCGAATTGTTTCGGTTATAATAGCAAATATGTTAATTTACATTCATATTTTCTCAATTGTGAAATTTCCAGCTAATATTGAGGTAAGCCCAAACATGTTACATCAGCTTGAAGAAATTATCTGTTCTCTGATTTATGTGTAATAATTATGAACGTGTCTCATGACCCCTGCTGACAATTATCAACACAAAAGGTCGCTGTTGACAAAAAAATATCAACATTTCAGTGATGTTCATTTTATTATCATATTTTTTTTTTGTTTTCTAGTCAATTTGCGAAATTGTGCTCGCTATTTTGATTTATTTTCATTAAAGAATATGTCAAGATTATTTGAATGTAATTATAAATTTAAACACTGTTTAATCCACTTGAAAATACACATTTAAACATACTAGTTTCATGTCATTTGTGATTCATATTCACTATTGCCATCAGACGGGGCATTCTTTTTCAAGGGATAATACGAAGCCATTACACCTGATTAACCAGAAAATCGAATGATCTCGTTCCAGAAAATCGAATGATCGCGAAACTTGGAAATAATTACGACGGTACCCATAATAAACAATATGTCAGGTCTGTAAATATGAAACCGGATTTTTTTTATAGAAAATGCACATTTATTGTATGAAAATGGTAAAAAATATTTTATTCAAAGTATTGTCCATCGCTAGGTACACATTTTTTCCATCTCTCTGGCAATTTGTGGATGCCACGCCAAAAAAACTGTTGCTCTTTTGAGGCAAACCAATCATCGAGCCATTTTCGTAAGAAGTGAAGCGCTGCTCAGCAAGTGCGTGTCCCATCGATACAAATAAGTAGTAATCGGATGGAACCAAGTCTGGTGAGTAAGCCGCATGCGAAAGTATTTGCCAACTAAACGCCTTAATCGTTTCCTTGGCCGGTTTTGCTGTGTGCGATAGTGCATTATCATGAAGCAAACTCACTTTGTGTTGCCTCTTTATATTCTGGTCGTTTTTCACGCGTTGCTTGGTTCAAATCCATAATTTGTTATCGGTAGAGTTCAGTATTTATGGTTTTGCCAGGTTTTAGCAGCTCATAATAGATAACACCCTTCTGATCCCACCAAACACAGAGCATTGTCTTCCGTCCGTAGCGATTTGGCCTTGCAGTCGATGTCGCCGGTTTGCTCGGAGTTACCCATGATCTTTTACGCTTAAGATTGTCGAAATATATCCATTTTTCATCGCCAGTCACAATTCGATGGATAAATGATTTTCTTTTGTACCCGGCGAGCAGCATTTCGCAAGTGGTTTTTCGGTTTTCCCGCTGTCTTTCATTCAGTTCACGTGGAACCCATTTTCCCACCTTCGGGATCTTTTCCGTGGCTTTCAAACGTATGGAGACGGCTTCTCGTGTCACATTTAATCGATCCGCGAGTTGTTGCATTTGAGCGTCATCCTCATCCGACAATGCTTGTAATTCGGCGTCTTCAAACTTTTTCGGTGGTCTTCCACGTTCTTCGTTTCTCACGTCAAAATCGCCACTTCTGAATTATTTAAACCACTCAAAGCACTGTGATTTACCAAGAGCATGCTCACCGTAAGCTTCGATAAGATAAGATTCTGCAGCAGTTTTCTTCAAATGGTAACAGAAAATCAATGCTGTCCGCACATTCAGGCACAAAAACAGACATGTTCAACGCTATGAAAACATATGTATTTGTATTAAACTTGTATTGTTGCGAGTTAAAAGTCTTTGACAAATGTAAACACAAAAAAAAGGCGCCAATGACGCGGTATGACAGTCACTACATTGACAACTAGAGCCATCTATGAACAAATTCCGGTTTCATATTTACAGACCTGATAACACCTAAACGAAAAGTTATCGTCAACAATAAAATTTATTCCTTAATGTTGTCATGGCCAGCCCCTAAAGTTTATTTGTGATATAGTCTTCGTTTTCAAAATCAGTCAGTTCGGAATACCCTAGAGGATAAGTCGCATATGCCTTGAAATGAGTTGAGCTTAAATATACTTTTTAAAGCGGATTCAATAGTTTTTATTTTTCATATTAGAATTAATATGAGTTTCCAAAGTGTTAACGTGGTGTGTATAAACTTTTATGTGCTGACTGTGATAATTTCTATATAGGAAAGACAGGAAGATCTTTTGAAAAGAGATTTCGTGAACACAAATCCGCCTTAACAAATTCTCTAATTTACTCTGAAATGGCTAATCATTGTCACCGTGAAAACCATACTTTTTCTATCGATGATGCGAAATTCTTAGATATCAGTAGTAACGGGAATAAATTGGACAGATTAGAGGCCCTAGAAATTTCTAAGTCAGTACACCGATCCGAACATCTGGTGAACAGTTATATCCAAAAAATCTCTACGCTCTTGGCCGAAATCGTCTCATGCCTCCCTCACCCCTCAGCCCCCAACCGTTGAAGCGTGTATATCGGTACCAGTTCGAACAGAATTTAGTCTTGTTTGTGCTCCCCTGGAGATGAGGTGTGCACCTTGAAACCGATAGGGTAATACCGTTACAAAAAAGTGGAATAAACAGTGTTTGATACAAATAAATTACAATGTTAACGCTAAAACTCGAGAAATATGTCAAGATTGTTTTCTTGACAATCTTGTAGGTACATATATTTCTATTTGCAGTATTCGTAAAAAAAAAATAGCACAGTCAGTTAGCAATTCGTTATTCCTCGCTAGCTCTATGTAACATAACTAACAGTAAGGAAGTTTTTAACAAGTCATTGTGATATGTAATATTTTCTTTCCACAGGTAATAATAAATCATTGGATTTAATACAATAGTAAAACATATGTATTAAATAATGTACGAGGCGTATCCAGAAACTAAGTGTACTGAGGCTCTCACGACCGGATGGATTTTATTTTCGACATGTTGGCTACACTTCCGCGTAGCCTGACCCTACCCCTCCGCAACGAGACCGGTTCGAGTTTAGTTCGTTGAGAAGTGTCGACGCGACAACACGTTTCGTGAAAAATGTCAATCCAATCTCCCGCCAAGTGCGAAATACGCGGCGTCATCCGTTATCTCGTTTGGAAGGGAAAAACCTCCGTTTGAGGTTTATAATGAGGTGAAAACTGCATATGGTGATAAAGCTATGAATCGTACGAGTGTGTACAAGTGGTGTCGCGAGTTTAAAAACGGTCGTACGTCTGTGCATGATGATCAGAGGAGCGGAAGACCTTCAATTGTGACTGACGAAATTGTGGAAAAAGTCGAAAATTCGCTCCGTGACGATCGCAGATTGACTGTGGATGAACTTTCTATGATGTTTCCGCAAATCTCCAGATCTCTACTACACGAAACCATCACAGAAACCCTCGGATATCGGAAACTGTCTGCGAGGTGGGTCCTAAAACAGCTGACAGACCAACACAAGTTGAATCGAGTGGAGGCCGGGCAAGAGTTTTTGAGGCGCTGCAAACTCCATGGAGATGAATTTCTCCGCTCCATCGTTACTGGAGATGAAACTCGGGTTGCACACTACACGCCTGAAACCAAATGGCAGTCTCAACAGTGGCGTCACACCTCTTCACCCTCCGCCAAAAAGTTCAAAACCACAATTTCAGCCAAGAAAATCATGGCATCCGTGTTTTGGGACTGTCAAGGCATAATTTTAATTGAATATATGCCTCAAGGGGAGACCATCAACTGCAAGATACTGTGAGACCATAAAAAAAATTGCGGAGGGCGATTCAGAACAAGAGAGGCATGCTGACAAAGGGAGTCTGCCTGCTGCACGACAATGCCAGACCACACACGGCCAACGCCACGATGGAACTGCTCGCCTCGTTTAAATGGGATGTCCTGAACCATCCCGCGCATTCCCCTGACCTAGCACCTTCAGATTACTATCTCTTTACCTCCCTGAAGCTGCACATGGGTGGAAAAAAGGTTTTCAACTGACGAGGAGGTAAAGGAGGAGGTGGAGAAGTGGACGGAGGGGTTGTTGGGAAACTACTTCGAGGAAGGCATCAAAAAGTTGATACCCCGCTTCACCACCTGCATTGAGAGGAATGGCGACTATGTCGAAAAATAGCTTACATATGTACTACGGTAACCACGTAATTTTTTTGTTTAAATAAAAAAAATTGTAACCTACAAAAATTCAGTACACTTACTTTCTGGATATGCCTTGTAGTATAATTGATAAGGACGACAACATGCTTGTTGTATTTTGTCTAAGTGTTTTCTGTCATTTAGAAGAGATTGTTTCAAAGAACGTTCACAATCCTCATGGGTAAAGTGAGTTAAACGCTCATACTAAAATAGCGGGCAGCACGCGACTTTCGATAACAAATAGAGAAATGGGGTTCGTT